>CAUDMG010000554.1:1880000-2020000 GCA_958450375.1 Homarus gammarus | reverse complement strand
AATTGTTGTGAGCGATATAAAGTGAAAAGATTAAGGAAGCGTACACTGGTAGTGGGCTGACTATATACAGTATATTCGAAGTGAGAAGTCCAGTTATAAAGATATACCCTGTGAACAGTGTTGTGAAGAATTAGTGCTTATTGTCATGGTTTTGGTATGAATCGGTGGTAAGTATGAGTGGATTATATTATATAAAGATAATAATATGTCGTATTTCTCATTTCTTACCGTAGAGTCCGATACCTTCACACTGATTACTTACAGGAGATTATGGCGTATCTACGTAGAAGTTCACTCCACCACTCGACATTCCACGATTTATACTTGATAAATGATGATTTAATGAATTCATTTAATTTTCAACATCTATCTAAGTTACTGGTTATACTTTGTCATAACCAATCAGTGATTACCTTTAGTAATAATAAGATAGGATCACAGATACGGGCAGATAATTGCAGTTACATTTATTTGTCAAGCTTCCATACAATGATTTACAATTTGCATGGGTATATGAGTCACTCACGTTCACGCTGTAATAAAATTAATCTTCTAAAAGAGAATTTTAACTTGGGGACACATGTGATTACTCTACTATGGGTATAACTTAACAGAGCCTTAATTCTTCAAGTGATACATTTACTGCCAGCCTGGATTGCTTTTGTTGCAACCAGGCATCCGCACAAGAACTTCTTTCCACGGGCCACAACAACAAAAAGCACTCTTGGGTTACCACACATGGTGTCGTGCAGGAGAACTCTGTAAGCGTGACTTGAATTAACCAATAGACCAGCCTGGATTGCTTTTGTCGCAACCAGGCTTCCACACGTGATATTTCCACGGGGATAACAACCTAGGTTAACACGCTTAGTCTCGTGTCGACCTTCCACGGCCATAACAACAAAAGGTACTCTTGGTTTACCACACATAGTCTCGCGTCACTGAGAGTCACGGTAGACGGTTGTCGCGGCAAGGAGAACTGGTAAGCGTGACTTGAATTAACCATTTAGGTGCAATAGTCCAGCCTGGATTGCTTTTGTCGCAACCAGGCTTCCACACGTGATATTTCCACGGGGATAACAAACCTAGGGTTAACACACTTAGTATCGTGTCGATCACGGTCCACAGGACGGAGTGCGGTGGAGGACTCTGTGTGGTGTGGTGTCCCGCCCCCTTTCAGAAGGGAGAGGATGGAGACGACGTCTTAACTTACCCATGGCTCAGGGGGTACTACTTAAAATGAGGTTTTTGGGTGTGAAGCGATGAACAGTACAACACTGTTTCACTGCCCACCCGCCTAAAGGCTGGCTGACATACACTAGTTGAAAAATACATGTCCCAGTTATGCCTCGCCGGGCGTCTTATCTCTGGTAAAACAAACTTTGGAGTTGGTTGCGTGGGTAAGCCTAACGCAGCCCATGACACTTATTAAAGAGGACTGCAGTTCACAAGTGTGTTTTTGTGACCTGGTGGATATCTACCTGTCTGTTTGTCTGTACACTGATACCGATCGTCGGGAAATTAACGGAGACTGGCTGGACAGACAGTGGTAATTAGACGACATTTGTGATATATACGACCCTGGCCGCTGGTAACCAGCGGGGTAAGCCAGTAACCTGTGAAAGGGGTTCGTGATAATACCATAACAACAAAGTGACACATCCATTGAATAGTAAAATTTATCACGTGATTAAGGAAAACTTCAATAAATATAATAATAAAAATAATAATAATAATAATAATAATAATAATAATAATAATAATAATAATAACAATAATAATAATAATAATAATAATAATAATAATAATAATAACAGTAATAATAATAATAATAATAATAATAATAATAATAATAATAATAATATTAATAATAATAAAAATAATAATAACAATAATAATAATAATAACAATAATAATAATCGTCTTTATTCTTTTTAAGAAAGAATAAATGGAATGAGAGGAAAGAAATATGAAACAGCACCATTTGCATTATATAAATAATTACCCAAATGTATAATACCAAATTGTTCAACAAGTTATTCAACTGTGCCTAAGCTGTTATGCATTGCTGAGGTTGCAGTTCCTTCGGGGAGCGAGTGAGGGCAGGCTGGGTCAGTGAGAGGAGACTCATATCACTTGTTACCCAGTGAACACCTCACTTAAGTGTTCTCCTATAAGTGCACTAAGACACTTCCTTTAGCAGAGAAGGTACAATATATTCTCAACTGAACTCAGTACCTGTGAAACTATACGTTTCTAAAATAAAGCACATCAACAAAGTGTTTACTTCACTCCTGCCACTTATCAATTCCAGAACTAATTATTTATATATATATATATATATATATATATATATATATATATATATATATATATATATATATATATATACAGTATATATTGTGTGACCAACACACTGGTGGCAAGCGGTGAGACGGATTAGAAGAAGAATCGGTCAGACACTCACAAACAAACATAACTTCGAGTGATTCCCGTGACTTAAGTGGCACTTTAAGTGAATCATCAACAAACAAGCAGTTACAAGAAAATTAAGTGGACAATGGCTACAAAGACTTGCAGAACGTATACATAGAGGCACAGAGGTGACAAAAACATTATACAAGATTACCAACTTAGCAGTAAAACCCTCAGTGACACACCCTACTGAAGGTTAACCCGACCGGAGCCGAGAGCAGCCGAGCCTACCCGAGTGTGGGCTGAGATTACTACCAGTTAACACTACATCACTGGAGTTTAGGAAGGTTATCAAAGTGGTTCCAGACAACCAAATAATCTCTTGCTTATACAATCAAGACTCGCCGGTGTGCAACAGAGGACAGCCCCAGATCAGCCCCCATGCTGATCACACCAACCCAGAGGTTAGCCCCAGATTAACCCCGAGCTGACCGCCGCAAGATCCAGGTTAGTCCCCCAGGTGGAAAGCCGTAAGACGTGACGTCATCCCTCCCTGAGAAGGACGTCATCGACTCCTGACGTCAGAGCCAGAGCGAAGCTCTATGGACTCTCCACTCAGGAAGATCACAAACAATTATCATTTTATAAACTAAACATACACAAGTGAACTTCAAGAGGTCTTCACATGTAGTCAATATAAATATATATACATTATGTGCAAAATGCGCATAAGTAAAATTAGATATACATTTAGAAAGTACGTCCTCTTACATAAAAGTATATATATATATATTAGGGTGGTCCTTATTTTGGGGCAAAAAACAAAATTTGCCATTTTGTTTGTCACAGACCCTCGCAAAAGTTTTCATTTGGGGTAGAAAATTGCCTGTAAAATATTTTTTAATTTTTCTTAATAATTAGAGGTTGCTCAAGTCAAATGAAATTTAACAATATGTCTATGCTTAATGTTCATAACACATCATTTCTTAGCCCCCAAGAAGGTCTGCTTGAGGGCATTAGGGAATGATTTACTGTGGTCAGCAGCTGCCTGTAGTACTGTAGATACTGCAGTTGCTGTTCGTCCTTGGTGATCCGGCCTGAGAAATCTTGGACTAAGGCTACTCCTCTTTCTGCATGATCATTGATCACAGACAAAGCTTGTACACTGGCTTTTACATTTTGGAAGCCAGGATCATCTTTCCACTGTTCTACTGGGAGGGCCAGGAAATCTGTATTCAAGTTGAGCTTTTTGAAAAATGACTTTGTGTTCTTTGTCGTGAAATCATATAGGTTCTTCACTTGGAGTGTGTCTGGATTGATTGTAACCCGTTTGACATGCTTTTCTTCTCCAATAACTATGTTCATAGCTTCCAACATGCGGTCCTTCACTGCTGGGAAAGCATCGTCATCAAAGAAGGCCAATGCAACCAACTCTTCTGACAAGTACCAGAGGCGTCTCATCATTTTGTGGAACGTTGCCTTTGATATGACATCGCTGATGGTACTGTAGTCTTGTAGAGCTTTAAGCAACATCAGATCTCCTTTTGGTGCCTTTGCAGCAAGTGGAACAGTTGTCCAAGCCTTCACATATATTCGGGCAAAGAAAATGCACAAATCTCTTAGTCCTCTGTTCTCCTCTGGAGTAAGCTTAAACTGAGAACGGAATAGCCACACTTTGAAGGAATAAATGGTCTTTGCCATCCATCGTGCTTGGTGCATTGCACCAGGAGCAGAAAATCGTACTACCCGAGAACGTGATGTGCCAAGGAAGATGGAGGCCAGCTCTAGCAGCTCTCGATAATCATCTCGAAGCTGTGTCTCCAATAGAGCCTTCTCAATGAAGCTGGTTAGATCGTCCCTAACAGCTCTGACCGATTCTTCTGCCAGATCGTCGGTGGAGGAGTCTTCAAACTTCTGCTTGTCAATTTGTTCCCATTTGGCTTGGAATCTTCTGAATAGCTGTATGTCAGGAGCAGCTGAGTGCCCCATTACAGCTTCAAAAGCAGCTCCAGCTACAAGTTCTAGTACATGGTGGCGGCAGGCAAAATATAGCAAATCACGACCCAGCAACTGCTCAATTTTGACACACGCACCCTTGTGGTGACCAGTATTTGAGCTTGTTGTATCAAAGCACAAGCCATGCACGATGTCTGCAATGTGCCATTGCTGCAAAGCCTTCACAACAGCTTTTGCTTGTTCATCACCGGTACCAGAGGGAAGTTTTGGAACAGCAAGAAGTTGGGAGGTGCCATTACCTGAGACAAGAACCGGGAGTCTGTCATCATGGCCCCCATGCCCCGTCATATCAAGCATCAATTTACCATCCCAGTGAACAATTAAAACTGACTCTGGTTTGAAGTTTGAAAGGATTTCAGCTGCCCTGCTACTGCGATGATGCTGACGTTTCCTCCTGATGCTTGATCGATTCAGAATCAATTCACTGGCATCATGGCCCAGACTCCGAGCAGCTTGGGTGACAATGCGCATGGCCATTCTATCTGAGGACTTGGTCCGATCTAATGCTGCAGAAAGTTCTGGAGTTAGAACTTCTTTTCGCCCACGCTTCTTAACAGTAGGTGGAGTTTGAAGTGCTGATGGGCCAGGAACTGGGTTGGATTCCTCAGAAGAAGACGTACTACTGCTGTCCAAGACAACGATGGCCTGGCATTTTTTGGCTTCTTCCTCTGCACTGTCTGCAGCCAACTTCCTTTTCATTGCTTTCTTGAGAGTTTTTTCTCGTCGTTTCTGTCTTTTCAGGAATACTTTGTCAAGAGATGACATTGCCCCACGACGCCCTTTTTCTCGTTTCGCAATTAAGAAATCCTTATCCTCCTGAACTGTCATCAAATTCAAAGCATTCACATGTGCAATGTCAAAGAGATCTTCAAATGTATCAGTGAACTCTTTCTCTTTCTGCTTTTGAGTTTCTGTCTTTCTTGAAGAGTTCTTTTTCAAACTACTCCACTTGTCAAACATTTTGTGCACTTGATTCACACAATCTGGTTTGCGGTGTGTCGGAATGTTTGCTTTTGTCCAAAATTGAAGAACTTTTTCTGTGACTTCCCCAGCTGCCACTCTGGTGGTTTTTTTATGTATGCGATGCAGGCTTAAAAAATACTGTAACATTTGCCTGTTTCAAGGTAACTTAGCCCCTGTAATGTCATCACATAATGTCTTTATCAAATACACATTTTCTCGTGTTTTTACTCCTGCATTAGCCTTTTTGACCTGAGGAATAAAGAAATTAACTATTAATATAAATTAATAATGAGAATACTCTGCAGAACTGTTTCTAATTTCCCCAATCATCAATCACGACCAGCAAAAACTCACCACAATCGCGCCAAATGCGACGCACTAGTGGTGGGCGTAATCGGCTAGAAAGTAATCGACTACATCGATTACTTAATTTTTGACAGCTTTGAGCAGCCTCTAAATATAAATATATATAAAAATAACTCTACACACAATGTTTTTGTCCTAAATGGACACTTTTAGCAGGGTCTGTGGTATATATATATATATATATATATATATATATATATATATATATATATATATATATATATATATATATATATATATATATATATATATATATATGCTTTTACATACTTTTAGTACTTTTTACTACTTTTAATAACTAATATTTGTTTTCTCTTCATTTCCATAACTCATTATAAATATTTTTGCATTACTCTGTGAGTGGGCAACGTAGTGAGTCTCTATACAGTGAGTGAAGTGATAAATAGTCCTATACATGGACCCTCTTCCAAAATTTATGGGTATCAAACAGGAAATTTGTGACTCAGACTCTGATAACCAGTTATCTAATAATTCACAGGAACTAGTGGCAACTGATAGTGAGAAAGAATTACCACAAATTAGTCAAATAGAGTTAACACCTACCGACTCTTTAGCTAGGTGTGAAAATTTCATTGATTCTCAGTTTGAGGATTTACACAGTAGACAATTAAGGTCGGGTAACATTTACCCATTGCCTTCACCTGTTACTAACGCTAGTGCTTTAACTAACACAACGAAAATGGCAACAGGTGGTTCTACTAACCCACAGACTACATCGGTCTGTCAAACAGTAAGGCTACCTCCAAATAACATTAAGGCACAAGAGTTTACTGCCGAGGATTCTGATTATATTAGTTTAGCATTTTTGCGTAAATGCGAAGATGTAATGAGAAATAGCGATGTCACCAAAGACGTAGATAAAATTTCATACGTCCGAAGCCTTATCAAAACCGGTAGTCGGGCAGCTAGAGGTATCTATGGTTCAGCCATTGACGAAGAAACGAATGATTATCAAACATTTAGGAAGCAATTCATATACTTTTTTTGGATCGGGCGCCAAAGGAGGTCCACTTACTTGGATTTTTAAGATGGCAGAGCAGACAGGTGACACTCTGCTCGCACATGAAGCACAAGAAGCCCAAATTTGTGCGGGACTCACTACGATAGATCTCAGATCTTACATTGATTCCTCAGATTGGTTCGATAAAAATGACAACTTGTCTAAAGTAAATTTCTACAGGATTATTGAATTCCTTCTGTTTATCTTGTTATTAAATGAACCTTTACGCACGAAGCCCAAGAGAAAGAGTTTAAAAAAGGGACTAAACTTGTAGATTATGTAGAAGAAATTGCGGAACCCAGGAAAATGTTCCTTGGGCGATGTCCGCTTCACCAGCTTCAAGGAACAACCACAGTCTGTCATGGGAGCCAAACCCAAAAAGATACCTTTTTGCAAAGTCTGCAAATGTAAGGGACATTCCACAGAAAAATGCTGGTTTGCAGGACAAGCAGATAAGTCCCCAGCCAGCCAGAGGCCGGATCGAAGAAAAGAATCCTCGCAGGACCTTAAAATTTCAGATAGTCCTGCTAAACCAAAACCTCCAAAGGAACATTACACAGGAAATAAAATGTCTCCAAACACTAAAGGCACTCCGAATAAATGGTGTGTAGAACATCAGTCTCCATACCACAACACAGAAGATTGTAGAAATATACAGCGTATGAAACAAGAAATGGAAAATCGAAGGGCGACAACTATACAGCCTTCGGGGGAAGAGGAGCGCGTCCAGCAACACGATCTAGGATAGCGTCAACGGTACAAGAATATAAAGCTTCCCTCACCGGCTCATTAATCGCCGCGTTAAACAAAGTGGAGGTGTTGACCGTACCAGCGAGGATAGGTTATCCCTAGATATAGATACGGGGGCCTGTGCCAATGTTATCTCATTAAAGTCGTTCAATGAACTACAGCGGCGATATCCTCCAAATAAGTGGCCAATAAGAACTACAGACATTCCTCTGTCCGGTGTGTCAGGAATCCAATTAGAAATAGCGGGGGTGATAACACTACCAATCCGTTTTTCTAGGTCCAGTAAAGCGTTTTTGGCAGATTTCTACATAGTTAAGGCATTTTCTTTGTCAGCGGACGGGTTACTTGGTCTGACCACTCTAAGGCAGAACAACATTAACGTTCAGCCAAGAGATCAAACAATCACGCATAATTATAAAACATATTACGCAATGAAAACTTCACATCCATTGCTTACTTCAGGTGTTCGTGTAATAACTGCCTCGACAGGCACGGGGGAGTCTTTGGCACAGCAGCAATTAGTTATGGAGTCACTCTCTGAAGCTCCAACTAGTAGCTCAAAGGACATTTTGGATGAAAGCGGCCAGAACTGGACTCTAATGCCTGCTGTGTTAACTGGTGTACAACGGTTACATAGCCAGGAACTAACTAGTCACAGTACGTTTGCCAAATGTGAGTGAAGGAACAGATGTTGTGTGTCTGAGTGAAAGTTCACGAGAGAAAGGTCTGTCACTTGAGTCTACCTTAAGCACTGTCAGAATAGGTAGTCTCACAGATGTCCTCGTTCTCAATAGAACTGGGGGACCCATAACCTTACGAAAGGGATGTTGTTTAGGTTATTTCCTTGTTTATGACAAAGCGGTTGTCGAAGAGCCATTAGAATTACTAATAGGTGGTGTAACACAGGGTAAATCGAAGAAAAATCACATATTGTAAATAATGTAGCGTTAATAGCGCCACACGTGAAAGTAGTCGATCATCTTCGAGGTAAACGTGATCTTTTAGAATTACTAGCCGAGTTCAAGGAAATCATAGTATTACCTGGAGAGCCCTTAGGTAAAACAACGTTGACAAAATCATCATATTCCACTCAAACCGGAAACTTACCCATACCCAATCTACATCCCAGCATATAGGCTACCTCACAGCAGAAGAGCGGTAGTCCAGCAAATAGTACAAGACATGGTGGACCAAAAGGTGATCCAACCTTCCTCATCACCATGGAACTCACCTTTATTTTTAGTTCCCAAGAAAGATGGAGACCAGTCAAGATTTTCGACGAGTCAACCAGGTAACTGTACCAGACAGGTTCCCAATGCCTGTCCTAACTGACTTACTACAGTCACTTGGAAAAGACTATTTGTAATAAAAAGCACCTTTGCTTTATATAAATATTCACCCAAATAAATAACACCAACTTATTCACCAAGTTATTCAATAAGTGAATCAACCTGTTTTTTGACAAGACAGACAGCTGAGTTTGTAACTCTCTCAAAGGTCGAGCGCAGGTCAATTGATTAATCAAAACAGCTGACTCGCTCCCACTTTTCTCAGACAGAGAGAGGGTAGTAGATTCTTACCACTTGAACAGGGAAGTCAGACATGTAACTCAAGTGCTCTCTCAAAGTGTATTCACAACACTTCCCACGAGAGAATTATTAATTTATTCTCTCAGATTGTATATGTACATATAGCTACTTCTTCAATAAACCCAAGAAAACAGCTATATGTGTTTACATCAAACCCAGCCATTTAAAGAGTTCCAGAACTTAATAAAAACAATTAATGTGATACCAAAGCAGCTATCACATTTGGTGCCATTACTGAGACGAATACTATAAACTAGTGCAGTACTCAGAAACAATAATTATTGATGACCCAAGTGACACAAGTGGCACTTTAAGTGATTCATCAACAAACAAGCATTTTCAAGTAAAATAAATGGACAGTGGTTATAAGCATTTGCAAAACGTATACACTGAAATCCAGTGGTAGCTAAGACAATATACCAGCTCACAGCTCAATAGTCATCCGACTAGAGCCGAGATCAACCGAGCCCACCCGAATGTTGTCTTAGTGTAGCAAGCCAGCTGACGGCCAGCCAACCAGCAGCCAGCACTACAATACAGGAGTACTAGGAAGGTTGTCATCGTGGTTCCAGACAAGCAAGCAACCTCTTAAACAATCAAGCCTCTCCAGTGTGCAAGAAAGGTCTGTCCCCAGGTTGATTCCTGCAAGAAAGGCAGCCCCCCCCCCCCCCACAGGTTGATCGCTGCAAGAAAGGTCGGCCCCAGGATGATCACCACAAGAAAGGTCAGGCCCCCAGGTTGATTGTCGCAAGAAAGGTCAGCCCCCAGTTTGATCGCTGCAAGATAGGTCAAGCCACCAGGTTGATCACCGTAAGATAGGTCAGGCCCCAGGTTGATTGCCGCAAGAAAGGTCAGCCTCAGGTTGATCGCCGCAAGATAGGTCAGGCCCCCAGGTGTATCGCCGCAGGACGTGTGACGTCATCCTTCCCAGAGTAGGACGTCATCGACTTCTGATGTCACCACCTGGCGTCGGAACTCTACAGACTCTTCGGTCAGGTATGGCTTGGATATCGCTACTCCTGTTGGCATGGAGCGTGGTGGCAACAGCCACATCCCCAGCAGACATCATCAAACCGGGAGCTTTAGTTGCCCCACTGTGCAAAGTACTTGTAGTGGAAGACGTTGCAACTGTCAAGTGCGAGCTCCATGGTTTAGTGCACATGCCTGTGCACCTGAGGTCAATAGCTGTCCACATTGAAACAGCAATGCACACCCTACAAAATCTCGAACAGCAGTATACTATCTCTGCAACCCTTCGACAAACCATCTCAATTCAGATGGCCCATATGAATAATCTACTCAAGCGCATAAGGAGCTTCAAGGGGAAGCTACCTGCATCTCCTGAAGACACCAGGAAGAATGTACATTCGTATCGTCGTATAAAACGTGGTCTATTTAATTTTGTTGGTTTAATAAGCAACACCCTGTTTGGTACGACAACCGCAGAAGATGTAGCTAAACTAAGGAAACGATTGAACGCAGTTTCTGAAACGGTCATGAAACAGAATAGGTCCATTACACGGTCCTACAAGACAGTGCAAATTCTGAACTCTCAGATGACTGATATTATTGGCGAAACTAATGAGCTAACACGTGTTGCCCATGGATCCACACCGGTCAGTGCCTACACTAGAATGGCTACTCTGCTTTACAGAACATATGCCTGCAACTGAAGCCTCTGTGCAAGCTTTCACAGTTACCAGTGATACTGTAGGCTCATAACTGATTTAGAGAATGCAGGTTTAGGTCGAGTAGATGCACAGATGTTGCCGGTTGGTCATCTTATTGCCGCTTTATATATAGCTGAAAGGACTATCATCTAACTCATATTTCAGGAGCATGACGTGGAATATTATTATCCCTTATTACTTTATTATGAAGCAACCTTAACGCTTGAGGAAACACTAATACTCATTCCACTAAAATCACAAAATAAGTTTAATGCATGGAATTTGGAACCATTTCCATTGAAGGCTAATGACGATCTTTTGGTTTTTAACAGACAAACTGAACTGAAAGTAGTTCCAGAAGATTTTTTGTCAGGTGCTGTGGCGAAGTATGAAGTCCTAAATCATTGTAAGTCAACATACTTATAATTACACTTACATATATGTCCTGCCTATTAGGGTGTGTCATACGGAGGCGATTTTTTTTTTTTTTAGTTTGAAAAATCGGCCCATGGTATTAATGATGTAGTTCTATGTGCGGAATCTTGTGATATCTTCAGATTTGAAAAGTTTTCATTTTTTGCTAGGTAAATTTTAACTTGAAATCTTATGAAAATTCAGTATTCCCACCCTTTTACCAACACCACTAAATAGCTTATTTAAAGTAAAGTAAATGTATCAGGTTAATTTATTAGGATGAAAATGATCCAGAATAGTGAAACGAATGACCTTGACACATTTATTAAATTCAATATTCCTTTAGAAAACAAAATCATCAAATACAAAAACCGGTTTTACTACTACGGCCCGGTGTTGCTGCACACCATAGAGAACATGTCTTTCTTGCTTCTGTTTCTACTCATCACCTCCCTGCTGACCACCTGAGCTCGGATGTAGCCTTCCCTCCTCTCCTGGCTGTACCCGTGACTGCTGGCCTCGCTCACTTGCTGTACACAACGCTCTATACTCTGGGTGTGCGAGGGCCAGGCAGGGACATGCATGGGGTTGTCCAGGAAAGCTCTGACTTGAACATTGGTGAGGCTGCAGGTAAGAGGGGGCTCACTGCCAGCCTGGATGTTATCCAGATCTATGAGATCAGTGAGGGTCTTGGCACCTAGATTGACTTCAGGAGTCTTCCTGACCCTGAAGGAATCGTCACCAACTGATTCGTCATGCCCAGATCCTCTCATAAGTCTCATATCCAAGATCTTTTTGACTGCCACTCTTCTCTCCTCCTCATCCTTACTGCAGAGCATTGTCTACAGAACTGCCTCGGGATGAGCATACCAGGAAGGTCTCCTCACAGTCTGCTCCACAATCTGAACAACCTTCCTTGGCTGACTCCTCAGGAGCTCAAGCTGGAAGAGAACATGCCTCGGACCTTCGGAGAACGATTACTTGACCTTGGTGTTGAACCAATTTGGCAAGTAGACACTCACGATGAATTGGGACAATAAGTCTAAGGTTGTGAAGCTGGTTCCCTTTCAGTTTATGATGAGCGACCCAAATTCTGCAGAACCTGAGAGCCGTTGTGAGCCACCTAGAATGTGAGACTGGACCTATCTGCAGGTAAGCAAGTCTATCAGGCATGACCCCAGTTTTGATGGCACTGCAAATCATGTAACCATAGTACTGGTCAGTACTCAGGTCGTCAATGACAGTATGTGCAAGCTCAACGAGTGGAGGGCCAACTGTGATTTTTTCAAAGCTCGGATTTATTTCTAACTCAGTGGCAGAGTCCAGCATCTTGCCAAGAGGACCAGACCATCTATTGTTTGAAAGAGTCTTGCCATCCAGCTCCTGGATCAGATGTCTGAGTGGCAACTCGTTGGTGTGGAGGTCACAAACAATCCAGACCACCTTCCTCCCAATCTTCCACTCTATCCACTGTATGACCCCCCCCTTGCCACCCTGTGTTCGTGTTGGTGCTGTCCCCTCCAATGGCCTGCAGGGTCTGGTCTACGTTCCTCTCTCTGAGCCAGTTCACACTGTTATCTGCCACTATCTCAGCTGGTTTCCTGATGTCATCTTTCTCTGGAGTGAAATGCCACAAATACTTCCCTCCTGGTTCACTGCAGCAGGAGTAGTGTTTCTCCTTCACCATGGCAGGGAACAACTTGTCAGAATCTCCAACTTTCATGAACACTTTAGTGTCATCCCTTCTCCCATCAAAGAACAAACAATTGATTCCATTTTCTCTTATCCCCTTATCAAACTCCTCTTCTAGGTTACTGACAAGTTTCTCCTGAGCTCTCCTTGCTTTGTTATGATCTATCACCAGGTGAACATCATCAGGTGTTATCAAACCACCGTCAATCCAGGCAGCTGTTGCTATCTCTGCAGTTTCTCTGAGATCAGTGTGGTGTCGCATGCTGGCCAGAGCTATGCTCGGGATATCTTTCCTATTTCGAATCTTATGCCTGGAAAGTTTGGGATCATTATTTTCTGGGTTAGGGACAAAGTCACCATTCTCCTGGTCTGCACTCGGATCAGCCATGGGGAAGTCATTAAACTCTGAATCAGCTTGACTCCAATCATCGGCCTTTTTTACCTCACCCTGGGCCTTCTCAAGTCTCTTTTCCTCGGCAACTCTTCTCCTCTTCTGTCTCTCTGTGGCAGCCTCCTGTCTCTTGGACTCCGGAATATCTTGGCTAGAAATCATGAGAGCCCCTATACTGCCAGTCTTCTCTCTCTGTGCTTTGACAAATGCCAGTTCGATCACAGGAATCTTCAGTTCACGCTTGCAAAGACAGGAGATGTGGGCCTCGGATTTACAGTCACGATCGCATCCAAACTCAGGACAGAGAACAATTGGGCACTTGCAAGTAATTATGTCAAATAACTGGTCCAGTTGCTTGTCAAAGCTGTCCTTAACTGCAAGTTTTCCTCTCCCAAGAGAGATATCTCTTGCCTTTTCCCAACTGGCTAGCAGTCTCTCACTAATCTTCTTCTGACTTGTTATGACTGGAGGCTTGAACTGAGCGTTAGCCAGAGTGTACTGTGCCAAGACAGCTTTGGTCATATCACTGGCAATATCTTTGTTTGTGTAAGTTCTTTGGTTCTTTTCACTGATTTGCCTGATTAAAACACCGTATCTCAAAGCATCTCTCAATGTAGGCAACTCCGACTTCAGGAGCTCTCTCCCAGACCCAAGATAGTGACTGAGATGGCTGGATTTTTGGTTCCTCGTCCTGACACAAGCAGCCATCGCAAATATTATCAACTTATAAATGCATCAGAATCTGAAACAGAAAAAAATATTGTTAGTTGGGTTGTTAAAGAATGAAGTCAGAAAGCAATGTTCTCTATTTAATTGCAATGCACTAATGCAGCTGTACGTTAGATTTTCGATAAATTTCACGCTAAAATTTACCAAGCAAAAGGTTGCAAAATATTGAAACTGAAATTATTTTCTGTTTATATACACTAAAATCTACCAAAAAAGTGATGGGCCATTAGTTTTAGCTGATCTTCCCTCCTATGACACACTCTACTGAGATAGTGAACAAGCTTTTTATCTTCCTGTTGAACATTTAAGAGATCATCTCGTGTTAGGGGAATATTCTGAATTTCTTTATTCTTGGAAGGGTCATTTACCTCAAACAATTTACTAATACCCAATCCACAGTTATCTGAATCACTGACAAAGTTCACGTCAACATTATGAGAATAATGTACTGTAGTCTGGACATTCATGCTTCGTGTCACCGCACAACTGGGAAAAAAGGTTAGGGTACTCCTTCTCTTGTGATTCATAGTTGGGCTTTCGAATGATGGAACTAAACGGACTATAGGGTTGGGCACAACTAGTTTTCCTACATCATTGCCAAACAAATATGTTGCTCCTTCTGGAAATGGGTTATTGTGGACACCAACTGTCACATACTGATTAACCAGACCAGTCTTCAAAAATACTCTTGCTAAAGGAATAGTAACTGCACCCCCAACACCCTGAAGGACGACATGTTCACCAGCATAAGTATCCTGAATGAAAGGTATTGACCCGTTTACCATTATACTGTATGACGGACCAGTATCCCTCAAAATTTGGACAAGGTAACTAGTATCAGTGGAGTCATCACTTAAAACTGATCTTTTAAACAGAAAGGGTTCAAACAAGTCACTCTGGCTACTGATCACAGAATGAACTGCCTTAGTTTCCTGAGCAGCATTCTTACGAGCTAATTTTGAACAATTTGCAATTACGTGCCCTGATTGCTTGCAATAACAACACAATGTAATTGATTCCATTTTAACAGCATTCTTTTTGCTCGTCCCAACTAAATAGTTCCTTTGAACATAAAGTTACTCGATTTAATCGATGGATACTGTGCCACCTTACCAGGCTTATCAGTTGTTTTGTTTTCTCGTTAGACCATCACTGTGCATGGCACAAACACTGTGAAGTATTATTTGCCAATTGCTTACAAATAATCAGAAACAAATGTAGTATTAAAAATTTTGAGTCTACCCTCAAGTCTACTCTGTGCTTTGTTATGCACTAAAATACCATGAAATATGCATGCAAATATGCACTAAAAACAGGGGAAATATGCATTTATATGCACTAAAAAATGTCTCTTATAAAGCCAAGAATGCAGGTTATACGGAAACAAAATAGTTAATATAAACTAATGTTAATGTTTATTAAGCAATATACGTAATGTATTTAACATATATATGTGAAAGTGCTTCAAAAAAATATATATGAACATGTATTTACATTATAGACGGACAGATTTCTGAAAATCTCGCAGTTCGAGAAGGTGCCTTGAGAAAGATTTTCTTGACGTTGGCTATCAGTTGATTTACATCTGGGTATTTTGACCTAACCAGTTCTGCTACACGATGCAGACCATGGGCCACACAGGTCACATGGATCATTTTTGGATACAATACTTGCAGTCCATTCATTGCTTTGCACATGTAAGGTGCAGCATCAGTGCACACCAAAAGAACATTTTCATACTCTAACTTCGTTGGCCACAACAATTGCAGAGAATCGTTGAAGAAACCAGCAACAGTGGAGTGGTTGACTTTAGATAGTACACCAACATTCACTAGGTCGTATTTGCCTCGCTCTGTTTCATCTCCCAACACACCAAAAATAAGATTCACAATACACCGTTGCTCAACATCAGTGGTTTCATCGAGTGACACCCATATTTTCTTTCCACAAGCCTTTCTCCTTATGATTTCCATCGTGTCCTTGAACAATTGTGAAACATAGTTCTTACTTAATGTTGATTCGTCAGGCACCTTTTTTCCAGTATACTGTTCCAGGAATGACTTTAGGCACTTGTTATTCAGTTTATGCAATGGAATATCCGCTGAAACAAATGCCTTGCACAAATCTGCGTTTAACTGGGAACGATCAGGCCCTGACTTACTGGAACATGCAAGAAGTAGTTGTTGCTCCTTTTGTTCACTATTGGACTTAACAGCTTCGAGTCGGATGTGCTTGCTTGTTTTAAGGTGTTGTTGGACTTGAAATTTCTTGTTCGCTGTCACTGGTGCTTCACAATATTTACAAAACAGAACACTTCCATCAGTAGTACATGCATCAAATTCCTTTACATATGATCTCAGCACTTCATTTTGGTTTCTTTGTACTTTCGGCATTTTCACGAGCAGCAGAAGAGAGTAGCTCCACACAGCAGCACTGCTCCTGACTGACTAACTCACTAGTCCACTCTGCTGCAGCAACAACAGTCAGGGGGTGGGGTTAACCCAGAAATACCAATGAGTCATGACCAGGTGTGGAAACGACAGATTAAAGCGACGTGACCTCACCTCACTTCACCTAACCACACCTCACCTCACCTCCCAGTACCACGTGTGCTCATTCAGTGGCAACAAAGAGATACTGCCAGATGAATATTTTACCAATATATGCATTTATATGCAGTTATCTAGGTAATATGCACTTATCATAGAAATCACGCAAAATATGCATTTGCATATGAAATATGCAAATGCATAACTATCCGGGCCCTACTTATCACTCTCATCACTAGACTCACACTCATTCCTTGACTTCCCGTTAACAACTTCATGATGACTCTGAGGTTTGTATCGCAGACGATGAGTTAATGCACAATTGTCTGCTAAAATAGATGCTTTGTTTGGAGTGGTCACCTCTCGCTAATCTAAATGCAACTTTATTCAAAACATCGGCTTGAACCCCGGAACGGGTAATCTGTTGCATTTTCTTCAGTTACGAGCAAGGATTTGAACACTGAAATTCCAGCTAATCACGTTTCATTTACACCATTACGACAGCCAATCACCATCGTGAGTAATGTTTACAAGATTATGGCGGCAACTATGACTCGACGAATTTTTACGCAGAAGAAATCTCTCCTTACACATCATAAGTTACTTTTGTTACTATAATTAGTCAAATTATGATCAAATTATAATGATTTATGGTACTGTGTTACAACGTGGCTGTGTTGTTATATGATAAAGAAATCCATAAAAGGAAAACAATTACATACAAATTGTAGATATAATCCGAGACAGGTGTCAATATTCATAACCAAAACAAGATGAATCATCAAAGCGGGGCGTAGTAACCTGACTAGGTTCGGTTAGGTTAGGTTTTTTTTCTGTTCTTTTAACCTCACATTTCCCCTGAATATTAATGTTAAGAAAAGACTTTCCTTTATTAATACATTAATTTCAAAATGCACCAGAACTCATTCACTAACCAGAATCTTTCTTACCCGGAAGCTAGTTGCGAGGAATCTCACTTGCCTAGTCTATTTCTCCCTATGATTCCCTGTAAAATGTCAGCATCTCTGCCAACTGTGGCACTGAAGTCTCCTAGGAGCACAACCATATCTTCTGTAGGGATAGAGTTTAGCACTTTGTTAAGGTCTGCGTAAAAGACCTCCTTGAAGTCATCCTCTGCATGACGTGAGTGATTCACTGGGTCTCGGGGCGCCATGAACCGTTTGTTATTCCCAACAGGCATTTCAGTTAGCCTATGCAGGATGCAATGGTGGATGGCAAAGAAGGTATAGCCAGACCCCCTTCTTGTAGTCGTCCATCGTCTTTGAACCGGGACTCACTTATGGCTGCTATGTCGATGTTATACCTAGCCAGCTCCTTTGTCATAAGGGCAGTTCTTCTTTCAGGACTATCATTTGTGCCAGTATCCAGATGCGTCCTGACATTCCATGCAGTGACCATAAGAGATTGTGTAGTTTGTTTTTGTTTTGATCTATGATTATGATTGTATTTTCGACTGCATAGCATAAGAATGTAAGAACATAATGAGGAAACTGCATCGGGCCTATTGGCTCATGCTGGACAGTTCCATTTACACCCAACCCCTATCGTTCATATATCCATCCAACCTATGTTTGAAGCTATTCAGTGTATTCGAGTTAATGATGATATTTGGTAACTTGTTCCACTCATCCACTACTCTGTTTCCAAACCAATGTTTACCTATCTCGCGCCTAAATCTAATTTTGTCCAATTTAAAACCATTACTACAAGTTTGTTTCTGGTTAGATAATTTGATTACCTTTGTTATATCACCTTTCTTTTAGCAAAGGATGTCCTTACTGGGTGCAGTTGCCCAGTCAGTTTATATATATATATATATATATAGATCTTCTCACCGAGAATTTTTAATTCGACCTACTGACACCAATCTCGCAGGAGTTTCCGGTATGCAGCTGGATATTGCAGGGATAGTAACATTACCACTACGTTTTTCTAGACGTGGTAAATCCTTTCCTGCCGATTTTTATGTAGTCCTAGACTTCTATTTACCAGCTGACGACTTAATAGGTCTACCAATTCTTAAAACTAATTTGATAGATGTTTAGCCAAGGAAATATATTATCACAATTATTGGCGTTTCCTTCAGTGCCAAGCACAAATAGGTTCCATTGCTCTCCGCAGGGGTGAATGTGTTGTCCACCACTGCTACTACGAGGATGATGAATTATGAGACAAATTAAGTCCAAGACCCCACTGAATTACTTCCCCAGCGTGATTATAACAGCAAAAGTTGGATGATCGTGACTGCAGTTTTAACGGATACTCTCAATTTTCAGAATGAGGAAATCATCATTGCCACTTTTAGATTCCCTGACGTGTACACGGGGACTGATGTAGTCTGTCTTACGGAAACATGCAAGGTCTTGCATGCGAGTCTACATTGAGTACGATTCGTCCTGGTGGTTTAACAGACGTCCTAGTTCTCAACAGAACAGGTGCTCTCAGAATATTGAAAGAGAGATGTTATTTGTGTGATTTTCTAGTTTATCATAACCATGTTGCACAGCAGCCTACACAATTCCCAATTGGTAGTATTTCTTCTCAACTTGAACAAACCAAACAGGAGAGGATAAATCAAATATCACCACATGTTAAGGAGATTGATCACCCTCAAGCCAAGACTAGGATCCTAGAGTTGCTTGCCGACTACCGAAACATTGTAGCTTTACCAGGGGAACAGCTTGGTCACACAAATTTAACCTCACATCACATATCCCTAAAACAGGGCACAAACCCGATTTATATACCAGCTTACCGACAACCTCATAGCCAGCGCGCTATAGTCTAGGACATGGTTCAGGATATGTTGGATCAGAAAGTTATCACCCATTCAAAATCTCCTTACAATAGTTCTTTGTTTTTAGTGCCGAAGAAGGATGGAGGTTGGCGCCCAGTAATTGATCTTAGGCCCGTCAATGAAAATACTATCCCAGATAGGTACCCAATGCCTGTCTTGAGTGATATTTTACAATCCTTAAGCAAGGATAATGCTGTATTTAGCAACCTTGATTTGCTTAGCGGATATTGGCAAGTACCCCTTGATGAAAAATCTCGAGAGATTACTGCTTTTAGTACTCCTTTGGGCCATTTTGAATTTCTAAGGATGCCTTTCGGTCTCAGAAATGCCCCACTGAATTTTCAAAGAATGATCAACACCTTGTTTGCAGTGTTGATAGGGACCACAGTATGTGTCTACCTAGATGATCTCATTGTAGTCAGTAAGGATGTAGATACGCATATTGCTAAACTCCGTGAAGTTTTCCAAAACTTTCTACAGCCGGAATCAGAGTCAAACTTTCTAAATGTGAATTTTCAAAATCCAGAATCCAATTCCTTGATCATGTAGTTGACGGTGATTACATTCATGCAGTTGATGACAAAGTTTAGGCTGTTGCCCAGTTCCCACGTCCTACAACTGTTGATAAAGTACGTAGTTTTCTTGTTTTATCTGGATATTTTCGTTCTTTTATTAAAGGCTATGCGACATTAGCTTCACCCTTGACTAAGCTACTTAGGATGGATGCAACTTTGTATGGTATGCTGAACGAGAAGATAGTTTTAATGCATTAAAGACAGCACTTACCAATGCCTCTGTTTTAGCATTTGCTGACATCTCGCAAGAATTTACCCTGTGTCCCGACACCTCAGGACAGGCAATCAGAGCTGTACTTATGCACCAGGAAAATTTAGAGTAATTGCTTTTGCCAGTCGTTAATCTAATGATGCCGACACACGTTATTCAGTAATGCATCTAGAAACGTTGGTTGTTGTTTGGGCACTGAAGAAGTTTAAAGACCTAATTTTTGGTTATAAAATAACCGTCTATACAGATCACGTGGCAGTAACAGAGCTGTTCCATGGTAAAAATCTTTCAGGTAGACTAGCACGTTGGTATCTGACCATTCAAGAATTCGCCCTGGTGTTCAAGTACTTACTGGGACGAGCAAATGTGGTCACTGACGTCCAGAAACATAACACCAGTGACGCCTGTATCTTCGTTCTCTCGCTCACAATTAAGGGATGAACAACTACTCGTTCCATTGTGGTCTGCAGTCATTTTCGCTCTAGAGTCGGGGGAGGAGGCTAATCTTTCAAAGTTACCTCTTCCGTTCAGTCAATTTGAACTACGACAAGACACACTCCATCGCTCTAAGCAGACAACTGAGGGTATTGTTACACAAATCGTCATACCTGATACATAGCGTGAAACGATTCTAAAGTTGTTCCACGTTGTCCCTCAAGTAGGTCACCCTGGACGTGACAAATGTCTGGCGGAGATCAGAAAGAAATAATTCTGGTCTCTGTACTATGAAAATAGCATTGCTATTAGCGCATTGCTAAGTGTCTGCCGTGTGCGCAGCATAAGGGTACTACAATGTCACCGGCTCCAATTCTACCATATCCTACACCAGAACGTCCATTTGACACAGTTGCAATCGACTTGTTACAACTTCCGAGGAGTCATCAAGGATCCTCGTACGTAATAGTGCGTGCGTGTGTGTGTGTGTGTGTGTGTGTGGATCATTTTTCTAGATTTGTGATTTTAGTCCCACTGAAGGATAAAACAGCTGAATATGTGGCTTATGCCCTAATGATTAACCTCATATATCCTCTTACTACTCCCAAGGTTCTTCTCTCCGACAACGGATTAGAGTTTAAGAAGCAAGTTTTAGCACAAATATGTCGACAATACGGCATCCAACAAAGCTTCATAGCAGCTTATCATCCACAGGCAAATGGCCTCGTTGAAAGAACCAATCGTAAAATCCTAGAGATTCTTCGTCAAATGCACCATTGGTTACCTCATGTCGCAGCTACTATTAATGGGTCGATCAATAGCTCCACGGGCAAATCACCTTACTACATTGTTTATGGCATAGACAAACGTCTGTCGGGTGACGTGCTTGCGAACAAACCATGCCCTGTGTAAAATATGGACGATTTCGCTACCAAACAAATCAGCGTTTTCGCAGAAATTCATGGGCAAGTACGAAAAAATTTAGCAGCGTCACGCGTTGAAATGATTTACAAGCAACATAAATAGGCTAAGCCTGTCGTGGTAGAAATAGGCGACGTTGTTATGGTGCGAGAACCTGAAAGAAAGTCCAAGTTTTCACTCAAGTTTCACGGACCATCTGCATGATCGCCAAACATGCGGGTATGAAATTGTAAATTTTGTAGGCAAATTCACAAACTTCAGATGTTATGCATGTGGACAGACTAAAAAGGGACCACCCAAATTTATTCCATAGGAATGTTAACGATATCAGACATCTGCCCAGACCGCAAACACATCAAGTACACCCAGAGTACCCAATACTTATCGTTTAAAACTACATTCTGCTACACAATACTAAGAAGAATCCACCTTTTCTAGAATGGCTTGGATCATTGTAATACTACTCCTACTCCTTTGTAGCATCACCTTGTCGACGGACGCGTCCACGGAAGTCCTGAAACCAGGTGCCTTATCCGCACTTTTGGGACGTGACCATAAAGTATGAGCTGCACGGATTACAAATATACCGCGCCATATGGATAATATCGATGCTCAGCTCCAGACAGCTATGAACATCCTTGAAAATCTACGGCAAAATTCTAGCATTTCTACTTTGATATCACAAACTGTAAATCTTCAGCTAATTCGTCTCAAGACCCTTTATAAGAATATCATCAGAGCTGGACGAACAATGCCATCACCTCAAGCAAGATGATCTTGCAAAGAAGGTGCATTCTCAACCGCGAAGAAAGCGAGGATGATTTAATTTTGTAGGTCTCATTCAAAGCACCCTGTTTGGCACAGCGAATGCCGAGGACGTACCTAAATTGGGAGACCGTATGAATATTGTTAATGAAGCCGTAGTTAAACAAAATCGCGCTATAATGCAAACATTTCATGCAATTAATTCTTTGAAGAAAATGGCTAACACGAATGTTTCCGTATTTAATCATTTGCCTAAAAATCGTTTATGGTTTAATGAATTCAGTGCCTACACTGGAATGGCTCATTTCGTTTTCCGAGTATTTGCATGCTGTGGAAACTTCAGCTCAAGCTTTATTTAATAACAAAAACAAATTAATTCATAGTGTAGTGGATGCAGGGTTAGGACGTGTGGATGCATAGCTTGTGCCTGTGAAGATTTTTCTTGAAGCTTTACAAATAGCCAAGGCGAATTACTATCTAACTCCTATTTTCACAGAACATAAGGTCGAATACTATTACCCTCTGTTGGAGTCGACTCTCATGCACAACGCTATTCTTATCCACATACCTATGCTAGGGCAACGTAAATTTATTGCATGGCATTTGGAACCCATCCCATTGTATTCTAATGACACACTGTTTACTCTTGACAGGCCAACCAAACTTTTGCTAATAGATGAAGACTACTCTTTGTTAGCAGTGGCTGATCCTAGGGCTTTATCACGGTGTAAATCGTCATACCTACACTTACACGTATGTCCAGACTATGCATTCACATTTAATCCTGCTGCAGAAGGAATGTGTGAATTAGCGATCATAGAAACTAACGTTCTCACAGTGCACAAACAGTGTAACTATACACCAATTTATAAGAAAACTGTGTTTCATGCACTCTACGTAATGTGCAGTGTTTTTTTTTCTTCCCAGAAGAAACTAGTGTCATTGTACGATACCAGGATGGGGGTAAACATCTAATTGTAAAAGGCTATTATTAGGCTCCGGACTACTGCAAAATGACCTGTCGTTCGTTGAAAACCTTGCCTTCCCATCAGCACTTTGCTTTGAAATTACATATAACTTCAGATTTGATTCCTATGTATCCGGCTCCTAATATGAACTCAATATAGTATCTGATAATTTAAGTTTATTTCTTATCTGAAGAAGTCACATTTTTCAAATATACTGTAGAGGATTACCTGCCTTTCTATTTTTCACGGGGATTTGCTATACCCAGTTTAGCGGTCCCCACTAGTGTGTTAATAATGGTAGTAATATTTCTGTTTTGTTATTACAAGTCAGTATCTTCTAAGTTTGCCATCGTACATAATATTCTCTCCCGTTAGGCACTTCAGACTAGGGCTCCAGTAACTGCTGAACCTTAGGTTGCAGTTTCTCCAGTTTAGTGTCTACACACATATGCATATAACTTGGGTAGGTATATATGTATAGGGCTTTTCTGTGAGACTAGCTAATTCTTCGAAAAAGCTCGGAAGGTGGTGACCGAGCAATGTAATAGCCCCCGTCTCATAGACAGTGGTCCTTATATAAATATTGGTTATTATATCGTTGTTACATAGTTCCATCACCCACAGTAGTTTTCTATAAATTATGAGGATCATGTGCCACACATGTGAGCAGAAGATTCCACTCTCAAGTCGTGTCTCTAGACACAGCTACTTAGTAGCCTGCTCTCTCAGTTCATACTCAACCCTCACGAGTTCAGGGCATCTGCCCTAAAAGCTTATCTTAAGTTAAGTTCCGTCCTTAACGCTGCACTCACAGTTCACTGTGTAATTACAGTGATCCTTATTGACTGTCCATAATATATATTTTTATAAATAAATGGAGAAAGGACCATTGTTGGGTTTGACAACTTAACCCGTAAACATTTATCAATATAACTGATCAGTTACCTTATTTTAGTGATTTTCAGGAGTCTACAGATAACTGACCTTAGTTATAATTTCATATGTGTGTCACACCTGGCCACATGAGGCCCAAGTGTCCTCAACACCTCTTCCACTATTTCAGCAGCATCTCCTAACGGGAACCATCCTGGTATGAAGGGCACAACAAGTCCTACACCAGGGAAGGGAACTAAACCCAAGTCAGCCTCACCAACTCAGGCGACGGGTAATACATACTGTAACTACCACAAGCCCCAAAGTCACAACACAGACGAATGTCGGGCTCACCTTAAACTCCCACAGGTAACGCCCACTGTACATAACACTAACTCTCTCCTTAATGCACAGGAAACAACCAAATTGGCTCCTTAGGGAAATGCATAAATAAAAATATTATTTCAACTTCAGGTACCTATGACTATAGTGTGTTGTCTTTGATTAAAATTTTTAATACCTTCCTACGAGTTAGGGAAAGAACAGGACCTATTGTTTGGGGTCAAGTGGGTCAGACAAACACAGCAGTCTTCATAGACGCAGGGGTCGAAATAAATGCTATAGACTCCTGTGTTGTGACAACCTTAGCTGACGACACCTACTCTTGGGTTGACACACAATTGCAGAGTATTTCAGGTATTGGCGGCCCGAGGGTCAAGGATGCCATACAGCTTAGGGTATAATTTAGGGAATACATACATTACTTGTTTAGCCCGTGTAGCTGAAGGGTTAATATTCCTGGGCATTTGATGATGGGTTACCCGACCAGGAGGGCCCACAAGATTGTAGTGGTTCCTCATGTGAATTTAGTTATAGTTGACCAGGATTATCGTTTGCTTGGCAGCTTATGTTCGTCACTCTCCTAACCCAGCTCGGAATTGTAGGACGACCAATTCGTCGTCTGTAGCAACTGAGGTTTCTGTCCCGAGTAATATTAACAGACAGGCCCTCTCGAATGCAAACGACCTACAGTCGGACTCCAATCCAACTGTGGGTGATGGTCACTAAGTCGATACTTATTATTTTTCTGAATTATGCCCTGGAAAACTTGTTAAAGATGCACATATTTTTCCTAACCAGTTAACAAAAAGCTTCTATGATGTTAGGTAGTAAATGGTTGGAACAGCATGGTTTCGACTCTCCTAACCCTAGGTTTAAGATATGCTGTCTAGTCAAACCATCCATGGTGAAGGCTTGAGGAATTATTGCTGACTGCACGCTTCATGAAAGCCAAGACTGGGTGGTGGAATTATACCTGGCCAGTATATCCGCATTCTACCAACGACTCCGGCGTGGTACGAGAACTGTTGCATTCTCTATATTGAAGGGGCCCATTCAGGATAGAGAAATCAATGATTTTCGAGTCAACATTGTTATCGCAGTTCCTAACGTTCTCATCACACGATGTGATACTAAACAGAGTTCTGTAACCGGAGCTCAAGAAACATTACCTGTAATAAACGTGCATCCAGTAGGTTTCACTAAAGCCTTACCTACACTGTTGGACTTGCTCAACAAATACAGGTCTGCATTATCACTAAAAGGGAACCCCTGGTACAGACACATCTCGTTTAACATCATTTTAATTTGCAACCTGGCACTAACCCAATCTACATACCTGCATACCAGCTCCCTCATTCACAGAGAGCCATGGTAGACAAGTGTGTAAGAAATGCTATCACAAGGGGTAATTCAGGCTTCTAATTCTCCTTGGAATTCTCCTTTATTACTTGTCCTTAAGTCAGGGCCGTGTGTAGACTATCGCCATCTTAACTGGGTAACAGTCCCTGATCGCTTCCCATTACCAGTGTTGGTAGATCTCTTAAGGAGTCTCAACCCTTGACATGATATCAGACTTCTGGCACATGGCGTTAGATGAGTATAGTCGACCCTTAACAGCATTCAGTACCCCGTTGGGACACTGAAAATTCCTATGCATGCGTTTTGGTCTTCACAGCAGCCCAACAACCTTCTCTCGGTTAATGACTAGTATCTTCCGCTCGATTTTAGGGATAGAAGTCCTTGTACATTTATAGGTATGGCCGGATTTTATAAAACCTTCATTCAAGGGTTTTCAAGAATTGCTCTTCCTTTAACTTGTTTGCTTATAAAATATGTTCATTTTAAGTGGTAACAACAGCAACATAATGCACTTGTTGATTTTAAAGACTACCTTTTCTAAAACCCCCATCCTTCGTTACCCAGATTTCAGCTAACTTCAGATGTCAGCTATAGTGGGTTGGGAGCTGTGTTATCACAAGACTACAAGAGAAAACAATTACCCATAGCCGTACCCTCTCTTAAATCAGAGAAGAATTACGGAGTAACTGAACTAAAGGCTTTAGTTGTATTGTGATCTCTGAAGAAGTTAGGTGATTATGAGTATGGGTATCCAGTAGTGATAACCACCAACCACAAACCTCTTATCAGTTTGCTTAATACTAAAGAGCTTACCGGCAAATTTGCCAGATGGTTCATTACCATACAAGAGTATAAGCCCTTAGTTAAGGATACAGAAGGAAGACATAATTTCGTCGCAGACGCTTTGTCCAGGCATGTAGCCTTAGCACACGTGTTTCCTTCAGTAGACATTGCTCATACATATACGGCACAGAAAGATGATCCCATGTGGTCACGTATTATGTCATACGCCAAAGGTGTGCCTAATTTAGAGATTAAATAACCTGCTCCTGTAAGATAATTTGTTGCTCAAGATAACGTTCTCTGCTGTCGAATGATGCTTGGTCCTCCTGCCCGTAACGTCACTCAGTTAGTGATACCTGCTAAGCGTGTACCAGAGTTACTTATCCTAATGCAAGACACACCACAAGTAGCTCACCCTGGTAAGGACAGGTACGTCAAGCAAATGCGGTTCAAGTATTTATGGCCCAAAATGGAAAAAGACATTTCACAGTATGTGAATAATTGTCAAGTATGTAATGAGAATAAGAGTACGACCTTTGCGCCGCTACCTGTTCTTAAATATCCAGCACCTACTCAACCTTGGGAAAGGGTCAGTATGGATGATCTAGAGGGCTCATAGAGACTCACCACTATAATAAGTACCTCTTCGTCATGGTCGATGCTCTTACCCACCACTGCAAACTTTAACCTATCCCTAAAAAGCATGCAGAGACAGTAGGCAGAACCTTTAAGAGACAGGTTCTCGACAGGCATGATACTACTCACCGATAACGGCGGCGAGTTTAATAAGGAATTGTTAGCTAAGTTGTGTGATTTATAACATAATCAATAAATGTAACATTACCGCTCATCACCCAACTTAAAATGGGATGGCAGAGCATTTTAACCGGAAGATACGTAATCACCTTCGTACTCACGTGAACTTCACTAATATGAATTGGGATGAATGCATGTCTGATGTGCAAAGTCCATTAATTGTTCGTATCATCAGTCAATATGTGATATCCCTCACTTTGCTCTCTATCATTATAGTAAGACTTCCGTTTGAAGCTGAGATAAGGAGACAACCATTGTACACTAATTCACCAGCGAATTACGTCTAAATTAGAGAAGTCGACTGACGTTTTCACTGCAGAACGTAACTAGCATACTCGACCAGTAGGTGACATTGTAGGTCGCTTAGCAATGGTCAAGTACTCTGTAAGGACCAAGCTTGATAAATTATTTAGTGGCCCTTATAGAGTTGTGCAAAATGCTTCAGGTCACAGGTACCACTTGAAACACACACACACAGGAAAATAAGACACGAACACGGGTACAATGTGAAATTACTCACGTACCAGGAAGAAGCCCAATCAGATGATGTTGCTAAAGCTAGTACTTCCCCTTCTCCTGCACTTAACTGTTGACCCCCTCACAGGTATAATTTGTAGGGTAGGTCAGTAAATGAGTCAGTTTTAATTACAGGATCTGGATTATTGTCCTACTTTTTAATGACTCCTCCTCAGATAGTAATCATTATCTCAGTTGTCTAGTGACCTGGGTCCTCTCTAACTATCCCTGTTTATAGTTAAAAGAGTATAAAGAAGAGAGGTCTCCTAAATTTCACTGATTACGTTCAGAAATATTTGTACGGAGTAGCCACAGAAGATGACTTTAACCTGAGTCCAGAAACAAATTAAGCAGCTTAAGGTTCAGGCCATATCAACATTCAGCTCCTTTAACCAGTTGGTGAATGTGGTTAACAACGTTGCAGTAATCTTGAGATCACGACAAGAGCAATGGACCATGGCTACGTTAGTTGATTCATTGTCCAGCCAAGATGGCTATTACTGCAACTATTTCATCGCCTTAGGTACTAACTTAAACTTGCTGAACAGAGATATTGTTACACCCACTTTGTTACCTTACAGTGAACTAGACCGGATTGTAGGCTAAGCCACGAGCTTCCTTAACTAAGGCCTGCAGTTCCCATTATTCTAGATAACTATTACAGTCTTATTACTGTTTCGGTCACACCGGGACAAACTGTTTTGTATCTGCCATTTGTGGATAACCATGTATTTCAGAAGTATGATATTGTGCCATTCCCTAGCGTAGTAGGTGACCAATCAGTGGTCATTACGAATGTTTCAGAATCCTTCCTGCTGTCACAAGACAAAACCTTTATGGCGACTCCACCGTTTTCAGCATTTGCAACTTTCCAAACGGAGTCCAACAACCTTATTTGTTATCCCACACATGTTAATATTGTTAGTTCTGGTCCGAAATGTGAGATGGACTTGGCCACGGCTGAGAACAAATTTGAACTTTGTGATTATGATGAACTGCACTAATGTATTCTTAGAAGAGATAGAGGATACTGTGTATTTGTATTTCCCACAGGAACTCCCGGTTGTTGTGACTTGCCCTCCTGACGAGCCTAGATGCATCACTGTGCAACGGGGACCATATGGGGACCATATGGGGAGCAACTCGCCACAATGATTCAACTATCTTCAGGAAACCTATCGATTCTCACCTTCTGGACCTTCAGAAAACCCAATCGAGTGTCAATTATTGCCACTCTCGTAATGCTGCTCGCCCTAGCGTTGTATTTAAGGAAGCGAGTTTGCAAGTCTGCTTCACAGACAGCCAAAGAAATAGTGGAAGCTCCCATGGAGACTCTAGCTCCCAGGGTACTCCCCGTGCTGCCTATTTACAGTAGAGTGGCAATTCACGAAGGACACTATCAAGGAAGTCTTTATTAAGTGATTAATAAGTGAATATCTAGTGAATACAAACTCTTAAATTCTGTCCTGTTTATTATTGTTTTGTATTTTACTCTGTTTCTGTAGTCCTCGTGAATTGGAAAATGGAGTCGTATTTATCGTGGTGGCCGAGCATTTGTAAGACGCCATCACAAGATTGTCTTTTAATTTAACTAACAGTGTTATTTAATGTAACCATTATACCTAAGTATACGACAATATTGAGAGAGAATATTTACATAACTAATAGTAGGTACGACAATGAGTAGGTCTGCTGATATTACATCACGGATCACCCCACCAATATCCCAGGCTAGGCAAGAAATTAATTCCCTTCTGATAGGTCATGCAACATTGAGTCACATGGTCATGATTGTGACTGTTTGAGATACCGGTGCACGACGTCGTTTCTCAGGCCAAAGGGCGTCACATGACTATGAAGCGTCTCAAAGTGTCACTATATCCTAATCGAAACTGTAAGAGCTAGCTAGAGTCAGTCTGTCGTTGGTCGAGACACAGTTCAGACATATAGCCCTTACAACAGGCAAGATCTTCATCTCGGCAGACTCTGTACATAGTATTGTTAATACAGAGAAAAACACTACACAAGACTAGATTTCATCCCTTCTCAACTTAAAGAAGAGATAAAAGGAGAGTATGTATGAAGTTGGACTTTGGTAATATCCTAGACCTGGAGGAAAGAACAATTACCAGTCAAAACCGCTCGGACTCAGAAACTAGTAAAAACTCTAGAAGGGCAAACACAGCTACAAAAGACCACAGCCTTTGAAATATAAATGTCCAAAGGTAAGTCAACACGAATCGATTAAATATGAAATATTGTTAACATATATTGCGTGAACGGTGAGCCATTTGTACTCGTGACAATGTCGACGCATCGATACGGCTGCGTCGGTAAGAATTGCCAATTGTGTTTTATCTTCCTTAGCATTGGCTTTAGTTATTTATAAAAAAAAATATAACTTCATGTTTACATCTTCCAACCTCAGAGGTTCCGATTGGAAAATAAATACCTCTTACAAATGCTAACATAATTTGTTTTAGGTTTCATACAAGTCATAAGAAGCCTAGGTATAATTTATAAAAAAAATCTAAAGATTTCTAGTATTGTCAAGTCATTAAACAATACTGTAATTATGTGTTATGCATTCGCTATATGTAGTGGAAATTCAATTTTAGCGGAAGATCTGAGAGTCACAGTACTCTTAACCAAAGTAAAAGTTACTCTGAAAGCTTTTATGCATGAACTCTTAGGAGTTACCATACTCCTTGCTCAGAGTGATTTAGGCTTACTTCTAGAAACACTCTTTCAATGTTCATAAATACCGGCCCTGAGCATTACGGTTCGGGCCCATTAAAATTAGTATCCATTTAAATTAATACTTCTGGAATTGGGACCTGTTATTACTGAGCTCCAATCCCAATAGTTAGGTCAGTGTGTTACCAATTAGAGCTGTTTTACGAATCAACAGGTGATAGAATGGACTTGACATCTCCAAAAATACGAAGCCGATTAGCTAATAATAGCCTGTAAAGCAGGATAATGAAACCATGACAGCATGGTGAGGATTCTTTTGTCTCGGTGTAGCAAAAGTTTTCCAGGAGAGATACAGATGCCTCTAAAACAGGTGAGTGTAATTACTGTACACACTTAAGAGGTAGGATTTGACGGGAAGAAGGTGTGAGGGAAGGGGAGGAGGAGACATTCATATAGACAGCGACGGGACCACAGGCGACCACAAAGACGGTGTAAGGAAAAGCAGTGGGTACGATGTTCGCGTGAACTAGTAGGGGCATCACATTGACTTCTTTGATAAGGGAGGGACACCGACGTTCTCAACTATGAAGGGGAAATGAGTAATTTTTCTTTAAAACTGTTGTGGGATACGAAGGACACCAGACTTAGCTGATGAAGAAAACGATAATTAATCAATGAATATAACAAATTGGACGTACCTGAGATATGGTGAGTTAATGTCCCTCGAAGAGCAGTTTTAACTTACACTTACCTGGTAAAAGAAAAGAAAGAATCCAGTTGAGATTACCAACTTTTTATCACACACACACACACACACACATCAATATGATTATTCGCACTTAACTTAAAAGAACAATGAGTCAATGAACTTAAGCATTAGTTTATGTCAAATGGATGACTAAGAGAACTTGTTCAGTATGTCAAGAACACAACAGTAGTATTCTTAGTACTTACCTTGTACTGGTGGTAGAGGAATCCCTGGCGATGTACAGTCATCTCTTGGCACCATCTTGACACTTTTATGACACCTCATGGCACTTGATGATACCTTGCTGTACTCCATGATACTTTACACTTTGTAATAGTTCAAGACACTTTGCAACACTATACAACATTATTGTCACTTTACGACACTTTGCAAGACTTTAAAGCATTAATGGCACGTCACTGACACTTTACGACACTTTGAGAGACTTCACAGCACCTTACGACGCTTCGACACCGTGTGACACTATTGTACATTCCTTAGACACTTTTTAACTATTTGAGAATTAATGCCAGTTTATGACACTGAAATTATATGGCTTTTACAGCACTTTGGAACACTGACACCTTAGGACACTACATGTCACTTTAAAACACTTCATGACACTGACACTTTAGGACATTGACACCTTAGGACACTTCAAAACACCTTTAACATGTCATAGCACTTTTTTATTGTACACCGCATCTTACGACGTTATACGACATTTATTTGACGTAATGGAAGTTTCTCAGACCCACTGGTCCTTAAAAGCACTTGGATATTAAATGAATCTTTGTGACATAACGTGACACTTTATGGCACTCTAGCACCTTATGCCACTTTACGACACTGTTAGTACAGGAGGAAACCGGGGACCGGGAACAGTGATGTGTGGTTGGGTCACACTGGATAACACCCTTTTCATTTCTGTCCGGGCAGAGGGTCGAACTGTTGACATATTGGTGAGAATTACGCTCGTTACCCCTGTACCAACAACACTCCGTAAAACTTTTCCCGTGGCGGGAATCGAACCCTACCGCTTGCGGGTGAGAGCCGCGTATCCTAATCACTAGGGCACTAGACAACACGGAATTATACAAGATTGTAACTAGACAACATTCTTGTAACACGGATGGGTGTTTTTTGTTCCCACAATAATTACTTTATGGCACAAACACTTCACATGACTGAGAAAACTTCAAAACACAAACACTTTATAACACTTATAAACACTAAGTTACAGTACTGACAAACGCATTAAGATGCCTGTGATCACTTCACAATATACTTACGAAAATTTTACGGTGCTTTAAATCATTGTTTGAAACTTCAAAGACCACTTTGAGACACTTAAAATTACTTTACGACACTTATAAATACTGTGAGACACTTGCAAACACTTCATGACACTTAAAATCTTTTTACTACAATGACGAACACTTTCTACTTTGTAAACCAGTCACCTCGTCAATTTCAATGTCCTTCACCGGCTACTTGTTTGTCTATAAGCTTTCATGTACGTACGTCCTTACCGGCTCTAAGGCAGAGACAGCACTGGGTACACCTTCTCTTGTTCGCGGGTTCTGTTGACATTCTCCTAAATCCGAAACCGCAAAACGAGGCAAATTCAAGACTTAGCGAACCGGCCAAACATCGTCCCAGTGCTATAATGGACTGAGTTGGGCCGTGTTTAACTCATTCGTTTCTCCACACACATGTAGCTTTAGAGATCTTTGTCTTTATTTGTTCTGACTGTATACCAATATATTAGTTCGCATTAATGCTCATTCTTGGAGGATTGATTCTGATGTGTTGAAAACAGATCGAAACTGTTCCTGAAACCTCGAAACACTAACGTCATCAATGTCTGAAAGTGGTGTCAATCAACTAGTGACAAAAAGTATCCAGAATTTTTGGTAATGTTTATCCCGCTTTATTTGCTCATGAAAAACAAACAAATAAACAGGAAACAAGCGGAAATAAGATAAATCTGTATTGATATAACAAACAACGATAGAACGCATTTAAAATTATTTTCTTATTCCGAAAATCAACGCTTTCGAAGACGTGTGTGTTGTCTCGGGACGAACAATCCAGACCACGACTAAACCAAAGCTACCAACAGTGTCCACACATCTGTCTGGTATATTGTGTGGTTTAATATTTTAGACAGACTACAGACAATCTAAAAAAGTCAATCACCTGAAACTTAATTCATGAAAGGTGTTCAAAGACAAGATGTTAGGCTTTTTTAGGTTACCTGTGCAATTAATCAAACTATTAACTACTCTAAGGCAATTTGTAGCAGTAGTTTACCATGTGATTGTAAGTAGTAGCAAATATTATTTAATAGGGCCGAGAGGAAAGAGAAAATTCCTTTCTCGGAGAGAGGAGGGAAATTTTTTGAAGTGTGTCCTCATGTTTCGGCACTAAATTTTTCCTGAATCTCTGTGACATCCCCGACAATCTGGAGCGTCTTCCACCCCCACACATTCACCGTCACTAGGCCACTCTGTTTTTCTTCATTGGATGCTGTATTGCGCCGATCATATCCCGTAAAATAATGTAGGCGTTATCACTTTGCTATATTCTTCACTTTCATGTAACATAATGATTTGTTAGTTACTGCAAGATATGGGGATTTTATATAGTAATTTGATATACAGTATACTAAAATTAACAATGTTACAGGTTGTAAACACAACTTTATGCGTATGCCACCTTGTGTTGTTTCGGCGCCACACATGAATACGGCCATGGTTGTTAGATGGACACTACTCTTGCCCAAACTGTCAATCGAGGGGCGAAGGGCGAGTTTCGAGGCTCGGTGGGCTTCTGTCAACCTCTCTGGTCCACGCTCATTGGTGGAATATCTGGTGCATATGAGCAATGGCATTTTTCGATGCTCCACATCATGTTATATATTCTATTATCTTCGTAACTAAAACAAATGTATGGATAGGTTTTAGACACAACATTAAAAAAATTGTTTTCATTTATTTATCCATGCTAACGTGTTCGTGGGTAAGCGTTCGTTGACTTTACACCTTGGCTGTTTGTGTGTGTGCGTTTCTGGTGAAGGAGGGATGCACCCGTGAAGTTGCCGGTTAGGAATTTCAAGGCCGCCAGTCTGTGTGGCTTAAGAACGTAAAAACTTAAGCATGGAGAAACTGCATCAGGCCTATTGGCCCACACTGGGAAGTCCCGTTTACACCCAACTCCTATCGCTCATAAATCAATCCAACCTATGTTTGAAGCTATCAAGCATATTCGAGTTAATGATGATGTTTGGTTACCTGTTCCACTCATCCATTTAAATATACCCAAAAAAATGTTTACCTATCTCGCGCCTAAATCTAAATTTGTATAATTTAAAACAATTGCTAAGAGTTCGTTCCGGGTTGGATAATTTAAGTACTTTGTTATATCCCCTTTGTTTAACCCTGGCTTCCATTTATACACCTCAATCATATCGCCCCTCACTCTTATGTCTCTCGAGGGAGTGCAAATTCAGATGCTTTAAAGTTTAATCTGTCTCTATATTCAATGTTCCTATTGCCCGGGATTAGTCTTGTCATCTTCCTCTGTATGCTTTCTAGGGATTCTATATCCATTCTGTGGTACGGTGACCAAAACTGAACTGCATAATCCAAGTGAGGTCTCATAAGCACAAGACATACTTTTATGATAACCTCGCTCATCTTATAATTAACATTCCTTTGTAAAAACCTAAGTACTTTGTTAACCTTGTTTCGAGAAAATACACATTATTGTCTTGGTTTAAGATTCCTTCTTATTATTATTCCTAAATCTTTCTCTGTTTACATCTCCTAGGCTAGGTACACTCGGAAACCATATTCTCTAGCCCACCTGGGTCGGTGCTGGAGGTTAATACAGCGTCCTTTCCGGACGGGGGCCCACTCTAACTATCACTAGGCAACACACTCACGAACACACACAGTCATAGTACAGCTGTATTGATGATATTTTGTATAAATATTGTATATGGCATTTTATACTCTGCATTTCCTTCATTATATATGGACATGAAGAAAAATTGCCATAGGTTATAGTTACGAAAGTATGAATGGAAATAAACACTTCGAAACCACCCAGTGAATCCACACAACGTTTACAGCGCTTCCACCACACCCCTTCTATATCTTTTATTTCCCATCATTCGCGTAACTATATGAAAAATCGTGTTTAATTTAACTACATATTTCAAAAACATTTAATTACTTGTGGATCAGTCACTCCTCATTTTACACACTTACAGTGTAATACTTTGACCATCCCACCTGGGCACATGGAGGCCCACGGCAACTCTCATGGGGCAACATACGCACGAACACACAAGTTATGATATGAACCCTTCCAGGCTTCACTATCATTATCATGCTATGTTCATCGTGCTCTGTATCTTGGTAACTAGTCATAGTATCAATACATGACAGTCTTATTAGTATAATATTGTAACTTTTGCCCTACAGTTATTGTTGTAAATCATGGACAGGAAGGATACATAAATTGCAATATCAAGTGTATGGTTCGCTCAAAGCCACCCAAAGTCAGACAACGCGTCACACAAAGTTACACTCTGTGTGTGTGTGTGTGTGTGTGTGTGTTCTGTAACATTAAGCTTCATCCTTAGTAGGTAAGATGTTTCATAAAGAGGTTTCTCCCATTCGTCATTGTGAGCATCGTCCCAGAGCACATTGTTTCCATCAAAATCATGGTTCATCCTTATTTCCCTTCTTCCGTGTAACTATATCCATATAGCTAAGTGCTTGCTTTTCATTTCTTTATTTACCAAAATAATGTGGATCAGTTACTCGTTATTTAACACATACATGCACTTAGAGCATCAAGATTGTTTTGTAAGCATGACTATTGGTTAATTGAAACCCCAAAAAATATTTTTTCACATTTATTATGCATAAACATTGTAAACATATCTATGTGATTATTGTAGTATATAACATATATTTAATGTCTGGACAGATTCCCAAGAGTTATGCATATTAATGCATAGATTTTGTAAGCACATTTATGTAAAGTGACGTAAAACCACATATTAAATACCTGGACAAATTCCCGAGAGTTAGGAAACGAAGTCTATGTGGCCCCAACGAGGTTACCGTGGACCTCCATGTGCCCAGGTGGGATGGTCAAAGTATTACACTAAAAGTATGTCAAATGAGGAGTGACTGATCCACATATAATTTAAGGTTTTTGAAATATGTAGTTAAATTAAACACGATTTTTCATATAGTTACGCGAATGATGGGAAATAAGAGATATAGGGCCGGATACTCAAAAACATTTATGGGACTGTATGTCGCTGCGTACCCCGTAACTGGACTTACAATCTCAAATTGGCATACTCAAAACACAGATGGCATTCTCAAAACAAATATTTGACATCGAACTCCGTAAGTTAAAGCACGTAACTTACACTAGCTCCTGAGGTTGTGTAACACTCTCAACCCGGATGTAGTAGTGATTAATTCCCTATTGTATAAAAAATAATAATAATATATGTTGTAATAATGCTTGTTAGACTTGTTTTATCATAGAATAATGAAGAAATGTTTTGTACACCAACATACTGAAATATAATATTTCACTTTGTCTTTTTCGTAACTTTTTTGTTGCCATAATAAGCGGCTTGGGTGTTTGTATTTGTCTCAGTTTGGAAGAGACGCATCTTTTGTCTTCTTACAAATTATAAAGTATTTTTACCAAAACAGAAGGTTTGTATTGTTCACACTTTGGGTAAAAATATGTTTTATGACTGAGTTAACTTGGAGATAGAACTTATTAATGTTGTATAGCCGTAAATATCCCTCAGTAATGAAAGCCAAATATGAGGTCAAGTGAACATTCCTGCCAAGACTTCGCCTTGTTTTTCTAATATTCAACCAATAGCCTTAGCCTATTTTCTTATGTATATGGCTTATGATAACATGAAAGGCTATAAATTTCCATAGGCTAGCCAAAATTAAATGATATTAGGCGTAAAATATGGATTGCAATTAACTTGATAAATAGGGGCCTATATAACTGCTTTTTCAGTCTTAGGCAAATAAATGCTTAAACGTGGGGCCTACTTAATTTAGTTAGAACATGAGGATTATTTAAATAAGAAATTATACCAATAGGTTATAGTTTAGATAGGTTTGGTTTGGTTATGTTATGTTATGGTATGTTAGGTTAGGTTAGAGAATGTGTACATGGTTTTTTGGTGAGTGTCAGGCCGACAGTGAGACACTTTGTCTAGCAGCTACCTTAGGCCTAGTTCCAGACTTTCCTTGAACATTATCATAGGTAGAGTATTATTTAAAAAAAATTAACGGCTAATTCGATATATTTTCAGGTTTTAAATTGTTGTTTTTTGTATGAACTTGAAGACAATTCAGACCAAATGTCCCCAACATTGAAAGGAAAACACCAGGGTCTAGGCTAAATGAGTAATTTAAGAGAAGTGATTTGTCATTTAGGTTCGGCAAGGCTATGCTATCAATAACCAATTTATTTTAATTTGCCCAGAATAGCGTATACTTCAGCCTCATTGAAATTAGGCCGTCTCTTCTTGACTGGTGGTCCTTCCATGTTTACAAAATAATATTATGTGCGTCGGTCTCAGCTGATTTCTCCTTCTCTTGTGATCTGTGGATGATTTTGTTAACTGAGCGCTGATTGGCCAACTAGCTCCTGCACTGACATCTACCTTCCGACAAGAGAACTTAATTTACAGGGTAAACACTAGAGTTATGAAAACTTACGAAAGGCTTACGGAACTGCAATTAAATTTTGAGTATGCTAAATTTACGGAACTGTAAAGATTCGACAATATATGGTACTGTATCATGCTAAAAGACGTAACTTATGAGGTGTTTTGAGTATCCCGCCCATAGTGGGGTGTGGTGGAAGCGCTGTAAACGTTGTGTGGATTCACTGGGTGGTTTGGAAGTGTATATTTCCATTCATACTTTCGTAATTACAACCTATGGTAATTTTTCTTAGTGTTCATATATAATGAAGATAATGCAGAGTATAATATGCCATATTCAATATTTATGCATAATATCATCTATTCAGCTGTACTATGACTGTGTGTGTTCGTGCGTGTGTTGCCTCGTGATAGTTAGAGTGGGCCCCCGTCCAGAAAGGACACTGTACTAACCTCCAGCACCGACCCAGGTGGGCTAGAGAATATGGTTTCCGAGTGTACTTTACATTTTTGCCCACATTAAATTTCATCTGCTTTTTTTCAGACCATGCAAAATTTTTTTTTAGATCTTCCTGTAGTTTCGCGGAGTCCTCATCAGATCTAATTACACATCCTATTTTAGTGTCGTCAGAAAATTCACTTATGTTGCTGTCTATGCCTATATCTATGTCGTTTATGTACATAAGAAATAGTATTAGTCCAATTACTGAGCCTTGCAATACTCCACTGGTGACGTTAACTCAATCGGATTTAGTGCCGTTAATCCATTAATGCTGAATCTCTGTTTCCTATCTTGTAACCACGCTCTAATCCAGTTTATAACCTCTCCTCCAATTCCATGAGGCTCCACTTTACGTATTGGTCTTTCGTGGAGGACCCTGTCAGTGGCTTTGCTAAAGTCGAGGTAAATTCACATCATAATCGTGTCCGTCATCCACTGATTCGAAAACAGTTGAAAAGAATGTTAATAGATTTGTCAGACACGAACGGTCACTTGTGAAGCAATGCTGGGAATCATTGATCAATTTGTTTTTCTCGAGGTGAGTTCGAATTGAATTTGAAAATATTGCCTCCAGTAATTTGCCTATAAATGATGTCAAACTAATTGAACGGTAGTTTGAGGTTAGTGTCTGTCTCCCTTCTTGAAAATCGGCATCACATTTGCTATCCTCCAGGATTCTGGTACTAAATTGGTTTTTATTGACATGTTAAATAAGTTTGCTAAGGGTATACTAAATTCTTCCTTACATTCCTTTAATACTCAGGCAAATATCTCTTCAAGACCTGGTGACTTATTAGGTTTCAGTTTATGTTATCGCCGCTGGCTTCAGCTACAGTGCTGGCGTGTGATGTCAATAAATCTTTCGACCCGTGACCTCGCCAGATGTAGAAGTGTTTACAGACAAGTCCTGGTTCTGCTGTGTGGACTGTCTTCGACTGGTGGCCGTGCTGCCCGCCGCCCCTCCATGAGACAGATCGCCCTCTCTAGTGATGCTGTGAAGACCAGCCTTCTCCTGTCCGAGAATTTGTGCTGGAACGATTTAAGCAATACTGCTGTCTCTTGGAACACCATACTGATCTGCATTGACCCGCGTAAGTACGGCGTAAGTGATGACATACCCCTTGGTACTGAAATATTGTTGACTAATTACGCCTACTCGTTTCTGCCTAAGATAATGCAGAATGAAGCGAAGCTAAGATTAATAGAGTTATGAACTTTGTGTTATGTCTGTATGTTTAATAGATTGTAATTAAGATAAAATTGTGTGAGACTAACTAATTACATATGAGATGGATCACCATGTAATATTCTGAACGCCTTCTCACTCTCCTGGTTTTGACCACATCAATAAATATTGAATGCGTCAAAAGACGGGTTTCAATCATTCCCTTCGACATGCCCGTCACCCGAACGTCCTTAACTAAAGCGTTTACAGTCAAAACAATACAGGAGGGCTGTCGAAGGGAATTCTCAACTACCATGAGGACGGGACGCGCTGTCATGGTCATGTTGACTGCTAGTCTGTTTAAACCCTGTTGATTCATATCATACTCCACGACCGCAAAATATGAATGAGTAGCTGGTCAGCTATCCCTGAGAAAACGCGCTTTTCTCTCCCCAACGTTTATACTCATGATCCCTCCCAGTAAGTCCCGCCTTCGAACGCAGCTGTCAATGCCTTTTTATTCCACTTTCTCCTGGCAAGCTCAATCTTGAATTGGTTTTTGTAAATCAACTCAAGTAATTCGCCAGACCTTTGTCAACTGAGGGTCATCTTTGAAAGTGTAACAGTTGGTTTGTTTGCAATTTCTGTCATTGCGTGAGTAGCGATCGCTGGCAACTCAGGGGTATATAGCCACGGGCGAGACAGGAGATCAGCCTCCCGTAATGCCTTCCAGCTTTGTTCCCAGGTATGTAGCAGTGTTCCCGCCGTTATAGCTATTCAGCTTGATTTAGTCAATGTAGTGCATTATCAGTGTTCATGCTGTAACAGTGGAATCGTCATTCACCCAGTGTAAGAAGTAATATAAAGTAAATGTCGTCTGACGTTGCCAGGCGAAAGATTTGTTGTGATTGAGTTTGTCCATACTGCCTCCGGTAATGCCTTCCAACTTCGTTCCCAGCTCCAATTTGTGGCTCTTGGAACACCCAACGACTGCCCCGGAGCCAGTAGATACCGAGCAGTGAGAAATATATGGTCGATGGCGCTGATTCGACGTGATTAATCTGCTCCACTCTGCCTCGTGGAGCTAGACCCCAGACTCGCCATGTGTCTGGCTTCCACCGATCACAACAGCTGTCGGCAGTGTTACAGGCGCCAGTGCTATACCCTGGGACATGCCTTGGAGTCACATGGTCTACAGTGTTGTCGTATGTGTTTGGGGATAATTACTTGGAAATAATTATCCCATGTTGGGTAGTGAACCCATGTATGAGTTGGTTTCAGTAATAACATGTGTGTTATGAGTGCATCTCATATGTACTACCAACAGTTAGTAAGGGGACCATATGTAAGTTGGTGAGGTATGCAATGAAATGTATCACCAGTAATGTGGGTGAAGTAAGTACCCACTTGGATTGGCAGTTATGGGAAGCCAAGGAGTTGTCATGTAACTGTATGTAATGTAATGTAACACCAGTAAGGTTGTGTGTAGTAAGAGTGTAGTATCTGAGTAATTTGCAGTTGAGTCAAGCCGAGGAGTTGCACCTTGGAATTACAGGTTAATAATATATTTTTCCCCACTTTGATGTCATATTAATAAACATGTTCTTTGAGTACATTAAGGGTATTCTTTTCCCTCAGTATTCCACCTTGATTTCCGTCCAAGTGACTTGATATCAGAATTACAATACCCATGTGTCCTGGACCCTCTCCACGCTACCAAAGAACTGAGGTTATGCAGTAACCATCAAACTGAGTAAGTAGAAAGAACAATTGAGTGAAGTACAAGAACAGTTGAAGTATGAGTAAGATAAGGGTGTGAGTAGAGAGCAACCGCCGCCCTTACAGCGTCACCAACGCCGGGAGTTCAGCGTGGGAGAGCGTACGTCGTCAATCAGCACATCAGCATGGGAGACACACTTCCCTCAGCCTTCATAGGGTAAGGACGTGTGTAGTCGGCGCTGCCCGCAAACGCGGCCGTGGTCTCTTGATCATGGAGACAGCTGCCAGCCCGGTCTGTCGGGCCCTCCCCTCCCCCATCTCCTCCTGCCCATCTGAATTTGTCAACATCCTCACATCAACAGTACAGTGCAAAGATTGACGATCAACCCACAAGTGATATACAAAAGTGGCAATTTCAACTCGAAGGAAAAGCACAAAAACACAGCAATACTGATTGTGGCTGGATCTGACCTAACCTGACCTGACCTCACGGCTTCACCTGACCTAACCTGAAGGATGGAGCACACCTGCCCAACCGCATCCAGCCCATACGAGCACGAACTGATTGCTACAAGAACAGCCCAGTCCCAACCATTGTAAAAGTTATCAACACTTAATTATTATATATCATATTTGTATCACTTATGTTACTTGTACATCATTTGTAAATCAAGAGAACCATTCCCCAATTATCTAATTGTATATTTTCAGCCTTCCGGCTGCCATGCTCTTTCAATAAACCGTTTATTATTATTATTATTATTATTATTATTATTTGCAGTGATGGCGAGTGTTGTGTGTTTGAGTGAAGTGTTATAAATACCCGGACAATGTCGTAAAGCTTCGGTCTGCGCGTACGGGGCTGTGAGCATTCCTTTCGAACAGAGAGGCAGCGCACCCAGTGAGCGAAGGTATCAGAATACCCGGACAGTGTCGTAATTTTTCGGTCTGGGCGGACAGGTAGTTAGCTTTCGCTCGGACACGCACACCAGTGATTATAACGAACAGCTGATCCGCCTATACCATAGTATATCAAATATCACCTAAAAAACTATGATAAAATAAAAATATCTTACCTCAGATTATTTGCAGTCAAAAAAATATTTACTTATATTGAAATTCGGCTCTCCGAGAATTTGTAGAATTCTTATTGACATTGATATTGAAAGTTTATTCAGCCAGAAGAACACAAATAGTATTAATAATAATAATAAAGAACCATGAAGAAATACATAATTGAAAAGGACCCTCCTTCGAACATTTTCAACCAACTGACAGTCCCAAACATATCTTGGGGACAAAACGAGGTGACAGTTCTCCAGATGGGGAAGCACTTTACTTTTGTTGATCGTTAAGGAGGACTGACCGTCTAGGGGTTTCCTGTTTTGGGGGTTTCTTAGCATCCCGGGATTCTGGGACGAACCAGGATATTTCCCGGGATCCCGGGATTTCCCGCATCAGGTGATATTTGTACTAACTAATGCTATATGCTAACCCTATACTTCATTAGTGTAGTATCTGTAGATTATTGATAGGCAATTGATTTGATAAATTATATTACACTGAAGCAGAGTTCTCTTTATTAACTTGAATACTGGTGTAAAAATAGGTACATAATATGATTAAACAAGCAAAATTTTAATTAATCTCATTCCGTTAGCCATAAAAGAAACTCACAGACATTTGGAATGGCATTCAAAGTTAGCTATTATAAGAAATAAGAATTCTATATTTAATGCCATTTGGAAGCCACATTCTACAAAAACCTAAAGCGATCACTTGAATGACCTGTGAAAAAAATAATAGCATAAAATCATGTGTGCACACAAGCCACACAATCAAGCACACATCAAAAGTTGATCATGAAATAACTCTTCAAGAAGCACAAACAGTCAATCTCATTCTGTTAGCCACAAAAGAAACTCAATGATATTTGGAATGACATTCAAAGTTAGCCATTATAAAAAAAAAAAGAATTATTCTATGCCATTTGGAAGCCCTACTCTACAAAAAAAATTAAAGAGAACACTTGAATGACCTGCGAAAAAAAGAAATAGAATCATTTGCACACACAAAGCCATGCACACACTAATAGTTGTTCATGAAATAACTCCTCAAGAAGCACAAACCGTCATTACTGCGGTCAGTGAGCCTTGTTGTTAGTTTTGTAATAAATAGGCCAGCAGCTGAAACTGCCCTTTCGGTTTCAACTGAAGTTGGTGGTACTGAGATGAGGGCCTCGGATAGTTTCTCTAAATTATGTGTTCTCTCTCCTGTTGCCTCAAACACATCGAACTCTTTCCTAATATGTTTGCATGCATAAACCTTTCTATTTTTACTCTGAACCTCTTCCATTGCTGTCTTGAGTTTATCTGTGAGTGTCATTTGTTCTTCTACAGATATTTCCATATTATCCTTAGCTGGTGGCTGCCAATGTGTTTTTGTATTTTACATAGTGCAAATCAGAGATAAGGAATAACAATAAGCTTCCCGGGATTTGAACCAAATTCCCGGGGAAAAAAAAACATAACCACTTACGCCCGGGAAGGAAACCCTAGACTCTAGATATCTGAACGACCTAATAATTTATTTGCCTGATTTACCTTCGTCTCGCAATGGCCTGAGAACTTCAGCTCATTGTCAACATACACACCTAGATCCTTCTCACATTGTTTTTAAATAATGCAGATTCTTCATCAAGTGGGGACACATGATACGCCTCCTTACCGTTGGTACGCCCCACGTGCATCCTCTTACATTTCGTGACATTGAATCTCAGTAGCCATTTCTTCGACTACTGTATTCCTGGATCTCACAGAGATCCTTCTACAGCTCTTCACGGTCCTCTTGGTTCTTGATTTCCCGAAATAACTTGGCGTCATCGGCAAACATTTGTATGGAGGGGTGTACAACGTCAGGCATGTCATTTATGAAACAAATGAGCAACAGAAGGGCCCAATACACCGCCCTGTGGTACCCCGCTTGTGACACGTATGGACGATGATTATTTTTGCCATTAATCACCACACAATAATATCAAATTACGACATTCGCTTAAAGGTTACTGAGGATTTACAGTTTGTATACGAAAACTATTTCTCTGTTTCCTTAATTAAATTCACCTTAGAAATGGACGCTTTGCATCAACAGTGGACGTCAGAAGTGACAACACTTCCATTGCTAATGTCCAAAACATTTATATTTTGCATCTCCCTCTTCATTTAAAACGCTAATAACATGTTTATAAAATTGCTGAATCTTTTGGGGTTGTAAATATACCGCCAGTCTCCACAACTTACAGTACTGTTTAGTTCCAATCTTTTCTTTATTTCCCTACAAACTACTACTACTAAAAATCTCTGAACCACATCTTCGTCATTGTTCATGCTTATCTTATAATGCTCTAGCCTTTCGAAGGTGGCATGTAATTGCGATCCTGAATATATCTGATTGACTGGTACATATAGGGAATCATTGGTTGAATCAATACCATGCATTTGGAGTTTTTGACACACTATGTAAATGACAAAAGGAGTTTATCAATAACAGATGCAGTTGACATATGCTTTACGGATTAAATGCAAAGTTGGGGCTTTACCCTGAAAAATCAAGTTAATTGTGTTGAGGTGCATCAATATGTACACTGTAATTCAAAATTCAAGTAGCAGGACACAAGTCTCTCCTCAATTACCCTGATGTGGAAATACAGTTTGAAGGGGTTGCCACTGTTCGAGTATTCTCGCAATAGCTTCATGGAGTGACAACCACCTCGTAGCACAGGCATGAAATATTTGTGGTTTGAGTTGACAAAACCCTGGAATTCCAAAACTCGCATTTCCTTTTGGTACTATGGGAAAGGTAAATGTACACATTTCTCAACACATCTTCATGAGTACGTGGCCATGTCTTTGCTGCTTCGCTGGCACAGAGATGCATACTATGTGCAACATGTTTAAATATGATAATGCCAAGCATTTGAACTTTCATTTTGCTAGTTACACAGTTATATTCACCCGTAATGTTTGATGCCCCATCTGCAGCAGACCCAATGAAGTTGTTCAATGGTATATCATGTGTAGTGAGGCACTGAAACAGCATGTTATATATTTTCACCAGTCGAACCCTGATTACCATACTCCAATCAAATCCAGCATCGCGATTTTGTCATTATCTCTCCAGATCAAAATACTTCACTATCATTGCACGTGATTTACTTACTGAACAGTCGGTACTTTCGTCAGTAATTACACTAAATTTATTTGTAGTTTCCTAACCAAGTTTTGAGTTGCACATTCCCCTAAAGCTTGCACGACGACCTTGCATCTGGTCCGTTTCGTTGTCGTTTGAGCGGCTGTCTTAGAATCGGGAACATTCACTTATTGAGGTCGTCAAGGTGGTCACATAAGCTCAAAGAAATATTAAATTTATTCGGCTATCCTTGCAACTGAAGATTGTGAGATCACATGCTGCTAAATGAGTAAGGTTTCTGCCACTCTTACTTGGGACAGATTAACAAGACCACTTATTGAGCAGTGCCATTACATTTTGGGCTAAAACACAAGAGGAAACAAACACTAAATTACCTGAATGGCATTATGTTCTGCCAAAAACGCTGCGAATAGTACAGTTGCCTTCACCGCGGCGCTCAGTATGGCCCCGGCAGGGTGAAGACGTGTCAGGTTGATCAAAGGCACCGCCGCCAGGCTGACCACAATGAGCAAACGTGCCACCCGGAGCAGAGGTGCTAGCTTTGAGGAGTTCTTCCTTACCCGGATGCTGTCTTGAGGCGCGGTGGCGTTTCAACGATGTTGTCTCGGCACTTGAGTATTTATGGCAAACCTGACGATATGCCTTGGTCGGAGTTCATGGTACTCAAGCTAGTCAACAGCACAAACGTCCTTCGCTAGTCAATCTTCTTGGAAATGGGGACGAGGAGGCATAACCTGGAGATGTCAGTTGTTGAGAATATGTTAGACGTTGACTCTCACAAGCATTAAATAATCTCCGTGCACCCATGTGGTATGCATAGGATTTCACCAGATATAGAGGTATTGCAGAGAACTTCTAGTTGAACATAAGTTTACTTGCACATACATGTAATCCACATAAAAGATATTAGTTATGTTTATCGAGTGTGTAAAAACAACAGTAAATACACCAATTACCAAGACAGACTGATGACTACATGAATCAGAGCCTCTTAATTCATAAGCAACACCAAAGATGTTAGTGAACAGCAATCCTAAAAGAAGCTTGTACAATGAGATTCAATACACAGACAATTTAGAGTTAATTTGTTACAGTTTGACATGACCGTGATCCAAGGTCGTACATATACTGTAGGTGTATACTAAGAAATATTAAGTAGATTATCTTGATGATATAAGGAGCCTAACAGAGTGGTTGCCAGACGAAAACATCAGAAGTACTAATCAGCGTACAATCCTTCTGCTTTCACTACACGATGGTGCCAAATGACCATATCCGTTGACCTGTCAACCTCATCGTCTTTTCTACTGCATCAGCAACGAATTAATATGTTACTAAACCTTACGTAAAATAAGGAAATCGTCGAATGATATCTGAATTTCATGTCTTCCTTTGGTATTGCATACTTGTACCCTTAAATTGGAAAACATACATTACAGCAGCACTGGTCGGGACTGCCATATGAGTGTGGACCACAGGTTGCGAGTATTCCTTTCGTCAGGCAGAGCTACCGCCAACTACTGAGGTTACGAAGGAAAGGAAAATTGAGTCATTACCACCAGTTTTAAGGTAACAAATAACCAACTCGACAGAGTACACAGTAAGCGTGATTAAATTTACTTGTGACACCGCAAGCAACCGGCCCGGCAGTAAAATGCCACTTGTAATACCATAAGCAACCGGCAGTGACATGACACTTGTAACACCAAAGCAATCGACAGTGACTTGCCACTTGTGACATTGTAAGCAACCGGCAGTGACCTGGTAAGCAATCGGCTGTGATCGGCTTGTAACACTGTAAGCAACTTGCAGTGATCACTTGTAACACTGGAGCAACCTGTGATGATCCACGTGTAACATCGTAAGCAATCGGCAGTGACCTGCCACTTATAACACCATAAGCAGCCAGCAGTGAAGTGCCACTTGTAACACCATGGGCAACCAACAGTGACCTACTATCATCAAACATAAATACAAGCAGCGAGCTGCATCACCAATTACAGGCAGTGAGCAGTGGTTCATCGAACAAACTTTGAGACCTAACGGGAGCTGCAAATGAATATCAATAAAAGGACAAGAGGTTGTGGAAATGGGTCCAGAGCAACGAAGGGGAAATGTGAACATGGACAAAGGTGACCGAGACCCAGAGGTAGAAGTTGTCCCTCCAGAGCTGAACAACCGCGACTTTACGGCAACAGAAGCTGAAGGGGGCCACCCTCTGCCTGAGCCTGAATGCTCAGCACCTGACCAAAATCCCGGGTCCAACATGATGGCGGAAGTGCAACGAACTGTGACTGAAATGCTGGAGGGGTATTTCACAAAGGGGGAAGAAAGGGAAGCAGCACGACGTTTGGAGTTTGGGAATCGCAAATTTGAACAGTCAGAAGGTTTCCAGAACAGTTCTGGGGACACAAGTCCTGGATGAATATCGACTGCAGATGCTATTTGTGAAGTGGAAATAATAATAAATAGTCGAACCATCACACTTGCGTCGAGCGACATGAGAGACCTGGAAGCGTTTATACCAGCCAACATTCTCCACGGTGGCCCACATGCTGATCTACCATTGGGAGGATGTCTTCTGAAAGACTTACATCAACGACGATGGCGACACTTTAAGGGCGGCGGATTCTACTACTGAACCACCTAGCCCACCATTAAGGGCGGGGATTTTCTTCCCCCTTAAATTCTTGTTTCAACTTCTTTCTATGTCTTATTTCCTTCATTTGTTCTGTCTAAATAGTTCATTTCATAGTACCTTCAACACCTCAGACTTTTGGTAGCATGGCGAGGGTTAGGCACATGAGTACTGTAATTCTGGTATCAAGTCACTTGGACGGAAAATAAAGGTGGTTACTGAGGGACAATGAATACCCCTAATATACTCCAAGAAATGGTTTATTAATATGAAATTAAAGTAGGGAAAAAGATGTCATTAACATACAACTCCAAGGTTCAACTCCTGGGCTTTACTCAACTGCAATTCACGTAGATACTGTACTCTTACTCCTCACAACTTTACCGGTGTTACATTACATTACTTACAGCTACAAGTATCAACCCCTTGGCTTCTCTTAACTGCCATTCCAAGTGGATACTTTTACTTCTTATAACCTAACTGGTGGTACATGATATTACATACAGTTATAAGACAAACTTACATATGATACCTTCATAGCACTGTTGTCAGTACATATGGAAGATGCACTCACAAAACAACACGTTATTACTGATACCAACAAATTACATGGGTTCACTACCCAAAATGGGATAATTATATTCCAGGTAATTATCCCCAATCATATACAACAAACACTGTGGACCATATAACTGTACAGCGTGTCCCAGGGTAGGACACTGGCGTCTCACAACTGACGACCACTGTTATGATCGGTGGCAGTCTAACAAGTGGCGAGTCTGGGGTCTACTTCTCAGAATGCAGACTGGGGTAATTTGAATCCTGCCGAATCGGCGACATCCTCCACTACAGCTAACTGTTAGGCATCCGCCGACCCCGGGCAGTCGGTGGGGTGTTCAAATAACCCACACACTGGATCTGAGACAAATTTGCAGAGTGTCAAAGGGAGGAATGATGATGACTCAATCACAAACAATCTTTCGTCTAGCAACGACAGACGGCATTTACGTTAGCCAGAGGTGGCTACTCACGCAATGACAAAAATTACATTCAAATCAACTGCTACACATTCAAAGATGACCCTCAGTTGACATGGGTTTGGCGAATTACTTAAGTTGATTTGCATAAACTAATTATAGATTGAGTTTGCCAGTAAAAAGTGGAATATGTACGTTGACAACTGTGTTCAAAAGGGCGGGACTTACGGACAAGGAGCCTTGGTGCAAAAAGCGTTTCTTTCTAGGGAAAACTAACCAGTTATCCACATGTTTTGCGGGCGTGAAGTGTAATGAGAATCAACAGGTTTTAAAACAAACCAGCAGTCAATGTGACCATGACAGTACGTGCAGTTCCTAGTAGACCACTTCTGGAAGGGCTGGGTGAGGAAGTACCTTCCACTACTCTGCAAAAGACAGAGGTACATAGAACCAACCTCTAATCTCCAGAAAGGCTACCTTGTTTTCGTCACCGGAGAAGATCTTCCTCGCAACAAACGGCCATTGGTCTCGTGCGCCAGGTGCTTGTGCGAACCGTATCTGGGGAGTTCCGAAGGACAGTGACCCGTGTATACCTTATTGAACACACCACACCGTAAATCTTGGGCAATTGCCCAACGCCGGGAGTGTTATCGTCGCTAGCTTCAGCTAACAGTGCTGACGTGTGATGCCATTAAATCTATCGACCCGTGACCTCGCCAGATGTAGAAATGTTTACAGACAAGTCCTGGTTCTGCTGAATGGACTGTCTTCGACTGGTGGCGGTACTGCCCGCCCCACCATGAGTCAGATTTCCCTCTCTAGTGATGCTGTGAAGACCAGCCTTCTCCTGTCCGAGAATTTGTGCTGGAACGATTTAAGCAATACTGCTGTCTCTTGGAACACCATACAGATCTGCATTGACCCCGCATTTGTAAGTACGGCCTAAGTGATGACATACCCCTCGGTACTGAAATATTGTTGACTAATTACGCCTACTCGTTTCTGCCTAAGCCAATGCAGAATGAAGCGAAGCTAAAATTAATAGAGTTATGACTTTGTGTTATTTCTGTATGTTTAATAGATTGCAATTAAGATAAAATTGTGTGAGACTAACTAATTATGTATCAGATGGGTCACCATGAACGCCTTCTCAATCTGCAGGTTTTGACCACATCAATAAATATTGAATGCGTCAAAAGACGGGTTTCAATCAATCCCTTCGACTTGCCCGTCACCTGAACGTCCTTAACTAAGGCGTTTACAGTTTATCTATTTGTTTACTAACATCATTACTAGTCACTAATATCTCGCTTAAGCTATTTCTTCACTATCTCTGTAGATAGTCGATGCTTCAGGTACCATATTTAAATTTTCGGTTGTGAAAACTGATGGACGTGTGGATTGTACAGTTGCCATCATCATTCAATCACACCAATGAAAGCCACTCAAGAAGACCTAATAAAGGTGTTGAAGATTGTTTCTGCACCGTACACCCAACATGAGACGCTAAACCTCGTCCTGAAGAATAAGTGGTGATATCTCCTCGTCATGGATCGTACGTCGCACAGCAAAGAAAACCCCAGAGGAACTAGAAAACCGATCGACCAGAACACCCAGAACCAAAAAGATCAAGAGCAAGACCAGAACACCCAGAATTAGAACACTCAGACCATCAAGAGTATGAACATCAGTCAAGAGTAGAACACTCAGTCCATCAAGAGTATGAACATCCATCAAGAGTAGAACACTCAGACCATCAAGAGTATGAACATCCATCAAGAGTAGAACACTCAGACCATCAAGAGTATGAACATCCATCAAGAGTAGAACACTCTTCCGTTCTCTTTCTGTCACCTGTAGGCCCACACCATTGTTTACGATTGTCTAATCAGGTGATTCTCGAGAACAATCAATGTCAATCAGGATGGTTCACTGCCAGTATACTTAGATCAATTATCTAAAGTTTCATTTACGGTGTTTCTGTAAATCAATGTTACTTTGTTTTGGTTGTGAAAACTTTATTATAATGGGATTTGTTGGCAGCCAAACCCTATTAATGTGATGGAGGTGACGGTCTGGGGAGAGTAGCATGAGTAACTGCCTCAATCGCATAGCAGGAAGAACCTTGCAGGAGCTCCAGGCCTAGGCAGAGATTCACAAACGGGTTACGAACACTGTAAGTGCCTAAGGGGTTCGTATCTTGCGGTGGTGATTCACTGAAGACTTACAAAGTCCACAACTCGATTTCAAATGGCTGACTTTCCATCGTAACTTACAGTGAGTCTGGAGGTTTCGTAAGCTTTTGCAAGGCGGAAATAAGGCCGTTTTCTTTACTATAAAACGTTTGAACAGAAATAACCTATCTGCCGAACAGGAAAGCATAAGTAAGCCAGGCTGAAACACCCACGCCTCATGGCAAGTTAAGACTAAGGCACCAAACAACGCCATCGAGCGGGGGGTGGAAGCATTTTGAACTAGGCCGATAAAAAACTAAATGTACTTTATCGAATTAATGTAGACACGATTCATGAAGTTAAGGGACAATTATAAAATTTAAAGTTATTTTGAATAGTTTTCCAGTCTAAATATGTTACGTGTGTCCCAAAGAAACTATTAGTAATACGAGAAAGATGACGTCAAGGGGGGGGGGGGGGGGGCAGGCGAGCGCCCTGAAGGATGCGACGCTGACCGGGCACAGTCAGCACTGGTCATTGAGCAAGGCGGACGTCTACCACGCGTTCTGCCAAGGAAAACGACCATGTGGCCTCTCCCTTCCCTCGCACGTTTCATCAGTGTCGCAAGTTTTTTATTCGATCTCAGACAGATTTAGATAGGGCGGAGAAGAATTTAACAGTAGCTAACAAAGTACTCCTTTTGCAGGGTTACGAGAACCCACTCGGTTCGTCGGTGATTAATGGTCGGTTTGGAAGATATAGCTGGCAACGCACGAGGCGAAAAAGTGTCTCTGACGACTAACTACGTGGTACCAACATCCGCACTTTGGTCGGTGGTCAATCTGGTTCATCAAATCTCCCCACCTTGGTACATACAACACCACATCTCTTCGGTCAGTCAGTGAAAAATCTTACTAACGGGAAAGTAGAACCCCTCCCTCAGCTGGGCAGGGTTTACCTGGTTGTACTATGAACTGGCCTAACTAGGCGGGCTGACGGTCACTCTCTTCCTGTCCATGAAGTACTGGGAGTAAACTGAGTGCAGACTGAGTGAATGAAATGCCACACGCTGGGACCGGGAGGGTAGTGGTTACATAGAGACATTCCTCTCCTCAGTATTGGGTGTATGTGATTAAAATAACCAAGTCCAGGTGTGTAATCAACGTTCCTCATGGTTGATTGCACACGTGGGACATAGGAATTCCTCTTCAAAAGTTTGTGAAAGGCTATTAGTACCTTAAAGCACGGGTGCATTCTGAACCTATGTGTGAAGCATGTTACGGGTGTTGGTGGAGAAATACACTTATGACTCCTGAAACCTAGAGAGAGTAATGAAAAGTATAGCGGAGCACCCGCCTGCCTGACGGGTCATGAGTGATTTTCTCGTTTTTTTGTAAATGCCTGACCCTTGGTAGGTTAGTAGTTACAACTTTCGGGTTCTGGGCAGTTAGGACAGTTAGGATTATGGTATTTTGTGGGTCATCCCAGACAGGCTATGAGTGATCCATGTTCTTGTGTAGTGCCTTAAGGCATGTTCATCGGCGCAAGCAATATTTTTTAACGTTTTATGTGCCACTAAGTAATGTAGGATGTACGAAGGAATATATATATATATATGTGCTGATAACCACAAGGAAAGAAGAAAACACGAAGTTCCCAAGCGCTTTCGTGTAATTCACATCTTCAGGGGTGAGTACAGACTCACCACCTGAAGATGTGAATTACACGAAAGCGCTTGGGAACTTCGTGTTTTCTTCTTTCCTTGTGGTTATCAGCATATACCTAGATCACGCGCACCTACAGTGTTTTACTTGCATATATATATATATATATATATATATATATATATATATATATATATATATATATATATATATATATATATTTCATGTAGATCCACAATGAAAACGTGGATAAGATAAATCTTGATAAAATCACACGGGAAAAGGGAAACAACGCAGCACCTTAGCTTTCGTCTGTATTCAAGACATCTTCAGAGGCAACAGTTGCCTCTGAAGATGTCTTGAATAAAGACGAAAGCTAAGGTGCTCCGTTGTTTCCCTTTTCCCGTGTGATTTTATCAAGATATATATATATATATATATATATATATATATATATATATATATATATATATATATATATATATATATATATATATTAGGGTGGTCCTTATTTTGGGGCAAAAAACAAAATTTGCCAGTTTTTTGTCACAGACCCTGGAAAAAGTTTTCATTTGGGGTAGAAATATTGCCTGTAAAATATTTTTTAAATATCTTAATAATTAGAGGTTGCTCAAGTCAAATGAAATTTAACAATATTATGCCTATGCTTAATGTTCATAACACATCATTTCCTAGCCCCCAAGCCTGGCCTCCCCCCCCCCCCCCCCACTTAGTCTAAGTGGGTATTAGCTGCTCAAGGCAGGGGTCGCATGAGGACCAGTCTCACTCTTTGTCGCCCAGTAAGGTCTGCTTGAGGGCATTACGGAATGATTTCCTGTGGTCAGCAACTGCCTGCAGTAGATACTGCAGTTGCTGTTCGTCCTTGGTGATCCGGCCTGAGAAATCTTGGACTAAGACTACTCCTCTTTCTGCATGATCATTGATCACAGACAAAGCTTGTACACTGGCTTTTGCATTTTGGAAGCCAGGATCATCTTTCCACTGTTCTACTGGGAGGGCCAGGAAATCTGTATTCAAGTTGAGCTTTTTGAAAAATGACTTTGTGTTCTTTGTTGTGAAATCATATAGGTTCTTCACTTGGAGTGTGTCTGGATTGATTGTAACCCGTTTGACATGCTTTTCTTCTCCAATAACTATGTTCATAGCTTCCAGCATGCGGTCCTTCACTGCTGGGAAAACATCGTCATCAAAGAAGGCCAATGCAACCAACTCTTCTGACAAGTACCAGAGGTGTCTCATCATTTTGTGGAAAGTTGCCTTTGATAGGGCATCGCTGATGGTACTGTAGTCTTGTAGAGCTTTAAGCAACATCAGATCTCCTTTTGGTGCCTTTGCAGCAAGTGGAGCAGTTGTCCAAGCCTTCACATATATTCAGGCAAAGAAAATGCACAAATCTCTTAATCCTCTGTTCTCCTTTGGAGTAAGCTTAAAATGAGAACGGAATAACCACACTTTGAAGGAATAAATGGTCTTTGCCATCCATCGTGCTTGGTGCATTGCACCAGGAGCAGAAAATCGTACTCCCCGAGAAGGTGATGTGCCAAGGAAGATGGAGGCCAGCTCTAGCAGCTCTCGATAATCATCTCGAAGCTGTGTCTCCAATAGAGCCTTCTCAATGAAGCTGGTTAGATCGTCCCTAACAGCTCTGACCGATTCTTCTGCCAGATCGTCGGTGGAGGAGTCTTCAAACTTCTGCTTGTCAATTTGTTCCCATTTGGCTTGGAATCTTCTGAATAGCTGTATGTCAGGAGCAGCTGAGTGCCCCATTACAGCTTCAAAAGCAGCTCCAGCTACAAGTTCTAGTACATGGTGGCAACAGGCAAAATATAGAAAATCACGACCCAGCAACTGTTAATTTTGACACACGCACCCTTGTGGTGACCAGTATTTGAGCTTGTTGTATCAAAACATATGCCATGCACGATGTCTGCAATGTACCATTGCTGCAAAGCCTTCACAACAGCTTTTGCCTGTTAATCACCGGTACCAGAGGGAAGTTTTGGAAAAGCAAGAAGTTGGGAGGTGCCATTGCCTGAGACAAGAACTGGGAGTCTGTCAACATGGCCCCCATGCCCCGTCAAATCTGGCATCAATTTACCATCCCAGTGAACAATTAAAACTGATTCTGGTTTGAAGTTTGAAAGGATTTCAGCTGCCCTGCTACTGCGATGATGCTGACGTTTCCTCCTGATGCTTGATCGATTCAGAATCAATTCACTGACATCATGGCCCAGACTCCAAGCAGTTTGGGTGTCAATGTACATGGCCATTCTATCTGAGGACTTGGTCCGATCTAATGCTGCAGAAAATTCTGGAGTTAGAACTTCTTTTCGCTCACGCTTCTTGACAGTGGGTGGAGATTGAAATGCTGATGGGCCTGGAACTGGGTTGGATTCCTCAGAAGAAGACGTACTACTGCTGTCCAAGACAACGATTTTTTGGCTTCTTCCTCTGCACTGTCTGCAGCCAACTTCCTTTTCATTGCTTTCTTGAGAGTTTTTTCTCGCCGTTTCTGTCTTTTCAGGAATACTTTGTCAAGAGATGACATTGCCCCACGACGCCCTTTTTCTCGTTGCGCTATTAAGAAATCCTTATCCTCCTGAACTGTCATCATATTCAAAGCATTCACATGTGCAATGTCAAAGAGATCTTCAAATGTATCAGTGAACTCTTTCTGTTTCTGCTTTTGAGTTTATGTCTTTCTTGAAGAGTTCTTTTTCAAACTACTCCACTTGTCAAACATTTTGTGCACTTAATTCACACAATCTGGTTTGTGGTGTGTCGGAATGTTTGCTTTTGTCCAAAATTGAAGAACTTTGTCTGTGACTTCCCCAGCTGCCACTCTGATGGTTTTTCTGTATGCGATGCAGGCTTAAAAAATACTGTAGCACTTGCCTGTTTGAAGGTAACTTAGCCCCTGTAATGTCATCATATAATGTCTTTATCAAATACACATTTTCTCGTGTTTTTACTCCTGCATTAGCCATTTTGACCTGAGGAATAAAGAAATTAACTATTAATATAAATTAATAATGAGAATACTCTGCAGAACTGTTCTAATTTCCCCAATCATCAATCACGACCAGCAAAAACTCACCACAATCGTGCCAAATGCGACGCACTAGTGGTGGGCGTGATCGGCTACAAAGTAATCGACTACATCGATTACTTAATTTTTGACAGCTTTGAGCAACCTCTAAATATAAATATATATAAAAATAACTCTACACACAATGTTTTTGTCCTAAATGGACACTTTTAGCAGGGTCTGTGGAAAAAATTCCAAAGTTGAAAAATAAGGACCACCCTAAATTTTATATATATATATATATATATATATATATATATATATATATATATATATATATATATATATATATATATATATATATATATATATATATATATAATATTCAGAAATTTCAGAGTAATTTCAAATGCCCCCGCCATTAGCGATACTGAGCGTTCAAGGTCATCTGAGGGAAGAGAGCGCTGCCTGCTCCTATCGAGAGATTGCGGAACTAGGCCTATATGATATTAAATGTAATTTACTGAATTAATATTGATGCGATTCATGAAGTTAAGGGACTATTATTGAATTTGAAATTATTATAGATCGCTTATCAGTCTGAATAACGTTACGGGTGTCCCAAGGAGTTATTAGTTAGGCGGAAAATATGTCATGTAGGCCTAAGCTAACGCCTTGAGAGGACGCGACGCTGGCTCTCTCTCAGTCACGGGGAGCAGTCAGACATACAAGACGTCCCTGCGCGTCCGTCACAGAAATAGTCACGTGGCCTAGTCACCTGTGCTGCGCTATTGCAGTAGAACAAGTAAGTCTCATTCGATCTCAGACAGGGTTAGATAGGGCAGTGGTAAAGTTAACAAGAGCTAACAGTGAGTTCATTTCAGGGATTCCGTCAGAACCCACTTGACCGGAGTTGACCGGAGTTGACTGCCGTTTGAGACTGCCGTTGATGATTGAGGGTGGCGATTGTCGCGCCATTGGACCGATCAGTGTAGGCCTGTCACTGTTTAGCGGGGTAGCAAAGGATCTCTTGAGTGAACGAGTGCTCCCGACAACTAAAACGACATGGGACCAGCATCAGCAGTGGGTGATCAGTTCTTACCACGCGGGTGCACAACACCACGTGTCCTCGGTCAGCTAGAAGTGTTACCTACTGGCCATAGACACCTGCTGGCGTTCTCTCTTCCTGTCCATGGACGCACTGGGAGTACACTGAGGCTATCTGAGTAAATTAATGGTCACACAGAGACCGTGAGTCTAGGACTCTAGGAGATACCTAGAGGAACATTTTATCTCCCTTATTACGGGTGTAGTTAATACCATTTCTCAGTTGTTGATGTTATCTTGACGTGTGTAGTTTAATTTTTCTTAAATAATTTTGATAGTAGTGTTTTTTGAATGTTTGTGTCATTAAGTGGAACCAGAGTGATACTGGGGTTTGATTCTTTTAATGCATCTAAATTTTCTCCATAATTCTGATCTCAGATATAACCTTTGTTCCCCAGAGTAGTGGTTAAGTTAGGTTAGGAAGAGTGCATGTGTTGGGGTGATATAATTTTGTTGAGTGCCCTTAAGGCCTATTCATTGTAGAGTATTTAATTTCTATTTTTTAATTCCATTTCCTAAGTGACTGATATTATTTTGTGAAAGCCCTTAAGGCCTGTTTCATGTGTGCAAGCAACATTTCTTAATACTTCAAATTTATTGTTGCCTGAGTTTCTAATAATTTCTATATCATGTATAACTTTTATTCCCCAGAGTAGTGTTTTAAGTTCAAGTTAAGAGGTGAGCATATTGGTGTACCATTATTTGATTGTGTTTGTAGAGTTGGAGGGAATATAAGTGTCTAAATTTTACAGTGTGTCTCATTGATCCCAGTCACAGACGCTATCCTTCCACGGGTCACGGACAATTCATTTTGTTTAGTAGATTTAAGTTTTCTTGTGCTGGTTCGGGATTTTTCTCAAAGGGGCGCTTCCACTGCCATTACCATCTTATAATCTTTAATAAACCCCAAGTCAAGTGAGAAATTAAAGTCCAGTAAATTCCGACCGGTTACATATATATATATATATATATATATATATATATATATATATATATATATATATATATATATATATATATATATATAAATATATATATATATTAGGGTGGTCCAAAATATCACATATTTGTATACGTTTTCTCCACAAGGTTTATTTTTGTCCAATAGGTACAAAATGCATCCCAGAAAAAAATTGGATCATTTAAAGCATATTTAGAGGTCAATCCAATGTCCTCTTTTTTTCCATTTAGTACGTAATAAGGATTTTTCGGGGCTAGATAAACACATTATAAACACATTGTCTTTATTCAGCAAAATATACTATTTAGATTGATAATGAAATAATTGTAGAACTGATGAGATATAAATGAAATAAGTAACTTCATCTGATTAATGGTAACCCTTGTCTGTGTTTCCTGTTTCAACCTGTCATTGTCAGTCCCTATGACTCAATACTTGACTCTTTGCCCTTTCCAAATAGGCAACATTGAAATATACCCAATATAATGTGTTGTGTATATTAAGACTGTATCATGCGGACAAGAAAATTCAGTCCTACACTACAAGTATAATATGCAAAATGGATTGACCTCTAAATGTTAATGAATATGGATAAAATTTTACAGACCTTATCTATGAACCAAATGGACAATTTTAAGGCTTGTGGAGGCAATATATTACTACTTATATTTTTTACCATATAGTTTTGGACCACCCTAATATATATTTCATGTAGATCCACAATGAAAACGTGGACAAGATAAATCTTGATAAAGTCACACAGGAGAAAGGAAAACAATGCAACAACTTAGCTTTCGTCTTTATTCAAGGCATCTTCACAGAGAACTGAATTTCAAGGACCGAGAGAGGCTTAAGTACATAGGGTAACCTTACTAAACATAAGGTCAGGTCATAAAGATGACATCCACCACACCACCAACACCACCACACACACACACAAATGAGCTTAAAAGAAAGGGCGACGCAACTAGTCATGATAAGTCAGGTAAAAAATATGGGACCCACCAATCATCTATCCTGCATCAAACTAGAATGCTTTCAAAGCATTTTTATCCTTGGGCCACTGACAAATAAATTTGTGTAACATATTATCAGTTTTGTACTGACCATCACTAAGGTTTATAGAATTCAATAACTTAATCAAACTTGCTTCAACCAGAAGTCATTCTGTGACACATGATGATTTATACACTTCTAAGCTGTTTTCCCAATCTATGGGATGATTATTGTTCCTAACATGAACGAACAGTGCACTGCTTTCAGATGCTGTTCTAACATTGCACTTGTGCTGTTTAATTCTGAGTTGCAATGCTTTCCCAGTCTGTCCTACATAATTTCCATTACAGTTGCTACATGGAATGCAGCAAACACTTCCATTTACATTCAAGATTGGGCTATTCTTGATTAATATATTGGTAATGGTTAAGTCATAATTAAAAACAACATTAATATTCAGTAATTTAAGGGACTGAACCAACGAGACAAATTCATTGCGATAAGGTTGAGTCAAAATATTCTTAAATGTAGGAATTTGCCTATTTAGAGTAGAATGAAAGGATTTTTAGCCCTTTTAAAACAATGATCAACAAACATTGAAGGGTACCCAAGTTTTTGTGTAATGGACTGAATGTGTTTCAGTTCTTCATCAATAAATTCAGGGTCACAAATACGCAAACATCTCAAAAACATAGCAGAAAATAATGACATTTTGGTAGATTCCAGGTGACTCGATAAAAAATGTATGAAACTGTCTACCTGTGTAGGCTTTGTGCACACCTTAAATTTATAGTTATGACCATTTCTAATGATAAGCATATCAAGAAATGGAATGGATCCATTTATTTCTCTTACAATTTTGAAGGTAATACTAGGGACAAGATCATTAAGCTTGTCTAAATATTCCAGTGGGTCACTGTTTCTAGCCCAAAGACAAAGAACATCATCTACATATCTATACCATGGAGGAATAAAGTTTCCTATATTGGGCAGTAATCTAGCCTCAAAAAACTCCATATATATATATATATATATATATATATATATATATATATATATATATATATATATATATATATATATATATATATATATATATATATATATATATATATATATAAATATATACAGGCTAAAGGAGCAGAAAGACAATTACCCATGTTCATGCCAAATATTTGCTTCTAAAACTTCCCATTTGCTCTAAACACATTGTCAGTGACGCATAACTCTATCAATTTGAGAAAAGTATCATGTTCAATAGTCAAATCTAACAGACGCAATTTATCTTTAAGGAATGAAAATAGGTCATTCACCGGTACTCTAGTGAAAAGTGAATTTACATCAAAACTTATATTACCTAACCTAACCTAACCTATCCTAACCTTACCTTACCTTACTTTACCTAAAATATATTTGCAGAGATAATCAAAAGTTAAAATACATATTAGTTGTATTGTAAGTTATGTTTATGTATCATCAAAAAGTTTATAATATATGTTGTAGATATGCATAAAAAATGTCGGAGGTAAATCTAAGAGATTTTAGGAGAGATGGTATGGGAATGGACGAGTTGACGGTTCTGGGTAAACACAAGAAATGCACGCTGTGATACGGTATATATAGTTTGTAATAAAAGTTTAAAGTCCTGCTATAATAGTCGAGATAACTTTATTTCTCTAGAAACAGGGCCGCCATTTGCAATGACGTCACCTCCTTCCCTGCAAAGACGTAATCTTTTATCTTTTATCCTCTTCGCCACTGATCGGCTTGTTAGCCGCTTGGGCGATCGGTCACGTCTCTTTTCCTTTATATTCTTCACCAAAAGGTCGGCTCGCTAGCCGCCCGGGCGATCGGTCACGTCTCTGTCACGCACTGTTGGCAAATACTGGGCATGCACCCGCTCCTGAATGTACCTGAACCCGCTCCAGTGTTGGTCAAGTCTTCTCTTAAAAGAGCTCACACTCGGTGCCGTCACAACACTCTCTGGTAGATTGTTCCAAGAGTTTACAACCCTCACTCCGAAAAAGTTTGCCCTCACGGTTTTCTGGACTTGCGGCTTCTTCAATCTTGAGCTGTGACCCCTTGTGGGGCGAGCGTCCGCCAGCTCCAAGTAAGGACACTCAACTGAGTAGTGCCCCCTGAGATGCTTATAAACCTCAACTAGGTCCCCCCTTGCCCGTCTGTAGTATAAGCTAGGCAAGTTCAGGCGCTCCAATCTCTCAGGGTAGCTGAGGTGCCGAAGTGCAGGCACCAGTTTGGTGGCCCTCCTTTGAACATTTTCAACCAACTGACAGTCCCTAGCATATCTCGGGGACCAGATGGGGTGACAGTACTCCAGATGAGGAAGCACTTCACTCCTGAAGATCGTCACGAGGGACGGACCGTCTAGATATCTGAACGACCTTCTTATAAGACCCAATAATTTATTTGCCTGATTTACCTTCTTCTCACAATGGCCCGAGAACTTCAGCTCATTGTCAACATACACACCTAGGTCCTTCTCACACACAGTCTCAACTAGTACATTTTCTTCATCCCGTTGGGACATATGGTACGCCTCCATACCGTTGGTACGCCCCAGGTGCATCCTCTTACACTTCGTGACATTGAATCTCAGCAGCCATTCCTTCGACCATTCCTGGAGCCCACAGAGGTCCTTCTGCAGCTCTTCACAGTCCGCTTGGTTCTTAATTTCCCGAAATAACTTGGCGTCATCGGCAAACATTTGTATGGAGGAGTGTACAACGTCAGGCATATCATTTATGAAACAAACAAACAACAGCGGGCCCAATACACTACCCTGCGGTACCCCACTTGTTACAGGTACAGATGACGATTTCGTGCCATTAATCACCACACATTGCTTGCGGTCATGTAGAAAGTCTTCTATCCACGCTAGAACATTTCCCCGAATTCCGTACCCTTCCAGTTTGATTTTCAGCCTTTCGTGGGGTACACTGTCGAAAGCCTTGGCAAAATCTAGGTAAATATTGTCGATATTACCACCCCGTTCTAGAATATGGGTCCAAATATCCAATACCTTGAGCAATTGTGTCAAGCAAGAGCGCCCCGGCATAAAACCGTGGTGGCAATCTTTTACAAGGTTGTTTCGTAGTAGATGTTCCATCGCTGCATCTCTGATAATACTCTCAAGTACTTTACATATTATGCTGGTCAGGCTCACCGGTCTATAGTTGTTCGTGGAGTGACTATCGCCCTTCTTGAAGATAGGACTCACATAAGCCACTTTCCATTCACTGGGGACCATTTGTTCATCCAGGCATTTACAAAACAGAATCTTCAGGGGCTCTGCAAGCTCGTTGCACAGCTCCCTTAGCACTCTAGGATGCACCATGTCAGGTCCAGGACTCTTATGGACCTTTAGCCTGGACAGTTTATTTCTAATACCCTCTTCTGTGAACACAATGTGGGTCAGTGCTGTGTCGAACCGTCTGTCCTCAAACGCAGGAAGGTTAGTTGCATCCTCTCTTGTGAACACTGAGGAAAAGAAGCTGTTCAATGCCTCAGCTTTATCCTGGTCAGAATCTGCGTAACTACCATCTTCAAGCCTCAGGTCTGATACTCCTACTCGCGTTTTCAATTTCGACTTTGCATAGCGGTAAAACGCCTTTGGGTTTGACTTGACCTCGCGTGCAACCAGCCTTTGGAACTCCTTTTCAGCCCTCCTACACTCTATCTTTGCTTGGTTTCTGGCTCTTGCATACATCCTCCTGTCTTGCTCATCGTTTGACCCAACACACGTCTTGAATTTCTGGGTTTTCTTCTTAATTTTGTCGACCGCCGCATGGTTCATGTGTAGGGATCCCCTCGTATTCCTAGAAGCACTGGGTTTGGTCTTGGGTATATATTTATCGATCAAATGGGTCATTTTACTAGTTATGATATTCAGCATAGTGTCTGCGTTCTTGTACCTTAATAAGTCAGGCCAGTTGATACCCCTCATCTCTTCCCTCATCCCATTGTAATTTCCCTTGTAATATTTGCACCTTGGCCTGGCCTTATCTTGAACTAGGTAACAGTTAAATCTGAATGACAACACTATATGGTGACAGGTGCCAACTGGGGCAAGGTGTTCCAGTTTGGCCACCATACCCTCCTCGTTTGTTATGATGAGGTCAAGTGGCTTGGGTGTTTGCTCCCCTCTGTAATGTGTCGGGTCTCTCACATGTTGGAACAGAAAATTATCTCTCAGAGTTTCTACAAAAAGAGTAGCAGGATTATTCAAGTCATTCGGGGTGGAATCGTTTCTCCAGTCGATGTCGCAATAGTTAAAGTCCCCCATGATAAGGAGGTGGCTGGGGTTGAGCATCGCCGCATTGTTTATTAAGTTCTTAAGTTCCTTTGATTTAGTGGGCCACAGTTCGGGGATCTGTAGATACACCCGACGATAAGTAAGTCCCCTCCCTTTAATTTAATTTTACACCACTTGGACTCTTCAAAAACATCCTCTCCCTGTACCCTCGCCTGGCTGGCTCTAAGGTCTTGCCTAGCGTAGATAACCACACCCCTCCTGCAGGATTCTTGAGTTAGGTTCGTAAATGAGTCATATCCAGCAATACTGAACTCACATTCCTCTGGGTCGATTCTCCTGTTCTTGTACAACAGTTCTACAACTCCTACAATATCGGGTTGGTGTACTCTTAGTAGTGTTTCAAACTCCTCCCTCTTATCAAGGAACGTGTCAGTATTAGTGTACATGACATTCAAGCCAGAATTTGTTCTCGGTAACGTCTCTGCTCTTAGTAATAAACCCGCTCCACCCACATTCTCAGAAGCTGCAGCATTTGCTAAGTACACTGTATTTTGCAGGGTGTGGTTAAAAATGTCATTGTTTACACGGCGCTCGTTCCCTCCTGTCCGGTAGGCTGAGCTGGTGCCGCCTCCCGGGTGGGGGGTTGAGTGGGTGGAGGGTGCACTGCTGCCCCCTGGCCCTGTGTCGGCACACTTGTTTCCACTACCCTCCCCCTGAGTATAACCCATGTGCACCTGTCCCCGTTCCTCCTCGACTCCTCCCTCTTCTGCTTCAAGTCCTGCAGGAGATTCCTGTGCTGTTCCCTCTGCATTACCGTGCGGTCTGGGTGAATAAATACATCCCGAAATGCCTCGCTCCTTGCTAAGTTTTTTGCCTGCCGGATAACTTGCCATTTCTCCTCTTCACTCCCTAGTGTGATCCTGAGGGGGCGAGGCTTAGCCCCCTGCTTTTGTCCCAGTCTCCTCACATCCTGAGGGGTTGCTGGAATCTTCAGAACCTCTGTGCAAATATTTTGAAACAGCACCTTGTCGTGTGTTTCCTTACTCACAGTTCCCTCTGCCTGGCTCTCTGGGACTCCAAAAACTATTACATTGTTCCTGCGCTGGAGCCGTTCCTGGTGTTCCTCCTCTCCCCTAACAGTAGGTGCGTTAATTTTCATTTCTTCGACACACTTTTTCAGAGTCCCAATCTGCTGTAGAACCTGTACTGATTCTGCATTACTCTCCGCCCCCCCCCCCCCCCCCCCCGTGGCCCTCCTAATACGTCAGCATAACTCCTCTTAGCGACCACCTCCATTCTATTAGCTACTTCCTCAGTCTTAGCAAGGATCTCTTTCTCAACTTGCTCCAGTTTGTCAACCAGCAGGGCTCCTGCTTCATCTATCTTCGTCCCTAGAGAACTCGTTCCCTTATGGATTGCAATCGCTTCATTCACCTTGAGTATGCAGTAGGGTGTGTCAATTTTGTCAACATGTTAAAAATCAAATTTGGTAGTCAAAATATTGTGCCTCTTTATGTCTAAACTTGAGATTAGCAAACAAAAATGAATTGAAATAACCCTCACCTACATCAATTATACCTTAAAGTTTCAAATATCAGTATTTCAACAAATTAATGAGACTTGATTAGAATTATTCACTTGATATTAACTAATCTCATGTAAGCATATGGATTATGGAGTATTTTATGGTTCTATAGCTTGTGTACAATATGCATGTCAGAACATGAACATGAACAGGCTCTCCGTGTGGGACAGTTTAATTCTTGTTTTGACTTGTACCAAGAGTGAGGATAAGGCGCCCGGCTCACTCTCCTTCTAGATATCATAGACGGTGGTTTGCTCTCATTGCACTTGCACCTACTCTACCAGACGAATTCTACATTTTAATTATTGTAAGTAGGGCATATTGATTGTCGCAGTTACTTATATCATTGTATAAAACATTATGTTCTAAGAAATTATTATGTTATTTCTGTTACAGCATTTTTGATAAACAAATTGATATTTTTTGAAACAACAATTGAATTATGAAACATTGAAATATTTTTCTATTTGTCAGATAGTGTGAAGATGTCAAAATTGAAGACAAGAAGTCAGTTGTCAACCCACTTGAGCCTGCTAGTTGGTAAAGGGAAGGAGCTTCCTGTATCAGAACTTCCAACAGTAAGAGACATGCTAAGATTAGGGTTACTCCTTCGAGAAAAAAATGCAAAGGACAGAAGGAACTATACAGATAAAGAACTCATAAATGACATGATAGTCCCTCTTCTGCATCAATGGACAAAAGCTAATGCACTATTCAAACCACCTGTGATTAATCAGTGTCGCACTATTGAGCTAAAACTAACGAAATTATGGCACAAAGCAGTTGAAACATCACTTGGTAAAGGAAACTTGGCCAGGAAAAATGAATTTCTGCACACACTTGATACTCTGTTTGACATTTTGACCTGCAAGTGCTCCATACAATTATGTTCTGAATCCAACTGTTCTCACTCAGGTAAGAGAGAAAATAATTCCCACATTGATTGTGGTTGTCCTCGTGAAAAGAAGATCCCTGTTTTAGAGCTTGAATTTATAAAGGCACAGAGGACAAAGGCAGAAGGCCAAGGAAGTATGCAAATGGGTTCAATAGATTATTCAGAAACAAAGAAGCAGATTGCTAATGCCAAGAAGAGAGAACAAATCCGAGAGAGGGAACAAAAGAAGAAAATGAAGAGTGAAGAAGCCATCCAAAGAGAGGAAGAGCTGTGTCAAGATGTTTATCACTTCTTTGATAGTTCTTCTGATGAACAGGAAGCAACATCAGATGATAGTTCCAAAGAGCCATCTGAACCTTTACCAAAGAAAATGAAATACAACACAAGAAATATTTCAAACATTGCTTTAGCTAGTATTCGCCACCATGCTGGACTTCGTGAGGCTGCAGAAATTGCAACTGCCGCTTGGATAGATGCAGGCCTCATCAGCCGAGAGGATGTATCTTTGGTGATAGATCATAATAAAATTAGAAGAGCACAAGAAAAAATAATGAAGGAAATATCTGATCAGCATGAAAAAGATTTAAGCGAGGGAGGGCTCTCCTGTCTTTTGTTTGATGGAAGAATAGATGACACAAAAGTTTTGCTAGAAGTAGAGGGAGTGAACAGAAAGTTTCCAGGTCTCATCAAAGAAGAACACTACTCTGTCTGTTCTGAGCCTGGTGGTCGGTTTTTGTTTCACTTTGCTCCCGAAACTGAAGTAGAAGGGAAAAAACATGCAGAGGTCATTGCTGATCATATTTTATGTTGGGTTCAGGAGAGAGGACTTGGCAGTTCACTGCAGGCTGTTGGTGGAGATTCAACTGCAGTGAACACCGGATGGCAGGGGGGGTGTAATGACGCATTTAGAGAAAAAACTAGGAAGAAGACTTGTTTGGATTGTATGTGATTTACATACAGGCGAGCTACCTCTTCGTCATCTCATCCAGGAACTTGATGGTCCTACAAAGAGCAACAACAAGTGGTCAGGTCCCCTTGGCATCATGCTGGATGAAGCAACACAACTAGAAATAAATACAACCTTTCCAAAGGTCGAAGTTGGCCCTCCCCTTCCGGCGTTGTCTGAAGGAGTCATCAAAGATCTCAGCACAGATCAATCCTATGCTTATCGTATTGCCCAAGCAATAAGATCAGGAGAAGTGCCTCAGTCATTGGCTCTCTTGGAGATTGGACCTGTCAGTCACAGCCATTGGTTAACTACAGCTCTTCGTTTCTGCAGGATTTGGATTTCCAAACACGAATTGAAGGGCAAAGTGCTGAAGAATTTGAGGTTAATTGTTGAATTTATTATTGGAGTTTATCTTCCCCAGTGGTTTAGTGTGAAACTTAATCCTATGTGGGTGGATCGGCCCAATCACCTTTTGTTTCAATTGCAGCTAGTAAGAACTCAGAGGAAGGTAGTGAGGGACATCTTGTTACCTGTGGCAAGAAGGTCTGCTTGGTATGCTCGATCAGAAGCAGTTTTGCAAGCAATGCTTTGCAGTCAATGTACCAATCTCCGAACCGAGGCTGTAGAAGTCATTCTAAAGATTAGAGGAACGCTAATAGATGACGACCAGTTGGGAGACTGTTCGTTTCATTCAAGAAAAGTTCCCCCAATAAACGTCAATGCCACCAAATTGTCAGAATTGGTTGACTTGAGTTTGGAAGTCTTAGAGCCACCATTGACAACAAGTCTAACTAGCCAAGAATTGAGAAACCTTAAAGAGACTCCAATGCAGGTGCCGAAGTGGCCTTCCCACACTCAAAGTGTGGAGAGATGTGTGAAAATGGTCACAGAAGCAGCGGGCCATGTTTACAGCCACGAGAGGCGAGAAGGTTACATCAAAGCACAAATAGCAAGCAGACTACTGATGACAAGAAACCAAAGCAAAGAGAGTATGAAGGCATTGGTTACTTTCAAATAGACTACGGATAATAAAATATAATAATTTGAAACTTGAAACAGTAACATGTGTGCAAACGCTGGTTATGTTATAAATTCACAAATATGTACATTTAAAAATCCATTTGATGTAGGTAGAACTTATTATAAAAAAAAATTTATGCCAGAATATTGTTTTGCATGCTTAAAGACTACAATAAATTGCTACCAAATTACTCGATTTTCAATTTAGCCAGTTCACCCCCTAAATTGACACACCCTACTATGCAGCCAGGGCAATACCAGCAACAGCCATCAAGCTTTGCGGCAGTTAGTAACTTCCTAAACTTTGTATTAGTTAGGCCTGTATCCTCCATATCCGACGTCTCCCTGCAGTAATCACATATCAAACTCATGGTTGTTGTTGTTGTGGTGGGGGGGGGGGGTGCAGACTGTGTATAAATCTACACCTATTTCAAAGAAAATAAAGAGAGAAAAAGTACTTAGCTACTCTCTGTTGCCTATGGAGTTGTCGTCTGCGACTGCGTACACTGTATCTCCCTGTGAATGGTGTATTGTAAGCACAGTTTCAGTCCTTGAGAAAGCACACAATCAACATAAAATTTAAAGTCTCTGTGGCACCTATGACACGACTTGGTTTCAGCTGGCACGGTGCCTTTCCAGCTTGCTTGCTAGTGAGCGCTCACTTTAAGTTATTTACAACTTCAGCGGTCACTGATGACACTATGAACTATCACTGTGTACACTGTATCTCCCTGTGAGTGGTGTATTATAAACACAGATTCAGTCCTTGAGAAAGCACACAAACAAAATAAAATTTAAAGTCTCTGTGGCACCTATGACACGAATAGGCTGGCAGTTGTCCTTACCAGCTCGATTGCCAATATGTATTCACTTTAAGTTATTATAGTCTCTTCTGCATTCACTGATGACAACTATGAACTGATTTAACTGAAGGCACAGTACTACACTCCCTGGTTGGCCTTTATCACAGTCGTGACCACAACACCCTAAAAAATAAAATAAAATAAAAGCTTTGTCATGTGGCAGTGATTGTGTGGTTATAGGCCTGTGACTCTGGCTGTACCTCCAACTCGGTGGAAATTGAGTTTTCAAAAATACAATCGTGTCTAGCATGAAAAGTCCGACATCGATTTACACTTTCACCTCACTAAGACGATCTTGACGAACTTATGTAATCACTGTCCAATTTCTGCCGCTCTACATCGAAGGCCCGAATGCCGAACACGCTTTGTTACAGAGACGCAACACGACCCGCCCGCCCAATAAACTGCGAGTCAATTTAGAAGTAGTGACATTGTCTGAACTATGCCTCATGCTAGGTAAAAATGACAACATAGTGCTGTTATTGTTTTGATGATTCACTAATGAACCACTGGGATACATTATCATTTATATTAATTATTGGTTTAAATTTTACATTTACATCCTTAAGTATTTTGATGCTTAGATTCGAGATAGGCTATATTAGGTAAATGTTAAGTTTTGGTCATCCCTGCACTTAGACATGCGGACTATGTTTTTTTCTGATGGCTTGCGATGTGTTATGAACGATTTTGACCTTCATTTCTATCGGAAATCACTAGTTTTAAGTTACTACCCCCCCTCTCCTTGCCGATGTATATTAAGCTAACCTTATAACTCATCATACCCTAACCTAACCTAACCTATACTCTAACCTAACTTAACCTAACATATGACCTGTAATGTCTTATGCGATCGAAAAATGTTTTGTGACAGAAATCCTGGAATGTTTTTGCTATGAAATTTGTAGCATGGGCAGATAACATCCATTTAATTAGTTAACGTACTTAGTAATATTTATATATTCAAAATAGTATTATTGTGTTGCACAGTAAAACACAATTAATTATCTAATAATATTTATTTACAGAGCCTATCAGCCGAGAAGGTTGGGCAACTACATCCAGGGTTCATCAGGGCAGATGAAAGAAATTTACCAAAAGTAGATTTCTTTATGATTGTAGAGTATTATCAAGAACTCGGCCGTCCAGCTATGAAGCACGTTAAATTACATCTGTCATCTGATCATCTCAAGTCCATCCCCTGGCCATGGTCGTCCCTAGTCCTTCCACAACATTGAATATAGACATAAGTGACGAAAACTTCGGGTTGGAGTTATTGGTCTTTTGCATCATTTTGGCACCCAGCAAGTAAATACACACGATGATATTTGAGCAGTAATTTATTTTAACCTAAAAATAATGTATGCCTGTATATATCATCTTAATACTCACATAAAAATGACCTTCTCAACAGAAGATGCAGTATTCTGTCATAAGAACTGCCGTCGAGCAGCAAGCTACCATCTCTTTCTTATCTTCTTTTCTTTCGGTACTGTGATGAATATTTTGCCTGGTGAGGTTTTTTCAGTACTCTTGCCCATTAGCACGAAACACCAACACCTCTTTGTCCTTTGCTTGAACACTGTATATGGCCACAAGTCCTGTATTTCTGCTGGTAACAACACAAACACCACAGCTGGCTGCCTCCCGCTGGGCGGTTCGCCGCAGGCAGTGACATCACAACCAATCACAAAGCTTTTTGTAGTCACGTGACTTTTTAGCAACTTTAACCCTCATTTTTTCCTCTTTTTGGCCCAATTTATTTAAAAATATTATTACCATAGTGAATTTAAGCGTTTTCTTTACTCATTGGCCTGCCATCTTACGAAAAAATTCCGACAATCAACTCGTCCATTTTCAAAATGCATAACATAATTTAATAATAAGGAGGTTGGGTGACATTTAAGAATAGAGTAAGTATATATACCACAATTTTATTATGAATTTGAGTCGGACTTCATTACCTTCCCATGTACTGGTACTGTATCTTACCGTGTTCTTAAGCCATCAAATTTTGTTGTCAAACTAATGCGTATTGACACTATTGCTGGTTTCCTTTTAACTGATGCATTTTAGAGCATGAACTGTAATACAGTAGTTCTCTGTGAGCCGGAATTCCCATTAGCCGGAACTCTCCAATACCAGAAATTGTAATTGACTCCGAATTTTTCTGGGTAAGCTCTCTTACTCAGGGTCTGCAAACAAGTTTCCGAGGTTGAAAATCAGGGTCATTTTCTGAGAAAACTCTAGATAATCTCTCAATTTTTTTTCTAGGTCTGGAAGCAAATTTCAAGGTTGAAAATCTTAAAATGCATAACAATGTTATTGTGAGTTACTTTTATATATTATCAACAGATTTATAGAAATGTTGGAGAGATTACAGAAAACAAAATTCTATCTCCACAAATGTTTTTAAAAAAAAATATGTCATTGAAATTTTTCTAGAGAACTTAATTGTCATGTGCATTGTGGTTTTCAGTGTTGATCAGAGACGCGAACGTTCTAACATTAATCTGATTTTAACATATTGCTGTGTGATGACTGTCAAATTAAGTATTATAAATGCGTACAGGATGTCTATCAAGATAATTACACTACAATAGTCTTAGGTTAGGTTAGGTTAGTAAGGTAACGTTGCATAAGGTAATGTACTGTATGTTTAGGTTAGGTTAAGGTGGGTTAGGTTAGGTTAGGTTAAGTTAAGATACATTTTACTAATTTTGTGATGTAAAAAGCTTCACTACTGAATGTATCAGATCAAAAGCCTATGAACATAAATATTTTTCTGAGAAAAAGTGCTGTACCAGTTATGCATTTTACCGCTTTTTATTATGTTTGATGAACTTAGATTGGGTTAGGTATTATTTAACTGATTTCAGTGTTCAACTTTTTGTCTTTAACCATTATGATAATTATGAACGTTTTGGCTGTAAAATACTTATCCATTACCAAAGCTCCTATGTAGACCACTGTTGGCACGTATAAATGAGTCATATGTAGTACCTGTACACATACTGAGGAATATCTTTCAGATTTTTACTAAGAGGCTGCAATAACAACTATTTTCAGTTTACAGAGGAAGATGTGAGCTGCCTTTGAAACATTTCACATAAAAACTCTACTAAGAAAGAACGACAATGAACTAAAATGAAGTTTAACGCTTCTTATTGTTTTATAACCCCTGTAAAAGTATAAGTATGCATACACGAAAATATTCTAACAAATATAAATATTCTTGTTTTCGGTATTTAATGTGTTGGTATAGTTTTCGGTGTTCAGATAAGTAGAGGGGGGGGATACATGAAATCGAAAGCAATTCTCAACCTTTTTAGAGGTTAGGTAAGGTCTTCAAAGATTTGTTTTGCATTTTCTTTAGTATTTTACCTCTCATTTTCCCTCTATTTCCCCACTTTGAGAGCAGCCAATATTGTTGGTAGTTAGGGAGGTCTTATCGTTTAACATATTCGACAAATATAAATTTACGCCGGAAACGCCATAAAGGAAATCGATTCCCAAATAAAAAAGAAATCGGCAAAACACATTGCTGAAATAAAAATTGGTGCCGTGTGCGCCTTCTAAATTTAGCCTATTTTCTTCTATAAATATCTAAGGTGATCACAAGCGCACCATATGAGGTCTAATGTTGTTGTGATATGATTAACTTATCACCTACTCAGATATGTATCAGTCAGTGTGATTGACCACGAGGAAACACAGCACCGCCACCTGTCGGCATTTTACGAACTAGTGCCAGAATTCGTGAGAACACCACAGCTAAGTTACGAACCGTTAGTAAATCGTTCTTACTGTAGTTCGTATGGACTTCAAAACTCCCAGCAGTTACGAACTTCGGATCTCAGCAGTGTTAATGAATCTTGGCCCTGGTATACACACTAGGGTGTGTCAATTTAGGGGGTGAACTGGCTAAATTGAAAATCGAGTAATTTGGTAGCAATTTATTGTAGTCTTTAAGCATGCAAAACAATATTCTGGCATAAATTTTTTTTTATAGTAAGTCCTACCTACATCAAATGGATTTTTAAATGTACATATTTGTGAATTTATAACACAACCAGCGTTTGCACACATGTTACTGTTTCAAGTTTCAAATTATTATATTTTATTATCCGTAGTCTATTTGAAAGTAACCAATGCCTTCATACTCTCTTTGCTTTGGTTTCTTGTCATCAGTAGTCTGCTTGCTATTTGTGCTTTGATGTAACCTTCTCGCCTCTCGTGGCTGTAAACATGGCCCGCTGCTTCTGTGACCATTTTCACACATCTCTCCACACTTTGAGTGTGGGAAGGCCACTTCGGCACCTGCATTGGAGTCTCTTTAAGGTTTCTCAATTCTTGGCTAGTTAGACTTGTTGTCAATGGTGGCTCTAAGACTTCCAAACTCAAGTCAACCAATTCTGACAATTTGGTGGCATTGACGTTTATTGGGGGAACTTTTCTTGAATGAAACGAACAGTCTCCCAACTGGTCGTCATCTATTAGCGTTCCTCTAATCTTTAGAATGACTTCTACAGCCTCGGTTCGGAGATTGGTACATTGACTGCAAAGCATTGCTTGCAAAACTGCTTCTGATCGAGCATACCAAGCGGACCTTCTTGCCACAGGTAACACGATGTCCCTCACTACCTTCCTCTGTGTTCTTACTAGCTGCAATTGAAACAAAAGGTGATTGGGCCCATCCACCCACATAGGATTAAGTTTCACACTAAACCACTGGGGAAGATAAACTCCAATAATAAATTCAACAATTAACCTCAAATTCTTCAGCACTTTGCCCTTCAATTCGTGTTTGGAAATCCAAATCCTGCAGAAACGAAGAGCTGTAGTTAACCAACGGCTGTGACTGACAGGTCCAATCTCCAAGAGAGCCAATGACTGAGGCACTTCGCCTGATCTTATTGCTTGGGCAATACGATAAGCATAGGATTGATCTGTGCTGAGATCTTTGATGACTCCTTCAGACAACGCCGGAAGGGGAGGGCCAACTTCGACCTTTGGAAAGTGTATGTATATTATGTATGCTGGATTATATATCATGTATGTATATTATGTATGTGCTCCATTTATGTATTATTTATTCAGCCTAGCTAGCAGCGTGTGGCAATGTTATTACCATATCCCACATGCTTAATTAATGTGCCTGGCGACGTATGGAAGCTGCTAATGTATCACTTGCCATACGTCGCCTATAGCAGTTGACCGGGAGCCTAGTCAAGAGAGAGTGCTGCTCTCCTTTGTGTACATACTCTTATCCAGTAAACCGAACCTACAAAACTATACAGGTGTTTGTGTTCTCTCCTGTATATAGAACTTATTATTCAGAACCTAACATGGCGCAGTGCGTAGTCTTACTGGATAATTACGAGTGATAGTGCAAAGTTTGTAGAAAGCCGGCTAGGGCCCCCTCCCGTCTTGGGTCAACTCCCGCGCCATCTCTCCTTGAAGAATTTCAGCAACTTTGAGCAGTGTCAGTGACAGTGATTTTCTGTGAAGTGTTTAGTGCATTGTGTGTTCGTGCCATTCATGTGTGACCTTGTTCTAAAGGATTCCCAAGGTATACGGCACGTTCTGGGCATTTGTAAGGAGTAAAGTTCAGTGCACCCGTCTCTGACCGCGTCCTGAGGGTAACTAGACTGACTGGGAGTCGCCGCGCCTCTCCCTCCACCCCCCCTCACAGCGCCGCCTCCACCCCCCCTCACAGCTGGGGCGAGACGCTCTACCCGCCCAGGACACACACTCACTCACACACATACATGTACTAACACTCGCTGACCGCGCGGCTTCCTTATATATATTTTATATATATAACCTACTTATCTGTGTATTTAATTAATTTTTTGTCTGAAATCTTGTTGATACGACGGGCTGACCGGTCAACACTGATTAAGACATAGTACACAGAGGAAGTAGTTATGTCTCACGCCTTACGTAGCCGTGGACCCAGCGTCTGGATGACCCAGGCGGGTGATAGCCCCGCAGAGATGGATGACCAGACCGGCCACGACGCTTCAGCCCCCACATCGCGCAGTCCCTCACCTCAATATTCAGCGTTGTCTCCAGAGATAATTGCTTTACTGAAGTTTATGAGAGATGAGAAACGCGAGGATGAAGCCCACAGACGTTTGGCGGATGAGCACAGAAGGCAAGCAGAGGCAGAACGAGACAACCAACGGAGATTGGAAGACAGTGAACGGTTTGAAGCCTTGATATCTCGCCTCACTGTTAACCAAGCCCCTGGCTCTAACACTGCCTCGGTACTGACTGGTTCAGATACCTCATCCATGCTTCCTTCACACCCCCCAGCCCCACCTAAAGCAGCAGCTCAAACGCCGCCCATCTTGAAGCCTGATGAGACTTTCCAGACTTTTCGTGAATGGCGGCGACGGTGGACTGATTACTCTACAATGGTGGATCTCCAGAGTTTGTCACAGCCTAAACAACTCATCCAGCTGCGCATGTGCCTGTCCTTGGAAATTCAGCGTGTCTTGGAACATACGTTGCAGGTACCCCCAACCTCTTTGCTGTCTGTAGAGGAGGTACTGGACGTTCTACAACGGCACATCAAAGGACAGCAGAATGAAGCTCTGCGCAGGAGGGAATTGTTTAGCTGCAGACAGATGGAGGGTGAGTCTTTTGATGCCTTTTACGTGCGTCTTAAGAGAGCCTCGGAAGAGGTAGATATATGTCCAGGCCACCACCAGCAGTGCGAGGAGACCCAGTTGAGGCAGGTGATCCTGATGGGTGTTAAGGACGAGGAACTTGTCCAACGCCTCACCTCCCTCGACTCTTCCTCTTCTCTTAAGGATGTGTTGACGATATGTCGCTCCTATGAGGCTGCCAGGTGTGCCACCTCTGCCATCCGTGCTCCCCCCACAGCTGTACGCGCTGTGTCCCGGTACAAGAAGGACAAGAAGTCCGTTCCTACGCCTTCGCCCACCACGTCCACGCCTGGTTTATTTTGCAACAACTGTGGTAAGCAGCACGGAACACAGGTGTGTCCAGCTGCTCAGTCTACCTGCAACAGTTGTGACCGTAAGGGCCACTGGTCACTCACAGTACGGTGCCCAGCCAAACGCGTCCAGTGCAATGTGTGTGGTCGTCTGGGCCACTATGACAAGTGTTGCCCTTCCAACATACCCAAGGGACCGCGTCGGCGGAAGCTTCAGCCCCCCTCCACCAGAGAGGGCCGCCCACAGTCTTCCAATCAGAGGTACGACGACTCCTGACAACGCTCGAGCCACATTAGGAATGTGTGCTCCCCCCCGCGTCCCAGGACCAAAGTCCCCCAGTACATCAGCGTCATCGTGACCTACGGCGGTGTGTCATCCCGTCTTCAGATGTTGCCCGACACCGGCGCTGATGCTACAGTCATCGGTCCCCAGCATTTGCAATGCTTGGGGCTCTCTCCAAGTGATCTAGGACCGCCCCCCAAGGATCTCCGCTTTATGGCAGATGGTTCACAGATGACCCCGGCCCTAGGTTCACTCTATGCACACGTCACCTTTGGCAACAGGTCGTGTCAAGCCTGGATTGATGTGCATAATGGCGTCCCGACTCCTTTGCTGTCCTACAGACATTGCCAAGAGTTGGCCATCATCCCCCAGGACTTCCCAACACCGATTCTCGAGGTAAAACACGCCAACAGGGTGCACGAAGGGAGCAGCAACTACCCTGCTGCCGCCCTGCCCCTACCTCTGGCCAGTGACACCTCTCCTTCGGTAGTTGTCCCTGCTGCTTCAAGTCTCCACGCCTTGGCTCGCCTCCACGACAGTCACTGTGGAGCCGAGGCCACCAAACGGCGTGCAAGACAGACTGTGTTCCGGCCTGGCATCGACCCCGACATCTCCAATGCTGTCCAGGTGTGTAAGCCCCGCCGCGTATTACAACCCAGCCAGCAGCAGGAATCCTTTATGAGTGACGACAACCCCACCCGCCCCTTTGAGTCTGTGTCGGCCGACTTTTTCTGTGTGTCAGGAAAGTCCTTCCTCGTTATCGTCGACCGTCTCTCTGGTTGGCCGGTTGTCATCAAGTGCGGTAATGACACGACGTCTGCCGCCACCATCAGCAAGTTCCGCCACTACTTCCGTGACGTGGGCGTTCCTGTACGCCTGCGAACCGACGGAGGGCCTCAGTTCACAAGCCGGGACTTTGCTGTGTTCCTCGACCGATGGGGAGTCCGGCATGTGTTGTCATCGCCCCATTACCCGCAGTCCAACGGCCACGCTGAGGCTGCTGTCAAATCCCTGAAGCACCTCATCCTTAAGGTGGCCCCTTCTGGGAACATTGACTGCGAGGCCTTCGACAGGGGTCTTCTTGAACTCCGCAACACACCTAACTACACCGGACGCTCCCCTGCCCAGGTTTTGTATGGACGCCCCCTTCGTTCTTGTGTCCCTGCTCACCCTCAATCCTTCTCCAAGGAGTGGCAGGCCAAGACAGAGGATTGTGATCGCCGAGCCGCCGAACGTGTTCAGGACGTCGTCGCCCGCTACAATGACCACGCCCGTTCTCTCCCCAGGTTGAGTGTCGGCACCCAAGTCCGTGTTCAGGACCCGACCTCCCTACGTTGGGACAAAGTAGGCGTAGTCATGGGTCTCGGCAGGTCACGGGACTACCAGGTGCGGTTACCCAGTGGTCGTGTGTGGTGGAGGAACCGCCGTTTTCTCCGACCCGTAACAATGCCTTCTGCTGGCCCCGCCACCAGTGTTGAGTCCCATACCCTTCCCAGTGATGAAGTCCCTCGACGCTCAGAACGGATCCAAAAGAAAAGGTCCGCTCAAGACTTTGCTATGAGCGTATAGGGGGGAGGGAGGTGTATGTATATTATGTATGCTGGATTATATATCATGTATGTATATTATGTATGTGCTCCATTTATGTATTATTTATTCAGCCTAGCTAGCAGCGTGTGGCAATGTTATTACCATATCCCACATGCTTAATTAATGTGCCTGGCGACGTATGGAAGCTGCTAATGTATCACTTGCCATACGTCGCCTATAGCAGTTGACCGGGAGCCTAGTCAAGAGAGAGTGCTGCTCTCCTTTGTGTACATACTCTTATCCAGTAAACCGAACCTACAAAACTATACAGGTGTTTGTGTTCTCTCCTGTATATAGAACTTATTATTCAGAACCTAACAGAAAGGTTGTATTTATTTCTAGTTGTGTTGCTTCATCCAGCATGATGCCAAGGGGACCTGACCACTTGTTGTTGCTCTTTGTAAGACCATCAAGTTCCTGGATGAGATGACGAAGAGGTAGCTCGCCTGTATGTAAATCACATACAATCCAAACAAGTCTTCTTCCTAGTTTTTTCTCTAAATGCGTCATTACACCCCCCCTGCCATCCGGTGTTCACTGCAGTTGAATCTCCACCAACAGCCTGCAGTGAACTGCCAAGTCCTCTCTCCTGAACCCAACATAAAATATGATCAGCAATGACCTCTGCATGTTTTTTCCCTTCTACTTCAGTTTCGGGAGCAAAGTGAAACAAAAACCGACCACCAGGCTCAGAACAGACAGAGTAGTGTTCTTCTTTGATGAGACCTGGAAACTTTCTGTTCACTCCCTCTACTTCTAGCAAAACTTTTGTGTCATCTATTCTTCCATCAAACAAAAGACAGGAGAGCCCTCCCTCGCTTAAATCTTTTTCATGCTGATCAGATATTTCCTTCATTATTTTTTCTTGTGCTCTTCTAATTTTATTATGATCTATCACCAAAGATACATCCTCTCGGCTGATGAGGCCTGCATCTATCCAAGCGGCAGTTGCAATTTCTGCAGCCTCACGAAGTCCAGCATGGTGGCGAATACTAGCTAAAGCAATGTTTGAAATATTTCTTGTGTTGTATTTCATTTTCTTTGGTAAAGGTTCAGATGGCTCTTTGGAACTATCATCTGATGTTGCTTCCTGTTCATCAGAAGAACTATCAAAGAAGTGATAAACATCTTGACACAGCTCTTCCTCTCTTTGGATGGCTTCTTCACTCTTCATTTTCTTCTTTTGTTCCCTCTCTCGGATTTGTTCTCTCTTCTTGGCATTAGCAATCTGCTTCTTTGTTTCTGAATAATCTATTGAACCCATTTGCATACTTCCTTGGCCTTCTGCCTTTGTCCTCTGTGCCTTTATAAATTCAAGCTCTAAAACAGGGATCTTCTTTTCACGAGGACAACCACAATCAATGTGGGAATTATTTTCTCTCTTACCTGAGTGAGAACAGTTGGATTCAGAACATAATTGTATGGAGCACTTGCAGGTCAAAATGTCAAACAGAGTATCAATTGTGTGCAGAAATTCATTTTTCCTGGCCAAGTTTCCTTTACCAAGTGATGTTTCAACTGCTTTGTGCCATAATTTCGTTAGTTTTAGCTCAATAGTTCGACACTGATTAATCACAGGTGGTTTGAATAGTGCATTAGCTTTTGTCCATTGATGCAGAAGAGGGACTATCATGTCATTTATGAGTTCTTTATCTGTATAGTTCCTTCTGTCCTTTGCATTTTTTTCTCGAAGGAGTAACCCTAATCTTAGCATGTCTCTCACTGTTGGAAGTTCTGATACAGGAAGCTCCTTCCCTTTACCAACTAGCAGGCTCTAGTGGGTTGACAACTGACTTCTTGTCTTCAATTTTGACATCTTCACACTATCTGACAAATAGAAAAATATTTCAATGTTTCATAATTCAATTGTTGTTTCAAAAAATATCAATTTGTTTATCAAAAATGCTGTAACAGAAATAACATAATAATTTCTTAGAACATAATGTTTTATACAATGATATAAGTAACTGCGACAATCAATATGCCCTACTTACAATAATTAAAATGTAGAATTCGTCTGGTAGAGTAGGTGCAAGTGCAATGAGAGCAAACCACCGTCTATGATATCTAGAAGGAGAGTGAGCCGGGCGCCTTATCCTCACGCTTGGTACAAATCAAAACAAGAATTAAACTGTCCTACACGGAGAGCCTGTTCATGTTCATGTTCTGACATGCATATTGTACACAAGCTATAGAACCATAAAATACTCCATAATCCATATGCTTACATGAGATTAGTTAATATCAAGTGAATAATTCTAATCAAGTCTCATTAATTTGTTGAAATACTGATATTTGAAACTTTAAGGTATAATTGATGTAGGTGAGGGTTATTTCAATTCATTTTTGTTTGCTAATCTCAAGTTTAGACATAAAGAGGCACAATATTTTGACTACCAAATTTGATTTTTAACATGTTGACAAAATTGACACACCCTAATACACACGCAGACGTGGGGTACATTATAGCCGCCAAGTTGTGCAGGAAGTGATAAGAGATAATTGTACATTATATTAAGACGTTCTGTGAAGTGAATGTAGATATTGTAATATATGTTACTGTTACACACCAAGTTTCCATTAACCCGAGACACTGGACTCTGTCTCTCTCCCTTGACCCAGTCATCCCTCACTCCTTCCTCGATTACCCACCTTCTCTCTCTTCATTTCCCCTCCACTCTTTTCAGTCACTTCTTCCCCAGTTTTCCTTCCTCTCCCTCTCTCCTTAATTTCCCTATCTCTATCTCTTCCTCCCTCATCACCCATTAGTATCCCATTCCGCCTCCGTCTCACCTCTCCTTCTCGACCCTTGGTAATATACAAATAAACATAAACATAAGCGATATGATTTCATATTCCAGGACAGGCGAGGGACAAAACAGGAAAGTCAAACGATAACAAGGGCGATGAAGATGATCCAGAACAAAATATTAAGTTAAGTGAAAAAACAAAGCAGGATACACTGTGGTAAAAATGGTGCTTACAGAATACAATATATCACACAGTAACACTAACGAAGTGAAAGGATATTAAAATGTTTTCTCACAGAGACCTAGGATAGCACCTTTCCTTCTCTCACAGCAGGAGAACAATGATAACACCTCCAGAGTAGTCCTATAGATCCCAAGATAAGAAGATATCTAAGTTAACAAGTATTACCCCCTGAGTGAATGATATCTCCTGGTAATATTAAACGAGGTCCAAGGAGAACACTTTCCCTAGCAGAGAAGCAACAAACACGAGATAAAGTCCAGGACACCAACTTTTATTGAGCCACACTCAGCCCAACAAATAGCTTCTGTGCTTATCTTGAGTGTCGCCTCTTGGGTCTCTCTCTCTCTCTTGGGATGTGAATAACGCAGGAGGATGATGATGATAGCTGTGGTAGCCCTTGTTTTGGTGCGTTATGGTGTTCTCATCATGTTGGATGTTGGGGCCTACACACACACACACACACACACACAGCCTTCCGGCTGCCATGCTCTTTCAATAAACCGTTAATTATTATTATTATTACACACACACACACATTTAAGACGTGCATATATATATATATATATATATATATATATATATATATATATATATATATATATATATATATATATATATATATATATATATAGATAGATGGATAGATAGATAAATAGATAGATTGATAGATAGACAAATACATAGATAGAAAGACAGACAGACAGATAGATAGATAGATAGACAGACAGACAGATAGATAGATCGATAGATAGCTAGATAGATGGATAGACAGACCGACAGGCAGATAGATAGATATAGATAGATAGATTGATAGATAGATAGATAAAACTGCGTATGGTGGAAGAGGCGGTGGTAGAGGTCGTAAGAGATATCGTAATAATGGGTGCCAATTACCTGGGCTACCTGTAAGTGCCACACAGGTAAGGCTCAGGTAACAACATTTTCTCACAGGGAAGTAATTGCAATAATGGGGTTCTCTCTCTATCTATTTCTCTACCTGCCTGCCTGTATGTGTGTATGTGGTACCTGACCCAGCTTGCAGAAGGTCGTGCCCGCAAGTGTTCCCGTTAGAGACCAAGGAAAATGGCCGCCTTGGATCGTTGTGTCTTGGGGGAAGAGGACCTCTTGGCCACTCTGTTAAGGCAGTTGAGGAGTGAGGTTGACACTCTAAAGGGGGAAAATGAAGCCCTCAGGACGGAACCCCTTCAGGTTAGGTGTCCTGCCTAGCAGGACACCTGCGAAGGAGGAGTAGGCGTGGAGAGTGGTTGTCTCCAAGGGGACTAGGGTCAGGCTTAGGAAAGCTGACCAGGGTGTGGAGTGTAGTAACCCTTACCAGGTGCTGCAGGAAGCTGGCGATGAAGAGAAGAGGCAGGACGGTATGGATCAAGGAGAGGAAAGGGCAGTTGTACAAACCCTGCCCACAGGTAAGGTCGTGGTAGTTGGGGACAGCCAGGTGAGGCTTGTAGATAGGGCTTTTTGTGAGAGAGATAGGAAACGTAGGACTAGGGTGTGTTTTCCTGGGGCTGGGATAGGGCATGTAGCCGAGAGGTTAGACAGGGTTTTGTCAGGGGAGGGTACCAATCCAGTAGTGTGTCTTAGTGTGGGAGGAAACGACATAGGTAAGGTTAGGAGTGAGGAACTTTTCAAGAGGTATAGGGAGGCGCTGCGGAAGATTAGGGATAGGGGAGGGATCCCGATAGTATGTGGTGTCTTGCCTAGAAGAGGGGTTGGTCGTGAATGGCTGTCTAGGGCAATTGCTATAAATTGCCTACTGGAAAAACATTGTGCAAACAATGGTTGGGCATTCATTGATAACTGGCAATGATTCTATGGCAACGACTACCTGTACAGTCGCGACGGAGTACACTTGTCTCGTGAGGGGGTAAAGACGTTGTCTGCATCCCTGGAGCGTGAAATTGTCACTCCGAAGGGGGGCTTTCGCCAGTAGAGAGAGGTCGGGGAAAGTGGGAGTCAAATAACAAGCAGGTCCTGGGAAGTAAAATTAGTTGCTCAGGACAAGGGGTAAAACAGGACCAGGGAAGGGTAGGTTTAAATGTATACTATACAAACGGTAGGAGCGATAGAAATAAAATAGACTTACTGAGAACGGTTGTATGTACCGAGAATGTAGACGTCATAGCAATCACCGAAACTTGGATGAATCTGGCGAACAAAATTTTTTTATCAGAGTACCACATAGAAGGGTACAACCTTTTTCACAAAGACAGGGAAGGCAGGAAGGAGGGAGGGGTCGCACTCTTCGTCAAGGATACATTAAAATGTTGTATAAATAATTCAATAAAGGGTGAAATAGGAACCGAGTCTGTGTGGGTAGAAATCACGGAAGGAAGAGAAAAACTAATTATGGGAGTGATTTACAGGCCCCCAAGTCTTGGCAAAGAAGCAGCTCAGCCCATATGGCAGGAAATGAGTAGGGCAGCAAAATATAACAACCTATGCATTATGGTGGATTTCAACTTCAGAAATATTGACTGGGACAACATTGTAGGCGACTATGAATCTGAAGACTTCCAAAATACAGTACAGGACAATTTTTTGAAACAACTAATTACAGAACCCACTAGAGGTGACAATATATTAGACCAAGTATTAACAAATAAAGAAAATATTATCAGAGATATCACAGTAGGGGAAGAACTAGGTAACAGTGATCACAGAGAAATCAGGTTCACCCTAAATTGGGAAACGAAAAACAATGACAATATGGTCAGAGTCCCAAATTTTCGGTTGGCGGATTATCAGGGGTTAAGAAAGTACCTAGGTGAGGTCACCTGGGAACAGTCACGTCAGTCCCCAGTAGGAAGGGGTGAGGTCATAGATGACACAACAATTGATCATGACTATAATATATTCACTAGTATACTACGTAAAGCACACGAACAAAATATACCATACAGAAAAATTAGGTCAAATAAGAATGAGCCCAAGGTGGATGACCAGAAAACTTAAACATGACATAGGAATAGATATAGGAATATATAAGAAATTAAAGGGAGGGGAGGAGCAGCTCAGAAATAGGAATAATGAACTATCTAGGAATGTTAAGAAAAATGTAAGGAAAGCAAAGAGAGATTATGAAATCAAAATAGCAAGAGAATCCAAGGCGAATCCCAAGGGATTTTTCCAGGTATATAGGACAAAGGTCAAGGACAAAGTTGGGCCTTTAAAGTCAGGGAAGGGAGAAGTGATAAATGGCAGTGAAGAAATAAGCAAAGCATTGAACAGCTACTTCTTATCAGTTTTCACAGAAGAAATTTGGGATGAAATTCCGGAGGTGGAACTGATATTTAAGGGAAAGGAAGAAGAGAAATTAAAGAATATTACAATCAGAAAAGAGGATGTTCTTAAGAAGATAAATAAACTAAAGAATGCAATCCCCAGGGCCAGATGAAATTTTTCCTCGAGTCTTAAAAGAGTGTAGGAAACAGATTAGCAGACCCCTCGTAAACTTATTTACAAAATCATTAGACACTGGAGTTGTGCCAGAGTTGTGGAAACAGGCAAATGTAGTACCCATATTCAAAAAGGGAGACAGAGCATCAGCGTCAAATTACCGGCCGATCAGTTTGACGTCAGTAGTGGGGAAATTTCTTTAATCAATTATAGCAGATAGCATCCGATCGCATCTAGAGAAAAGCAAATTAATCTACGACTCTCAACATGGGTTTACAAAGGGAAAATCTTGTCTAACAAATCTGCTAACGTTTTTTAGGAAAGTCTTCGAGGTAGTATATAATGACGAAAATTACGATGTTATTTACTTAGACTTTAGCAAAGCATTTGACAGAGTACCACATCAGAGGCTTCTGAGAAAAATTAAGGCTCATGGTATCGAGGGTAAAGTTTTAAATTGGATAAAATCATGGCTCACCGATAGAACGCAGAGGGTCAGCGTAGATGGTGTTAAATCTGAGTGGGGCCGTGTAACCAGTGGGGTTCCCCAGGGGTCAGTACTAGGCCTACTCTTGTTAATAATCTACATAAACGATTTAGATACTGGGATCAGCAGTGACATAAGCAAGTTTGCGGATGACACCAAAATAGGGCGGCAAATTAATTCAGGGCAGGATGCAAATGCATTACAGGAGGATCTAAATAAACTGCAGGGGTGGTCTGAAAAATGGCAAATGAAATTCAACATCAGCAAGTGCAGCATACTTAATATTGGAAGAACAAATACTTATAATGTATACTGCCTTAACAACATCAACCTAGAGAAGTCGACTTGTGAAAGAGACCTAGGGGTACTTGTAAGCCCAGACCTACGGCCTAGAAAACAGTGCGTTAATGTTCGAAATATGGCAAACAGAGTATTGGGTTTTATATCTAGACGTGTAAGTAGCAAGAGTGCAGAGGTCTTATTGCAACTATATCTTGCGCTAGTTAGGCCGCACTTCGATTATGTGGTTCAGTTCTTGTGCCCCTATTTTAGAATGGATATATATATTCACTAGAGTCGATGCAGCGAAGAATGACAAAAATGATTCCGGGACTTAGAAGCCTTCCATATCAGGATAGGTTAAAGAAACTTAACTTGCATTCCCTAGAAAGACGAAGTGTGCGGGGAGATATGATAGAAGTATTTAAGTGGGTGAAAGGAATCAATAAAGGGGATATAGATAAAGTTCTTATAATATCCGAGCAGGATAGGACTCGGAGCAACGGATTCAAGTTGGATAAGTTTAGGTTTAGGTGGGAGATAGGAAGAAACTGGTTCACAAATAGGGTGGTGGACGAGTGGAACAAGCTTAGCAACTTTGTAGTAAGTGCGGGAACTCTGGAAAGTTTCAAAAGGAGGCTAGATAGATTCATGGATGATAGAGAGTGGTAGTAACTCTCGACAGGAGCTGCCATGCACAGTAGGGTGTGTTATACGGAGGCGAATTTTTTTTTCTTGAGTTTGAAAACTCGGCCCATGGTATTAATGATGTAGTTCTATGTGCAGAATCATGTGATATCTTCAGATTTGAAAAGTTTTCATTTTTTGCTAGGTAAATTTTAACTTGAAATCTTATGAAAATTCAGTATTCCCACCCTTTTACCAACACCACTAAATAGCTTATTTAAAGTAAAGTAAATGTATCAGGTTAATTTATTAGGATGAAAATGATCCAGAATAGTGAAATGAATGATCTTGACACATTTATTAAATTTAATATTCCTTTAGAAAACAAAATCATCAAATACAAAAACCGGTTTTACTACTACGACCCGGTGTTGCTGCACACCATAGAGAACATGTCTTTCTTGCTTCTGTTTCTACTCATCATTTCCCTGCTGACCACCTGAGCTCGGATGTAGCCTTCCCTCCTCTCCTGGCTGTACACGTGACTGCTGGCCTCGCTCACTTGCTGTACACAACGCTCTATACTCTGGGTGTGCGAGGGCCAGGTAGGGACATGCATGGGGTTGTCCAGGAAAGCTCTGACTTGAACATTGGTGAGGCTGCAGGTAAGAGGGGGCTCACTGCCAGCCTGGATGTTATCCAGATCTATGAGATCAGTGAGGGTCTTGGCACCTAGATTGACTTCAGGAGTCTTCCTGACCCTGAAGGAATCGTCACCAACTGATTCGTCATGCCCAGATCCTCTCATAAGTCTCATATCCAAGATCTTTTTGACTGCCACTCTTCTCTCCTCCTCATCCTTACTGCAGAGCATTGTCTGCAGAACTGCCTCGGGATGAGCATACCAGGAAGATCTCCTCACAATCTGCTCCACAATCTGAACAACCTTCCTTGGCTGACTCCTCAGGAGCTCAAGCTGGAAGAGAACATGCCTCGGACCTTCGGAGAACGATGACTTGACCTTGGTGTTGAACCAATTTGGCAAGTAGACACTCACGATGAATTGGGACAATAAGTCTAAGGTTGTGAAGCTGGTTCCCTTTCAGTTTATGATGAGCGACCCAAATTCTGCAGAACCTGAGAGCCGTTGTGAGCCACCTAGAATGTGAGACTGGACCTATCTGCAGGTAAGCAAGTCTATCAGGCATGACCCCAGTTTTGATGGCACTGCAAATCATGTAACCATAGTACTGGTCAGTACTCAGGTCGTCAATGACAGTATGTGCAAGCTCAACGAGTGGAGGGCCAACTGTGATTTTTACAAAGCTCGGATTAATTTCTAACTCAGTGGCAGAGTCCAGCATTTTGCCAAGAGGACCAGACCATCTGTTGTTTGAAAGAGTCTTGCCATCCAGCTCCTGGATCACATGTCTGAGTGGCAACTCGTTGGTGTGGAGGTCACAAATAATCCAGACCAGCTTCCTCCCAATCTTCCGCTCTATCCACTGTATGACCCCCCCTTGCCACCCTGTGTTCGTGTTGGTGCTGTCCCCTCCAATGGCCTGCAGGGTCTGGTCTACGTTCCTCTCTCTGAGCCAGTTCACAATGTTATCTGCCACTATCTCAGCTGGTTTCCTGATGTCATCTTTCTCTGGAGTGAAATGCCACAAATACTTCCCTCCTGGTTCACTGCAGCAGGAGTAGTGTTCCTCCTTCACCATGGCAGGGAACAACTTGTCAGAATCTCCAACTTTCATGAACACTTTAGTGTCATCCCTTCTCCCATCAAAGAACAAACAATTGATTCCATTTTCTCTTATCCCCTTATCAAACTCCTCTTCTAGGTTACTGACAAGTTTCTCCTGAGCTCTCCTTACTTTGTTATGATCTATCACCAGGTGAACATCATCAGGTGTTATCAAACCACCGTCAATCCAGGCAGCTGTTGCTATCTCTGCAGTTTCTCTGAGACCAGTGTGGTGTCGCATGCTGGCCAGAGCTATGCTCAGGATATCTTTCCTATTTCGAATGTTATGCCTGGAAGGTTTGGGATCATTATTTTCTGGGTTAGGGACAAAGTCACCATTCTCCTGGTCAGCACTCGGATCAGCCATGGGGAAGTCATTAAACTCTGAATCAGCTTGACTCCAATCATCGGCCTTTTTTACCTCACCCTGGGCCATCTCAAGTCTCTTTTCCTCGGCAACTCTTCTCCTCTTCTGTCTCTCTGTGGCAGCCTCCTGTCTCTTGGACTCCGGAATATCTTGGCTAGAAATCATGAGAGCCCCTATACTGCCAGTCTTCTCTCTCTGTGCTTTGACAAATGCCAGTTCGATCACAGGAATCTTCAGTTCACGCTTGCAAATACAGGATATGTGGGCCTCGGATTTACAGTCACGATCGCATCCAAACTCAGGACAGAGAACAATTGGGCACTTGCAAGTAATTGTGTCAAATAACTGGTCCAGTTGCTTGTCAAAGCTGTCCTTAACTGCAAGTTTTCCTCTCCCAAGAGAGATATCTCTTGCCTTTTCCCAACTGGCTAGCAGTCTCTCACTAATCTTCTTCTGATTTGTTATGACTGGAGGCTTGAACTGAGCGTTAGCCAGAGTGTACTGTGCCAAGACAGCTTTGGTCATATCACTGGCAATGTCTTTGTTTGTGTAAGTTCTTTGGTTCTTTTCACTGATTTGCCTGATTAAAACACTGTATCTCAAAGCATCTCTCAATGTAGGCAACTCCGACTTCAGGAGCTCTCTCCCAGACCCAAGATAGTGACTGAGATGGCTGGATTTTTGGTTCCTCGTCCTGACACAAGCAGCCATCGCAAATATTATCAACTTATAAATGCATCAGAATCTGAAACAGAAAAAAATATTGTTAGTTGGGTTGTTAAAGAATGAAGTCAGAAAGCAATGTTCACTATTTAATTGTAATGCACTAATGCAGCTGTACGTTAGATTTTCGATAAATTTCACGCTAAAATTTACCTAGGAAAAGGTTGCAAAATATTGAAACTTAAATTATTTTCTGTTTATATTCACTAAAATCTACCAAAAAAGTGATGGGCCATTAGTTTTAGCTGATCTTCCCTCCTATGACACACCCTAATGCACAGGCCAACCGACCTATTGCAGACTCCTTATTTTCTTATGTTCTTATGTTCTTAATGCATTGACTGGGATAATGCCTCCTCAATATTACCTTGTAATTCAATTGACAGTAGGAACATTATCGAATCTAGTCTCATTAAACATACCGAATCCGTCAACATGAATTTAAGTAATGGTATGTGCAAATTGGATAATTTCGTAATTAAGAAGATTTGTAACCAGGTGAGAAGGCTGAGGCAGCTTACCTTCTGACCTGACTGCCTACCACTGCAGTGCTTTTGGGAAGATTAGTGGGAGGGTCATTACCTATACCGGACCACTGTAGACTTGATCTCACCCTCCTCTGTATATATATAACATGTTCTGTGCTTCTTCTTAGTCTGTATTCACCCCTGAAGATGTGAATTACATGAAAGCGCTTGGGAACTTCGTGTTTTCTTCTTTCCTTGTGGTTATCAGCATATATATATATATATATGTACCTCGCGTTTCATACCAGCTGGATTCGGTAAAATGCTACTGACACCACATACGAGGCACGGGCAGTTTCCCAATGAGGTTCACGGCGCCATCAGCTCGATGAACAGGCTTTGTGTGAAATATAACAGAGTCTAGAACTGCTTTTAGTGTCCTTGTGGCCTAGCCGGTAAGCGTTCCCTAGTCACACCCAGTAGGTCGAGGGTTCGATTCCTTGCTGGTGAGGTCGTTGATTGTATGTTCAAAGTCCGCGTGTTTAATGGACTAAAAATGAAGTATATATATGTACCTCGCGTTTCATACCAGCTGGATTCGGTAAAATGCTACTGACACCACATACGAGGCACGGGCAGTTTCCCAATGAGGTTCACGGCGCCATCAGCTCGATGAACAGGCTTTGTGTGAAATATAACAGAGTCTAGAACTGCTTTTAGTGTCCTTGTGGCCTAGCCGGTAAGCGTTCCCTAGTCACACCCAGTAGGTCGAGGGTTCGATTCCTTGCTGGTGAGGTCGTTGATTGTATGTTCAAAGTCCGCGTGTTTAATGGACTAAAAATGAAGTATATATATGTACCTCGCGTTTCATACCAGCTGGATTCGGTAAAATGCTACTGACACCACATACGAGGCACGGGCAGTTTCCCAATGAGGTTCACGGCGCCATCAGCTCGATGAACAGGCTTTGTGTGAAATATAACAGAGTCTAGAACTGCTTTTAGTGTCCTTGTGGCCTAGCCGGTAAGCGTTCCCTAGTCACACCCAGTAGGTCGAGGGTTCGATTCCTTGCTGGTGAGGTCGTTGATTGTATGTTCAAAGTCCGCGTGTTTAATGGACTAAAAATGAAGTATATATATGTACCTCGCGTTTCATACCAGCTGGATTCGGTAAAATGCTACTGACACCACATACGAGGCACGGGCAGTTTCCCAATGAGGTTCACGGCGCCATCAGCTCGATGAACAGGCTTTGTGTGAAATATAACAGAGTCTAGAACTGCTTTTAGTGTCCTTGTGGCCTAGCCGGTAAGCGTTCCCTAGTCACACCCAGTAGGTCGAGGGTTCGATTCCTTGCTGGTGAGGTCGTTGATTGTATGTTCAAAGTCCGCGTGTTTAATGGACTAAAAATGAAGTATATATATGTACCTCGCGTTTCATACCAGCTGGATTCAGTAAAATGCTACTGACACCACATACGAGGCACGGGCAGTTTCCCAATGAGGTTCACGGCGCCATCAGCTCGATGAACAGGCTTTGTGTGAAATATAACAGAGTCTAGAACTGCTTTTAGTGTCCTTGTGGCCTAGCCGGTAAGCGTTCCCTAGTCACACCCAGTAGGTCGAGGGTTCGATTCCTTGCTGGTGAGGTCGTTGATTATATATATGTATATATATATATATATATATATATATATATATATATATATTTATATATGCAAGTAAATTACTGTTGGTGCGCATGATCCAGGTATATGCTGACAATCACAAGGAAAAAGAAAACACGAAGTTCCCAAGCGCTTTCATGTAATTCACATCTTCAGGGGTGAAGATGTGAATTACACGAAAGCGCTTGGGAACTTCGTGTTTTCTTTTTCCTTGTGGTTATCAGCATATATATATATATATATATATATATATATATATATATATATATATATATATATATATATATATATATATATATATATATATATATATATATATATATATATATATATATATATGTAGTGATGGGTTGTCAGACCACAGCTTGCATCTCAGAAACAGTCCAGACTTGACCCGACATTAGGGGGGTCAAATGTAAGGGTATCCCTCGCGGCTGCTCAAGGGTGTTACAAATCAACTAGCTCCCCTTCCCATGTCACACGGCCCCAACAAACATGTAAGAAGGCACCTGCCCACTCTCTCCCAATATACACAATAACCTACATCGCAGAAGAAGTCCAGACCTGACCTCACATTAGCCAGGTCAAATGTAACCCTCGCAACCCAAATCAAGGGGCCACAAATCAACCAGGGCCTCTCATGTCACACGGCCCCATCTGAAGATTTCTCCAGAATATACAACTTATAGTCTCTGAAAAAGTCCAGACCTGACCCTACATTAGCGAGGGCAAATGTAAGGAGACCCTTCGCCGCCCCCCCCCCCCCAATCAGCTTAACCTGACGGCTCGCCTCCCAATATATAGGACGTCCTAGTCCTCCCTCGGCGGCAGATAGAGACAGAGAGAGAGTGTGTCTTGTAACCAAGAAGGGCCAGCTACCACGTCCCCAGTCCTGCTCGAGAGAAGTCAGGGGCCGGAGGCAAGCCGCCTCCCGTCGCCTCTGGTCAGGAGCGAGTTGCCCTCGACACACTGGTGCCCAGCTAAGCAGTCTCCCATAGAGACAACCCAGGACCACCTGCTAGGCCTCCCCTAGGTCACGTGAGTTTTTGTCAGAGCTTTCCATGGGATGAGTTACTTAGGTGGGAAGTGTATTCATTTCATGTTCGTGTCCGAGAATCAGTGTCTAGTAACGTAATATGATGTCCTAGTAACGTAAACATAATGTCCTAGTAACTTCAATAGAAGGTGTTATTAATGTGTCCATGTCATGTTCGTAATTAATAAAGAGTTGTAACGAAGCCGTGTTTGAGAAGTCGCCCTTAAGACGTATTAGATGTGTATTGACGTATAAGATTCGATAAGAGTAAATCCATCATCAAGTAACTATACCGGCCACGCTACCAACATCTCCTCTCTTTTACTCTCTTACTAAATATTCTTCCTATATATATAAATATTCTTCATGCAAGATCCGTCTTGTTATATATATATATATATAAATAAATAAATATATATATATATATATATATATATATATATAAACAGTAATAATAATGATTATACTACTAATACTAAGAATAATGATAATGATACTACTACTGCTACTATTACTGCTACTACTACAACATTTAACGTGGCCTCCAGCCTCCCCCAATAGCCACACCCTCTCCGCCATTTTATTACCTAAATATTAAATATCCTAATACATAAGTAGCTACCCTAGCTGTGTTGAATTAGTTGAGCAGCAGATCTATGCGGCATTCGGTGACTGCATCCTCATAGTCAATAATAATAATAATAATAATAATACAAATACAAATGCGTGAGATAAAGGAAGTGAATAATCAGAAAAAATACAAAAAAGAAGGGACAGACAGGCAGACAGACAATAGAGAGAGAGAGAGGCAGACATAAGAACATAAGAACATAAGAAAATAAGGAGTCTACAATAGGCCGGTTGGCCTGTGCATGGCAGCTCCTGTAGAAAGTTACTACCACTCTCTATCAACCATGAATCTATCTAGCCTCCTTTTGAAACTTTCCAGAGTTCCCGCACTTACTACAAAGTTGCTAAGCTTGTTCCACTCGTCCACCACCCTATTTGTGAACCAGTTTCTTCCTATCTCCCTCCTAAACCTAAACTTATCCAACTTGAATCCTTTGCTCCGAGTCCTATCCTGCTCGGATATTATAAGAACTTTATCTATATCCCCTTTATTGATTCCTTTCACCCACTTAAATACTTCTATCATATCTCCCAGCACTCTTCGTCTTTCTAGGGAATGCAAGTTAAGTTTCTTTAACCTATCCTGATATGGAAGGTTTCTGAGTCCCGGAATCATTTTTGTCATTCTTCGCTGCACTGACTCTAGTGAATTTATATCCATTCTATAATAGGGGCACCAGAACTGAACAGCATAATCGCGGCCTGACTAGCGCAAGATATAGTTGCAATAAGACCTCTGCACTCTTGTTACTTACACTTCTAGATATAAAACCCAATACTCTGTTTGCCTTATTTCGAACATTAACGCACTGTTTTCTAGGCCGTAGGTCCGGGCTTACAAGTACCCCTAGGTCTCTTTCACAAGTCGACTTCTCTAAGTTGATGTTGTTAAGGCTGTATACATTATAAGTATTTGTTCTTCCAATATTAATTACGCTGCACTTGCTGGTTTTTAATTTCATTTGCCATTTTTCAGACCACCCCTGCAGTTTATTTAGATCCTCCTGTAATGCATTTGCATCCTGCCCTGAATTAATTTGCCGCCCTATTTTGGTGTCATCTGCAAACTTGCTTATGTCACTGCTGATCCCAGTATCTAGATCGTTTATGTAGATTATGAACAAGAGTGGGCCTAGTACTGACCCCTGGGGAACCCCACTGGTTACACGGCCCCACTCAGATTTAACACCATCTATGCTGACCCTCTGCGTTCTATCGGTGAGCCATGATTTTATCCAATTTAAAACTTTACCCTAGGTACCATGAGCCTTAAATTTTCACAGAAGCCTCTGATGCGGTACTCTGTCAAATGCTTTGCTAAAGTCTAAGTAAATAACATCGTAATTTTCGTCATTATCTACTACCTCGAAGACTTTCCTAAAAAACGTTAGCAGATTTGTTAGACAAGATTTTCCCTTTGTAAACCCATGTTGAGAGTCGTAGATTAATTTGCTTTTCTCTAGATGCGATCGGATGCTCTCTGCTATAATTGATTAAAGAAATTTCCCCACTACTGACGTCAAACTGATCGGCCGGTAATTTGACGCTGATGCTCTGTCTCCCTTTTTGAATATGGGTACTACATTTGCCTGTTTCCACAACTCTGGCACAACTCCAGTGTCTAATGATTTTGTAAATAAGTTTACGAGGGGTCCGCTAATCTGTTCCCTACACTGTTTTAAGACTCGAGGAAAAATTTCATCCGGCCCTGGGGATTTTGTATTCTTTAGTTTATTTATCTTCTTAAGAACATCCTCTTTTCTGATAGTGATATTCTTTAATTTCTCTTCTTCCTTTCCCTTAAATATCAGTTCCACCTCCGGAATTTCATCTCAAATTTCTTCTGTGAAAACTGATAAGAAGTAGCTGTTCAATGCTTTGCTTATTTCTTCACTGCCATTTATCAATTCTCCCCTCCCTGACTTTAAAGGCCCAACTTTGTCCTTGACCTTTGTCCTATATACCTGGAAAAATCCCTTGGGATTCGCCTTGGATTCTCTTGCTATTTTGGTTTCGTAGTCTCTCTTTGCTTTTCTTACATTTTTCTTAACATTCCTAGATAGTTCATTATACCTGTTTCTGAGCTGCTCCTCCCCTCCCTTTAATTTCTTATATATTCCTTTCGTTATTCCTATGTCATGTTTAAGTTTTCTGGTCATCCACCTTGGCTCATTCTTATTTGACCTAATTTTTCTGTGTGGTATATTTTGTTCTTGTGCTTTATGTAGTATACTAGTGAATATATTTTAGTCATGATCAATTGTTGTGTCATCTATGATCCCCCACCCCTTCCTACTGGGAACTGACGTGACTGTCCCCAGGTGACCTTCTTAACCCCTGATAATCCGCCAACCGAAAGTTTGGGACTCTGACCATATTGTCATTGTTTTTCGTTTCCCAATTTAGGGTGAACCTGATTTCTCTGTGATCACTGTTACCTAGTTCTTCCCCTACTGTGATATCTCTGATAATATTTTCTTTATTTGTTAATACTAGGTCTAATATATTGTCACCTGTAGTAGGTTCTGTAATTAGTTGTTTCAAAAAATTGTCCTGTACTGCGTCTAGGAAGTCTTCAGATTCATAGTCGCCTACAATGTTGTCCCAGTCAATATTTCTGAAGTTGAAATCTCCCATAATGCATAGGTTGTTATATTTTGCTGCCCTACTCATTTCCTGCCATATGGGCTGAGATGTTTCTTTGCCAAGACTTGGGGGCCTGTAAATCACTCCCATAATTAGTTTTTCCCTTCCTTCCGTGATTTCTACCCACACAGACTCGGTTCCTATTTCACCCTTTATTGAATTATTAGTACAACATTTTAATGTATCCTTGACGAAGAGTGCGACCCCTCCCCCCTTCCTACCTTCCCTGTCCTTGTGAAAAAGGTTGTACCCTTCTATGTGGTACTCTGATAAAAAAATTTTGCTCGCCAGATTCATCCAAGCTTCGGTGATTGCTATGACGTCTACATTCTCGGTACGTACAACCGCTCTCAGCAAGTCTATTTTATTTCTAACGCTCCTACAATGCTTATTATCCCTCATGAACAAACAAAGCATTGGATTCCTGGCCTGTCCTAACACTATTTTATGTTGTTTAAATCTAGTTACAAGATCTTTACCTGTCTGGCCTAAGTAAAAGATATTACATTCCTTGCAAGGAACTTTATAAATACAGCCGCTTGTATTGTTGGGGGAGTTCTTGATTAAAATTTGTTTAACAGTGCATGAGTTTTAAATGCCACATTGATGTTCCTGGTTTTTAGTTGTAAAGGAATGTGAGAGAAATTTTTGAGAAATGGTAATACTAAGAGATTCTTATGGTCATGGGATCAGTTCTATAAAAAGATTTCTTAGTAATGTTCAGGCATTTGTCTTTGAAAGATCTAGGGTATTTAAGGTTCGAGCCAATATTATAGATATATTTATATTCATCATCAATGAATTCCGGGCTGCAAATTCTCAAAGCACGTAAAAACATTGTTGAAAATACTGACTGTTTGACTCTATTATGGTGGGCAGAATAATAATGAATGTATGAACACACATTAGTAGGTTTTCTATAAATACTGAACTTAAAGGTATTACCTATTCTGTGGATCAGACAGTCTAGGAAAGGCAATTTACAGTCATGCTCTAATTCCACAGTGAATTTGATCGAGGGGGCTAAGTTGTTAAGTTGTGGCAGGAAAGCTTTTAGGTCCTCATTACTTGGCCAGAGACATAATACATCATCTACATATCTAAACCAGACTGCTGAAGGTGGTAAAATATTACTTAATAGTTTCTTTTCAAAGAATTCCATATAAAGGTTGCTCAATACAGGTGAGAGTGGATTACCCATTGCCATACCAAATATAAATATATATATATATATATACATATATATATATATATATATATATATATATATATATATATATATATATATATATATATATATATATATGTATATATATATATATATATACATTTTAAGTACTTTCATTCACAACAAAAAAATATTTCGCGTTAGAAACAGAGACAGACAGACAGACAGAATTTCTCTCGTGTATTTTGGTGTTCTGAACTACAAGAATTCTAGTGACGAAGCCGGATTTCAGTGGCGTTAATGGCGCGTGAGTTCCGACTGGCTGGTGCTTACTGGTGTGTGTGTGTGTGTGATCTGGACAACTTCTGGAGCTGCTTCGTGGTATTGCTTTTAAGTAATCTAGCAGAGAGTTTAGTGAGTTTTAAATCGGTTTTGGAGTAAATGGTTGAATTCCTACAGCCTGATTTGAGAAGTTGAATGGATTTGGTTGGTTTTAGGTTACGTGGATGGTGTTGCTCAGTGTATGAATAAAGTATTGGAGAGAGAGAGAGAGAGAGAGAGAGAGAGAGAGAGAGAGAGAGAGAGAGAGAGAGAGAGATTTTGATAATTGCTTATTCGTTGTTTTTCTTGTTTTGTTTTTTTACTTCTCTACTTACATACTTAGAATAAGAGATGAATAACACAGAAAAAATGGTGATAATATTTTGATTATTATTTTTTCATATAACTGCAATTCATTTACCAAGAAGATTTTCTTTCTACGTATTTAATCTATTTAGTTATTTACGATGTCTGTTGAATGCGGATTTACCGCAAACGAACTCCTGGATTTGACAACAACTCGTACAGTGCATCAAAGAACTTCTTCTCCCTGTTGTCTCTTCCTCCTCCTCCTCTCTTCCTTTTTCTTTGTATTCCATTAAGATTTTAATCTCTGTTTAATGGCTTCTCTTGATGATACTTAGAGACTCACATAGAGAATTAATTAACCTGAAAAATTTGAGGTAGCGGTTTTCCTCCTCGAATTAAAACCTTTACTTCTTTATTCTCATTCAGTTATGGGTCTTCATCTCCTTGAGTCTACTTAAATGAGTTAAGAGTGGGTGATGAGAGAGAGGGGGGGGGGTGTAGGGAGGGGGTGAAATAAGGACATAAGAACATAAGAAAGTGGGATACTGCAGGAGGCCGACTGGCCCATACAGGGCAGATCCCTTTCACACCCATCCCAGCACTTCCATGTGCCTATCCAACTTCGTCTTGAAGCTCCCTAGCATCCCCGATCCTACTATAGCACTCGGTAGCCTATTCCACATATCCACAACTCTATTACCAAACCAGTGCTTGCCTATATCCTTTCTGAATCGGAATTTATCTATTTTAAAGCCATTTGTTCTTGTTATTTCGTTATTACTGAGCTTCAGAACATCTTCCATTTTACCCTTGTTAATCCCACTTACCCACTTGTACACCTCTATCATATCTCCCCTAACTCTACGCCTCTCTAATGAATGTAAGCCTAAGCTTTTCAGTCTTTCTTCATATGGAAGGTTTCTAATATTATGGATCATTTTTGTCATTCTTCTTTGTACTCTCTCCAAAGAATCTATGTCCATTCTATAATAAGGACACCAGAACTGAACCGCATAATCCATGTGTGGCCTCACTAATGCTAGGTAAAGTTTCAAGATAACGTCAGCAGTTCTGTTACTCACAGACCTAGATATGAACCCAAGAATCCTGTTTGCCTTGTTGCGAACGCTAATACATTGTTTTCTAGGTTTCAAGTCGTTGCTAACGAATACACCTAGATCTTTTTCACAAACTGAGTTTTCTATTTCCGTGTTACCTAGTTTATACTTAACGTTTGTATTCGTCTTCCCTATCTGTAGTACCTTGCATATATCAGTATTAAAATTCATTTGCCAGTCCACTGACCACTCATGTAAGGTATCTAGATCTCTTTGAAGGTGTTCAAAGTCACTGTCTGAATTTATCACTCTCCCCATTTTGGTATCATCTGCAAATTTACTAATCCTACTAGTTATGCTTAAATCAAGATCATTAATGAATATAACAAACAGCAGAGGGCCTAATACAGGTCCCTGGGGAACTCCGCTTTTGACCGCACCCCAGTCTGACTTTAATCCATTTATGCTGACTCTTTGTTTCCTACCAGTTAACCATGACCTAATCCATTTTAATAATGATCCACCTATTCCATGTGCTTCTACCTTCCTTATCAATCTCTCATGAGGGACTCTATCGAATGCTTTACTGAAATCTAAATAAATTATATCATATGACTTATCATTATCTACCGCTTCATATACTTCTGAGAAAAAGCTAAGCAAATTTGTGAGACAAGAACGTCCCTGGGTGAACCCGTGCTGAGAAGAATGAATTAAGTTGAATGTTTCAAGGTGGCTTCTGATTTTTGTAGCAATAATTGACTCTAGCAACTTGCCTATGATTGACGTGAGACTAATGGGACGGTAATTTGATGCAATTGATTTATCACCCTTTTTGAAAATCGGAACGACATTTGCAAGTTTCCAAGCTTCTGGCACTAGGCCCGATTCTAATGACTTATTAAATAAAACTGCTAATGGATTACTCAACTCATCTCTACATTCTTTTAATATTCTAGCATATACCTCGTCTGGACCAGGCGATTTATGAGGCTTCAGTTTGTTAATTACTTTAAGCACATCGTTACTAGTAATATTGATATTCATCAACATATTTTCTATACTGTCGTTATATACCTTATGAACTTCTGGAAACTGTGCTAGGTTTTCATTTGTGAATACGGAGCGAAAATGACTATTTAACGTACTACACATTTCTAACTCATCATCAGTCATTTCTCCTGTCGTAGTTTTAAGGGGACCTATTGTATCTCTAACCTTTGATTTATACAGTTGATAAAAAGCTTTGGGGTTATTTTTCGATTCGTTTGCTACCTTGATTTCATAATTTCTCTTTGCTTTCCTAATTTCTGTTTTTACCTGTCTTGTTAGGTTCTGATAGTAACCAAGTAAGTGATTTTCGCCTTTCTTAACTTTTCTATATACTCCTTTCTTTTTCCCTAGAAGATCTAAGAGTCTATTATTCATCCAGTTTGGTTGGTTCCGTATCAATCTGAATTTTCTTTTAGGGATGTGTTTATTTTGAGCATTATTGATTGTCTCAATAAATTGTTCATAAGTAGCTGCTAAATTAAATTCGGGGTTATCCCGTCCTAAGTTGACAGTTTCCGGAGGTGTGGGGGGGATTAATCTTTTGACCATAGGGTCATCCCTTAGGTCTCTCCTTAAGCTACCGTAATTAGCCTTCCTAAAATCCGGGATCAAGGCCGAATTTTCCTTCTTCCTGCCATCCCATATTATGTTAAAATATATGGCTTTATGATCACTGTTTCCTAGTTCGTCTCCAATCCCAACATCTTTTACTAGATTTTCATTATTACTGAGAACTAAATCGAGGATATTATTTCCTCTAGTGGGCGAGTTTATGAATTGATATAAAAAACTATCTTGTACTACTTCTAGAAAATCTTCAGATTCATTATCGCTAAGTTGATTTTTCCAATCTATGCCTGAAAAGTTGAAATCGCCTAGAATACATACAATGTTTCTATCAGATGCCTTCTTTATTTTCTCCCATAGCAATTTACCATCGTTCCTACTCAAATTAGGTGGTCTATATATAACACCAATGACGACGGATTCACTGCCCTCACCAATCTGTACCCAAATACTTTCATTGTCGCTATTTGTTTTAATGTTTGATTTATTGCAACTTTTTAATGACACCCTGATATACACTGCTACACCGCCACCTCTCCTTCCTACTCTGTCAAATATAAATAGGTTATATCCTGGAATATGAAATTCTGCGAAAAAATGTTTGCTGTTTGAATTTATCCATGTTTCCGTTATTGCAATTATATCTATGTTCTCTTTACTAACAATGGCCCTGAGCTGGTCCATTTTGTTACACAGGCTTCTACTATTAGTATAATAAACACTCAATATATTTCTTCCGTTTCTATCTGTTTTAAATTTATTACTTTGATGTTTGTTATTATGACTAACTATATTTTCAGCATTATCTACTTCTGTTTCACTACTTCCCAGGACCTGCTTGTTTTTTGACTCCCATTATCCCCGACCCCTCTCTACTGGCGAAACCCCCCCTTCCGAGTGACAATTTCACGCTCCAGGGATGCAGACAACGTCTTTACCCCCTCACGAGACAAGTGTACTCCGTCGCGACAGTACAGGTAGTCGTTGCCACAAAATCGTTGCCAGTCATCAATGAATGCCCAACCATTGTTTGCACAATGTTTTTCCAATCGGCAATTAATAGCAATTGCCCTGGACAGCCATTCACGACCAACCCCTCTTCTAGGCAAGACACCACATACTATCGGGATCCCTCCCCTATCTCTAATCTTCCCCAGCGCCTCCCTATACCTCTTGAAAAGTTCCTCACTCCTAACCTTACCTATGTCGTTTCCTCCCACACTAAGACACACTACTGGATTGGTACCCTCCCCTGACAAAACTCTGTCTAACCTCTCGGCTACATGCCCTATCCCAGCCCCAGGAAAACATACCCTAGTCCTACGTTTCCTATCTCTCACACAAAAAGCCCTATCCATAAACCTCACCTGGCTGTCACCAACTACCACGACCTTACCTGTGGGCAGGGTTTGTACAACTGCCCTTTCCTCTCCTTGATCCATACCGTCCTGCCTCTTCTCTTCCTCTCCAGCTTCCTGCAGCAACTGGTAAGGGTTACTGCACTCCACACCCTGGTCAGCTTTCCTGAGCCTGACCCTAGTCCCCTTGGAGACAACCACTCTCCACGCCTGCTCCTCCTTCGCAGGTGTCCTGCTAGGCAGGACACCTACCTGAAGGAGTTCCGTCCTGAGGGCTTCATTTTCCCCCTTTAGAGTGTCAACCTCACTCCTCAACTGCCCCAGCTGCCTTAACAGCGTGGCAAGGAGGTCGTCCTTCCCCACACTCCCTTCCTCTTCCCCCACGGCACAACGATCCAAAGCGGCCATTTTCCTTGGTCTCTAGCGGGAGCACGATCGGAACGACCTTCTCCAAGTATATAATGCAGGAGGAAGTAAATGAGAGAAGAAAATATTGTGGGAGATGAAGAGAGATAGTGCTGGGAGGCATAAAGAAAACGACTACGGTGGTTGGAGTGAGCGTCAGTTTGAGAGAGAGAGAGAGACTATCTCATTCATCTAGCAATAGCCACCAATACGGAAATCAAAAAATTTCCATAAACACACACACACAGAATTCATCCTCTTAACCCAACCACCCTCCACCACCACCTTTACTACCACCATCCCTCACAACCTCTACTACCACCATCCCTCACCACCCTCCACCACCACCTCTACTACCACCATCCCTCACTACACCACCACCTATACTACCACCATCCCTCACCACCCTCCACCACCACCTCTACTACCACCATCCCTCACCACCTTCCACCACCACGTCTACTACCACCATCCCTCACTACACCACCACCTATACTACCACCATCCCTCACTACACCACCACCTATACTACCACCATCCCTCACCACCACCTCTGCTACCACCATCCCTCACCACCCTCCACCACCACCTTTACTACCACCATCCCTCACCACCCTCCACCACCACCTCTACTACCACCATCCCTCACCACCCTCCCCCACCACCTCTACTACCACCATCCCTCACTACCCTCCACCACCACCTCTACTACCACCATCCCTCACCACCGCCTCTACTACCACCATCCCTCACCACCACCTCTACTACCACCATCCCTCACTACACCACCACCTCTACTACCACCATCCCTCACCACCCTCCACCACCACCTCTACTACCACCATCCCTCACCACCACCTCTACTACCACCATCCCTCACCACCACCTCTACTACCACCATCCCTCACCACCACCTCTACTACCACCATCCCTCACCACCACCTCTACTACCACCATCCCTCACTACACCACCACCTATACTACCACCATCCCTCACCACCCTCCACCACCACCTCTACTACCACCATCCCTCACCACCACCTCTACTACCACCATCCCTCACCACCACCTCTACTACCACCATCCCTCACCACCACCTCTACTACCACCATCCCTCACTACACCACCACCTCTACTACCACCATCCCTCACTACAACACCACCTATACTACCACCATCCCTCACCACCCTCCACCACCACCTCTACTACCACCATCCCTCACCACCACCTCTACTACCACCATCCCTCACTACACCACCACCTCTACTACCACCATCCCTCACTACACCACCACCTCTACTACCACCAGCCCTCACTACAACACCACCTATACTACCACCATCCCTCACCACCACCTCTACTACCACCATCCCTCACCACCCTCCACCACCACCTCTACTACCACCATCCCTCACCACCCTCCACCACCACCATCCCTCACCACCCTCCACCACCACCTCTACTACCACCATCCCTCACCACCCTCCACCACCACCTCTACTACCACCATCCCTCACTACACCACCACCTATACTACCACCATCCCTCACCATTCTACACCTCTCTTACCACACTGTTTCATTCTATTTGATTTTACACTTCGTTACTGATTAAGTACAATATGCCTTTGATGATGCAGACTGTTGGTCACGCTGTTTCCCTCTGGAAAGCTCAGCAATAGAGGCGTTCTCTTTGTCCAACGTAAACATGGTGCACGTTTTATGTTACTTGGCCTTATGTCAGTTGAGGTAGAAGTGTTGTGTGTTGTGAGCGTGGCTGGTGTTGGTGTGTTGCCGTAGTGGAAAATGAACGGAGATGAGACTTAATGGTCCATGGGTCTTTTACGCAGTGAGAGATTGGTTTAGTTATTTTGTTGTGTGGGTGTACAGTATATATACAGTATATTTCATTAATCTCTCTCTCTCTCTCTCTCTCTCTCTCTCTCTCTCTCTCTCTCTCTCTCTCTCTCTCTATATCTATCTATATATATCTATATATATATATATATATATATATATATATATATATATATATATATATATATATATATGCAAGTAAATCACTGTAGTTGCGCGTGATCTAGGTATATGCTGATAACCACAAGGAAGGAAGAAAACACGAAGTTCCCAAGCGCTTTCGTGTAATTCACATCTTCATGGGCGAGTACAGACTAAAGAGAAGTACAAAACAAGGCGTATATATACAGAGGAGGGTGAGACCAGGTCCACAATGGTCAGGTATTAGGTAATGACCCTACTAATCTTTAAATAGCACGGTAACGGTCGGTAGTCAGGTCAGAGGGTAAGGTGACCCAACCTTTTCACCTGGTTACAAATCTTCTTAATTACAAAATTGTCCAGTTTATACATGCCATTTCTCAAATTCATGATGAATGCTTAGGTATGTTTAATGAGACTAGATTCTATGATGTTCCTACTGTCAATGGAATTACAAGGTAATATTGAGGAGACATTATCCCAGTCAATGCAATGCTTCTTATCCCTCAAATGAACAAACAGAGTCACTGGCCGTAACCGTAAAGTCCTGCCGGAACTTCAACAACCCCCCTCCCCCCCCCCCCCCAGGCTGAAAACCCCTATTAAACCATAAAAGAAAAAATATACCTTTACCTAACTTATCCAACTAAAAACAAAACTGTTTCTATATAAATTAATTAGAGACATTACACAAGAGTCTCTTTGAGATCATCCTCTTTCCTAATTTACCAAATAAATAAAATATGATGGTTTCTTAAGATGAAAGAGAGAGAAATTATGAGTCTTTTGGACCGAAGGTTAGGTTTGATTAGGTTACATTAGCGTTAGGATTAGGTTAGTATAGGTTAGTGTTAGGATTAGGTTAGGTTAGATTAGGTTAGGTTAGGTTAGTTAAGATTAGGATAGGTTAGGTTAGGTTAGGTTAGATTAGGTTTTGTAGGGGGAATAGCCCACCCGGTAGTAGGCAGCTATCAATCAGGGAGGTACTACCGCCTGGGAATATATTGGAAGCATAATGTATTGTCTAATGGTAGGCCCTGCTGCCATATGGCATCACGAATATTGTGACCAAGTCCCAGGTTGCTAATCTGACTTTCTGCCTCATTTACACACAATTGCAGGGTCTCAACTGTCTCTTATACTATTGACAATACAACATATATAACCGTTCTCAAAATCCATCATCACTACAGATCGGTAAAGTAGTTTCCGAGATTCTTGTGCGGACACACACACAAACAAACAAACACACAGACATACTTCTTTGTTATATATATATATATATATATATAAATATATATATATATATATATATATATATATATATATATATATAAGAGAGAGAGAGAGAGAGAGAGAGAGAGAGAGAGAGAGAGAATATCAGCTGATAGTAATGTTAAAGCGGGGCCTTCTCGGATGGGTCCCACTGGTTGGGGAGGTTGTGGACCCCAGGGCCGACCTGATCATCATCAAACTACTGGGGCCTCATCTGACGTCACCGCGGTTGCTGGAGGATCGCCTTTTTTCACACTTATTTTTTCCAACATTCGCGGCCTAAGATCCAATTTTCCTTCTGCGGAGCACCATCTATTAACCTCTTCCCCGACCTCTTACAACTATCTGAACTTCAACTGACCAAAGCAGCTTCACTCAATTCTTTTCAAGTCTCCAACTACAATCTTTATACCCCTTTCCGTTCTAGGCAGGTCTATGAGCCTACTGCGACACACGTACACCTTAAGTTTGACTCACTGACCTTGAATCTTCCCTTTATGATGTTATCTAGCTCAAACTATCTCTACCAACTATGACTATTTTCCTTTGTTTCCTATACTGTTCTCCCAACTCTACCAACTATTTCGAACTCTTTGACTATCTCACTTCTTGCCATGAGTCGTTGGTATCCACACACCCCAACACAGAGATCCTCTACCTAGGGATTTCAATGTATAGTCAGCCAAAAAAGTCGGGTCTGCGTTCCGAACCCCGTAAATATTCAAGAACGTAAGTCGAAGCAGCAGGGATAGTTTGAGAAGTCTGGTAACAATGTGAGGTGGGGATATGGGTTGCCGAGGACCAGACGGTGTGGGGGGTTTGTGGTTTGGGGGTGGAGGTAGGGTAGTGGAAGATATGTGTGTTGTAGTTATTGTTGGGTATTTTGGATGGCATTACATTTCAGTATGATGGTGCCAATTGTGATAAATATATATATATATATATATATATATATATATATATATATATATATATATATATATATATATATATATATATATATATATATATATATATTGAGGGAGAGACCTCCATGTTGTTGGCAGGATGTAAACCATGTGGTATGAAATGGAGGCATGTGGTAACTTTACTATAATAACCTCAAGGGCACTTGTTTCCAGAAGCAGTGGGGCTTTGGTGACGGGGGAGGAGGGGGTATAGCCGCAGTTGTTATGCAAGGTGATGAACCGAAGCTATGCACCCATCAGCACATCGTAATATCATCACAATCATTTACTTATCTATATTGGGTGCCAAGAATTTAAGGTGATATTCATGTTATCATTGTTGAACGCTGTTTTATATCGTAACTGTGACATTTCATTAAAATCCACTCAGATATGTTATAAATGATAGATCATATTTATTTATGAAAATGCCATTTATTTCGATTACAAGTAATAGTGATTCATAATGTTGTAGCAGGCAAACAATCAAATATGTAGATATTTATTTACGGTTATATTGATCATAACTCAATTAGCCATAATGTTATTCCAAACGTTTTCCACCCGAAAGTAATTATGTAGAATGTGAAAACATGTAGTCAAGTTTACTCATTTCTATTTGACATAAAGGTCAAGGAACAATTAGACAATCTATTACGATGTCCAGCCGCCATGTGCGGTAATAACCTCATTAGTTCTCTCTGGCATGGACTCCACAAGATTGAAGCATATATTAGGGCGCCGTCTTAGTCTTTCCCAGACGTCATTCGCCTGTCGCGCTACAACTTGCCGGGTCCGTTCTTCGCCAACGTCCCAGCTGCGAGTTATGACAGCCCATAGGTTCTCTATGGGATTGATGTCACATGCTTTAGGTGGCCAGTTTATAGGTTGTATCATAGGATGTTGATTCAGCCTCAACTTTACAGTGTTATTTGTATGAACTGGACTGTGGGCTGTTGTCATGGACATGTATACTTGGTTCCGGGTCATGAATATCCATCCCTCAGACAGTGGGTTTCAAGACCTCTTCCAAGATGTGAATGTAGTCGTCACTCGTGAATCTTCCTTCCAACACCACCAGCTCCCCTGGTCAGTACGCCCACATCCATCCCTACATATTCACAGTGACACGACCACTTGTGGCTCTCTCATCATTGTTCTTATCTATGTATCATGTATTAATTGGTCGCCAGCTGTGTCGTGCTCCGGCTTTAACTGATGTGAATGTCTTCTCATCAGTAAATATAATATTGTGCCAGAATATGGGTATGCTAAAGCAAATCCAAGCAGAGCCTTCCCATGAGCTTGTGTTCATTATGAAGGTTCCAAATGTTCCCTGAAGAAGGCAGTGATGGGTAGGGAAACACCGGGTAACACTGAAGTCCATTTATTAACGGATAGGAGAAATACAAGTGGTGACTAGCGTGTGCCATGCACGAGGCACGGAGTCAGACTGAGACTGCCTTGCCATATGGCAGCCTCGGGGCAATGTTGCCACATAACACGTGCAGTGTTGCCACGTGATTACATATATAAATGCTACTTGGCACAGTAGCCTAGATACATAACCTACATCGCCTTCCCCCCCTCACGCTCATAGTCTTTGTCTTGAGCGGACTTCTTAGTTTTAAGTCGCTCCAAGCGTCGAGGTGCACTGTGGGGCGGATCCTCGTGAGGTGTAGGGGACTCGTCCTCGGTCAGGGGGCCAGCAGCAGGGGGTGGGACTGGCTGGAGGAAGCGGCAGTTCCTCCACCAGACACGGCCGCTCGGCATCCTGACCTTGTAGTCTCGCGACCGGCCGACGCCCATCACAATGCCCACCTTGTCCCAACGTGTCGTCGTCGGGTCCTAGACGCTGACACGGGCACCAATCTCCAGTGGCTGAAGAGGGCAGGTACGGTCGTCATACCGAACCTTGGCGTCCTGGGCACGTGTAGCGGCGCGGCGGTCGCAGCTCTCGGCTCTGGTCTGCCAGTCCTTCCCAAAGGCCTTGGCGTGTGCAGGAACGCAAGAGCGGAGAGGGTGACCATACAGGATCTGGGCAGGGGAGCGTCCTGTGTGGGTGGGAGTGGACGCGGGTTCTGGGCAGCTCTGTGCGGCAGTGCCAGGCGCGTCGCTCGTTGATTCGCTCACCCTGCTGGCAGTGTACCAAGCAGCTGGGATCTGCTCGGGAAAGTCTCTGGGCACCACGCCTAACTCCTTGCAGTGCTCCCACGACAACAAGGGTGTAGCGAGAGTAGGCTGCACGTCCATCCATCCGTTACACGACCTGTCGCCATAGGTGAACTCAGCTTGAAAGGAGCCCACAGCGTCCGGCATCTGGAAACCGTCCGCATTGCAGTACTGCAGCTGGGGCGGGAGTCCCAGGTTGCGTTTGGTGAGGCCCAGTTTCTGGAGGTGCTTCAACCCAATCACAGTAGTATCAGCGCCAGTGTCCGGCATCACCTCGATGTGACCCGACACATCACCGTGTGTGACGGCGACGCGGATGGTAGGGGAAGGGGTAGCCCTGGGGCGTGTGGTCGATTCCACCCTCCTGATGTGACTCAGCTGCTGCTTTGGGCTGCGTGGGCCATCTGAAGGGGGCTGCGTGTGAACCACCCCGAGGGAAGTGTGCTGCTTTCCTCCTAGTCTCGGGCTTTTGGGCTTGGGTTGGCGGCAGCACTTGTCGTAGTGTCCTTAGCGACCGCAGGCCTGACACTTGTGGCCTCGTGGAGGGCACCTGTCTGTGTTAGACCAGTGGCCCTTACGGTCACATCCACGACACAGTGCGTCGGCGGCCGGGCATGTCTTGGGACCATGCTGCTTTCCACAGCTGCCACAGGAAGCACTAGGCGGGAGCGTAGAAGAACGTGCTGCAGCCTTCACGTTGTTGGCCGCCTTCTTACCCTTCTTGTATTGTGAGATAGCTCTCACAGCAGGTGGGGCCCGAAAGGCAGAGGTGGCGGACTTGGTGGCCTCGTATGACCGACATGCAGTCACTACCACCTGGAGTGTGGAGGAAGTGCCCAGGGGGATGAGTCGCTGCACCAACTCTTCTTGCCTGACACCTGTCAAGATCCCGTGCTTGATCCAGGCTTCCTCACATTTCCGGCTGTGCGCCTTGCAGACGTCGATCTCCTCCGACAAACTCTTCAAACGTACAAAAAAATTGTCAAAGGATTCATTCACCGCCTGCTTGCAGCTGGTGAAGGCGCGGCGATGCAAAGCCTCGTTATTCCGACCTTTAACATGCTTCTGTAAAAGGTCGCGCACATCCGTCACTCAAGACGTAGAATCGGGAGGCACTTGCAACGTGTGCTCCAAAACTCTCTGGGTCTCCAGCGACAAACACATCCGCAGTTGGATGAGCTGTTGTTTGGAGGTATGCTGTCAAGGTCCACCATCGTGGAGTAATCTGTCCACCGCCGCCTCCACTCACGAAAAAGTTGAAACGTGACGTCTGATGAGAGGGCGGGTGGGGGTTGAACAGATGCCTTGGGAGCTGTTGGAGTAGCAAGAGTACCTGGAGGACGCTGGTGTGGTGGGGGAGGGAGGGTACTGGCGCCTTGGTGCGCGATACCTGCGAGTGAGGGAGGGTGGGTTAGCGCCAGGGTCGCCAATAGTGCATCAAAACGCGCCTTTTCCTCCTCTCTTCGTAACTCCTCCTTCTGAAGTTCCATCTCTCTGCGTCTCTCGTCCCTGTCGTCCCTCCATCTCAGAATTGTGGCAATGTCCGTCGCTGTAGGTGAAGGATGAGGGGCGGTGGGCGCAGAAGCTCCATCTGTGCCCGGTAGAGGAGAAGGTGGTGGGGAGTCGTGTCTCCCATCTTGACGTTGTCCTTTCTCACCGCCCATATTAGTATGCTTGAACTGCGCTGTTTAGTATATAATGTGGCGCCTCATCAGCTCGAACCACATATATATAACATAAACAGTAGGTTGACAACAGTGCATAGGGGTGAATTTCTAAAATTGATTAAATAGAATGGCCATTCGTCCAATACTGCGTACCTATGAAAAAAGAACACAGGCGAAATCCTGGGTTATTTGGACAATATTTAGAGGTAGCTCAAGTCAATTGAAGTTGTATCCTTATAGGCAAAACATACGAATATTCATAATATGCCGGTTTATTTTAAAATTTACATATTGAGCAAGTTTATGGGTACACTGTACATATAAATGATTAATTCCTTTTTAAAATGAAACTGCAGTGAACACGCTTACATCAATGGGTGGGAGAGGTGTGGACAACCCATTCATTGTTTTCGCTTTTTGCTTGTAAGGTCCTGTTTTAATGTCCCTGGTTGTGACCGCCTCTGCTCTTCAACAACCTGCAGCAGATGTTGACGCTGGTCTTCACTCTTCGTGATCTTGCTGTTGAATGCCTGTATCAAGGCAATCCCTCTCTCTGCAGTGTCGTTGATGACTCTGAGACCACCCACAACTGCGACGCCAGTTTTGAAGTCTTCATCATCAGACCATGTGTCAGGTTCCTTGGACAAAAAAGAAGTCTTCATTTTGAGACTTTCAAATAGAAAGTTTGATCCTCTAGAAGCAAAGTCTGAGAGCTGCTTTGTGGGAAGGGAAGATGTGGCAGGAAGAGCAGCACGTTTTGGTGAATCCTCGGTCGCCTTCCTCTCAACGATTGCCCGAACTATGTTTGTCTTCATTGTTGCATTAACTTGTGGATCGAAGAGTGCAAGACCCACCAAGCCTTCACTGAGGTACCACAGGTGACGACCGAAGACTGTGAGACATGTTCTTGATATTTTGACGTCGTGGTACTCTGACAGGTCTTGGAGGAGCCGCAAATCATTAGCAGGAGCGGAGGATGGAACGGAGGCCGTGAACCATGCACTGACATACACCTCTAGCACAAAGAATGTGAATCGTTTCAAGCCTAATGTCTCACGAGCAGTTAGTTTAAACTGATGAGCAAAAATCAGGATCTTCATGACATAAATGAGCTTAGCCATCCACCGTGCTCGGTGAAGTGCTCCGGGCCGTCGGAGATTAAACTTGGGTAGAGCTCCATCGAGACACCTGATTGCTAGCTCCAGTACCTCACGGTAATCATCACGTGGCTGCTGCTTCTTGCCCAGATGATGTTTCCAGCAACAGATGAGGTCATCTCGTTTCTCGTACAAACTTGGAGGGAGGTCTGAAAGAGGGCTGTAGTCATCTTGACTGATGTCCTTCCACTTATGCTTGAAGCGAGAGAAGAGAGTAATATCTGGTCCAGAGGAAGGCCCCATGCATTCCACATACGCTTTCTCGGCAACAAGCTTAAGGATGTGGTGACGACACGCGAGATGCAGAAGACGGCGGCCGAGTTTCTGCTCCAGAATGACACATGCCCCCGACAAGTGCCCAGTGTTTGAAGCTGTTGTGTCAAAACTGAGTGCTGAAACATTCTCTGATATTTTCCACTCTTCCAGCGCTGCACTGACTGCTGTAGCAATGGCCTGTCCAGTCCCTGACAATAGTTTCGGGACACCAAGCAGCTTTTCAGTATTGATTCCGGAGACAAGAATGGCGATTCGGTCAACACTCACTCCTTGTTCATCAGGAATAATTTTTCCATCCCAGTGCGCAGTGAGCACTTCACTCGGTTGAAATTTTTCTTTAATTTCGTTGGCAATCCCAGAACGGTGGGTCGCTCGCGAAGTACGCACTGTCTCATAGTTTAAAACTAGTTCCATTGGGTCATGACCTAGACTAGCAGCCGTGGTACTGACGATCCGGAGAGCAGAGCGGTGACTGATCCCAGTGCGGTCCAATGTACTTGACAATTCAGGGGTGATAACTTTGAGAGTAGCACGTTTACGATTGGAAGAAGATACCACTGGTGATATCGCTAGGGAACTTGTAGATGATGACGAGCTTGATTGTGATTCTGTTTCAGACGAAGAACCCAACTCATCATATTCAAGAGCAGAACTGGCTTGATTCTGTTGTAGAGATTGCTTACTCTTGCTTTCTTCCCGACGCTTCATGGAACAAGCAATCTTTTTGTCTACTCCTGCCATTACACCTCTTCTCCCTTTTTCTCGTTGCGCTGCCAGGAATGCTTGGTCTTCTTTGATGGTCAAGAGCTGCATTGCCTTGGGGTGGGCAACATCGAAGAGGTCCTCTAACTCATCACAAAAAGTTTCCTCTTTCTTACGTTGTGTGTCTGTAGTGCGAGTGCAGTTTTTCTTAAGTCCCTTCCACATTAAAAAAAGATCCACTACCTTTCGTCCAATACTCTTCTCAGTTATGGTAGGAATCCGTGCTTTATTCCAGAAACTAATAACCGATGCTGTAACTTCACTCGCAGAATCATTCACTGTTTTCTTATGTTCATTGTGACCGTGGAAAAACAGACGTAGAACATCTCCTCTTGAAGGAAGTTGTGCACCCGTGATTTCGGTTATGTGTTGACCAATGAGCCAAACTTCAGTTTTTTAAAGTGTACTCGCCATTGAACCTGAAACAAACATAAACATTTATGTAACTTATGTTGTTACTGTTATGCAAACAACAGCACCCATAAAGCATACGGCATGCAAGCTCACTTGTATAAAGTTTTTAAAGTGTTATATACCTAAATTGATGCATTGATTTTAGACAAAGACAATGGTACTAACCGTAATACTGCAACAAGAGCGACGCACACACACCCACCGTCACGTCTCACACACAACTGATGCTATTGTACCAGTCAGACACTGGCACACAACCTCTTCCCCCTACCCCTACTGACACCGGCCTCTCCCTCCCCTCTGCATTGCCAATAGCTGCACCAGCCAAAATACTCATTACTCATTTTTAGAAAAAATGTTAGGAACAATTTTAGTTTGAATTTGCATTCTACATATACCTGCAAAGTTTCATAGTAATCGGTTCATAAATAAAGAAATTAGAAGAAATCAATAATAATTTCAGTAGTGTTAACTTCAAATGGCTTGAGCCACCTCTAAATATTGTCCAAATGACCCAGGATTTCGCCTGTGTTCTTTTTTCATGGGTACGCAGTATTGGACAAATGGCCATTTAAAAATAAAAACTTTCACTTTTTATTGTCACCCTAATAAACAGCTCAGAAATAAGGCATACAGTCCACTGTTCTATCCATGAGTGCGTGCATGCGTGCGTGTGTGTGTGTGTGTGTGTGTGTGTTTGTGTGTGTCTCAGAGAGCATCGTGGGCTGGAGCTGCCGAGGAGGTGAGAACTTTAGTGTCTCCCCGGATGTCACACGAGAAGGGTGTACGCCTGCGTGCTCCGTGGGTACCACAAAAGACAGGCCAATGCTCAACTCTCAGCTCTAGACACACTAATACACTGACACTAACACTGCCACCGTCACTAAAACGCACTGTGACGGCGCAACACTGCACGTAACGGCGAAACACAAAGCAGCACAACATAACACACTAAGAGTCGATGCGCACATCGCCGGCTAACTGTCCATTGTTCACACACTTGTAAGTCCACAGATCCTACTCACTGTGCCATGAAGGTTCCAAGTGTTCCCTGAAGAAGGCAGTGATGGGTAGGGAAACACCGGGTAACACTGAAGTCCATTTATTAACGGATAGGAGAAATACAAGTGGTGACTAGCGTGTGAGATGCACGAGGCATGGAGTCAGACTGAGACTGCCTTGCCATATAGCAGCCTCCGGGCAATGTTGCCACATAACACGTGCAGTGTTGCCACGTGGTTACATATGTAAATGCTACTCGGCACAGTAGCTTAGATACATAACCTACACATTATTACTTTTTTTTGCTGGAACGTAGCAGTTTATCCCGCTCTTGTGGAGTCAGTTTCTACTAGTTTGAGGATGACAGTGGAGGTTGAGTTCTCGGGTGAGGTCGACTGCTGTCTTCTTAGGCGTGTTTTCTGTTACAGCCAGCAAACGGGCGTCCTCCTCTTGTGTGGTTACCCAGGGTCTGCCGCTCCTTGGTCTTGCCGCCAGAGAACCCTCCTCCTGCCACTTAGTGGTCCACCTCTGCACTGTTTTCTGTGAAACTCCCATGGCGTCAGCAATGTTCGCAGGTGTCATGCCACTCTGATACAGGCCGATTATTCTGCCCTGTCACCTAAAACCTCAGGTGAGTTCGCCCTACTGGTAGCCATACCTGAGGGAAGAAAGTGCGTTATTTAATACATCTTGTGATGTATTAACATGTTTATAATAATACCTGTAGCATATAAATAAGAAAAATATCGACAGACAAGAACATAATATAATTATAGCTGAGAGAGAGAGAGAGAGAGAGAGAGAGGCGTATGGGGAGCACGTTTATATATCAAAATCATTAAAGAACGTCAATGATTGGTTTGTCCTCATATTACGTGAGGCAATATGTCACAGACACAATGTTCAATCCATTACGTAATTTGGAAAGTGAATAAGAAGGATAATGTCTCACTAGAGGAAAGGTCCAGTTGTGTTCTGACCTCACTAGAGGAAAGGTCACGGCAGGCTTAGCTCCCGAGGATAATTATCAGATATAGCCAGTGCTACTTGTGGTCGGGAGTGTGGGCTTTTGTTGGCCGAGTTGGAGAGGGCCAAGGAAGAAATAGAGAGGGCCTAGGACGAAAACTTGAAATTAAAGGAAGAGATGGCGAGAATGAAGGAAGAGGAGAGACAAGGAAAGCCCGGGTCTGACGAAAACTCAGGCTAATGGAAGGGTGTGAGGAGAGGGACAACCAAACTGGTGGTGAAAAAATGCACTAAGGATACTTTAACAACGACAACAACAGTTAAGTGTACCAACTCGTTCAGTCCCTTGATAGACGAATTGGACGTTAGTACAGTCAGGGACAGGGCTGACAAGGAAGGTACAAAAACTTTAATTGTTGTCGACTCACAGGTACGGTACTTGGACAGAACTTTTTGTGGTAAAATTAAAATAGGATGAGGGTGTGTTTGCCAGGAGCTGGGGTGGAGGATATAGTTGACAGGATGAACAATATCTTTTTGTAGTAATGGGAACAAACCCATTATCTGCCTCAGTGCAGGAGGCAATGATATTGGCCCGTGTAGGAGCGAGGAGCTTCGTGATAAGTACAAGGCAGCTATAGATCGTATTAGGACTAAGGGAGGGATCCCTATCATATGTGGTGTCCTGCCTAGAAGGAGAGTTGGCAATGAATGGTTGTCAGGGGCAGTTGGTGTCAACGGCCATCTTGACAGATATTGCAAGTCAATATCAGTCCCATTCATTGATAACTGGGACAACTTCTACGGCAGAAGGGACCTTTATGCTCAGGATGGGGTGCACCTGTCTAGGGATGGGGTGGCAACCCTGGCTGGGTCTCTAGAGGGGGAAGTTCAAAACATATCAAAGTCCTTAAACTACAAGGGGAACATATGGGCACGGAGGTGGAGGAGACTGCAGTGGGAGGGGGTAAACAAAGTGAAAGATTACAGGGAAATAGTGTTAGGAATGATGACAAAACTAAATTAGACAGGGAGTTAAAACCTAAACGCTGCAAAGGGAGGACTCAGAACACGACTAACTTAAAGTTCTACAATGCAAACAGTAGAAGTATGAGAAACAAAATGGATGATATTAGTGAAGGTTCCAAGTGTTCCCTGAAGAAGGCAGTGATGGGTAGGGAAACACGGGGTAACACTGAACTCCATTTATTAACGGATAGGAGAAATACAAGTAGTGACTAGCATGTGCCATGCATGACCCACGGAGACAGACTGAGGCTGCATTGCCATATGGCAGCCTCGGGGCAATGTTGCCACATAACACGTGCAGTGTTGCCACGTAATTACATATATAAATGCTACTCAGCACAGTAGCTTATATACAGTACAAGGTTCCTACTCGGCACATTAGCTTAGATACATAACCTACATCTCCCTCCCCCCCTCACGCTCATAGCGTTTGTCTTGAGCGGACTTCTTTGTCCTAAGTCGCTCCGAGCGTCGAGGTGCACTGTGGGGCGGATCCTCGTGAGGTGTAGGGGACTCGTCCTCGGTCAGGGGGCCAGCAGCAGCGGGTGGGACTGGCCGGATGAAGCGGCGGTTCCTCCACCAGATGCGGCCGCTTAGCATCCTGACTTTGTAGTCCTGCGACCTGCTGACGCCATCACTATGCCCACTTTGTCCCAACGTGTCGTCGTCGGGTCCTGGACGCGGACAAGGATACCAATCTCCAGCTGCTGAAGAGGGCGGGCACGGCCGTCATGCTGAGCCTTGGCGTCCTGGGCACGTGTAGCTGCGCGGCGGTCGCAGCTCTCGGCTCTGGTCTGCCACTCTTTCGCAAAGGCCTTGGCGTGTGCAGGAACACAAGAGCAGAGAGGGTGACCATACGGGATCTGGGCAGGGGAGCGTCCTGTGTGGGTGGGAGTATTACGGAACTCCAGGAGTCCCTTGTCAAACGCCTCACAGTCTATGTTGCCTGAAGGGGCCACCTTGAGGATGAGGTGCTTGACTGTCTTGACAGCAGCCTCAGCGTGGCCGTTTGACTGTGGGTAGTGGGGTGTTGACACGATGTGGCGGACTCCCCAACGCTCCAGGAATCCTGTGAAGTCCTTGCTGGTGAACTGTGGCCCACCCTCCATCCGCAGACGTACGGGGACGCTCAGGTCACGAAAGAGGTGCCGGAAGTGGCGAATTGTGGCCGCGGACGTCGTGTCCGAGCCACAGATTACTACCACAGGCCAGCCAGAGAGTCGGTCGGCGACAGCTAGGAAATGTTTCCCAGCTGTGCTGAAGAATCAGCCGACACGGACTCGAAGGGCCTGGTGGGTTCGTTGTCGCACAAGAGGGGCTCCTGCTGTTGACTGGGCTGCATAATCTGGTACGGCTCACAGGCACGGACCGTATTGACGATATCTGCATCAATGCCGGGCCAGTACACAGCCTGCCTTGCACGGCGCTTGGTGGCCTCTGCTCCACGATGGCTGTCGTGTAAGCAGGCCAGAACGCGACAACGGAGAGCTGCAGGGACGACCACACCGTACAGGACGAGGTCCCCATCTGCGTAGAGGTCCTCATGTATCTTCCAATACGGGCGTAGGGCGTTGTGGAGGTCAAAACGGTCACGAGGGACCCCAGTCTTCACACTCTTCAAGAGCTGAGTGTAGGAGGGGTCGTCGCGTGCCGCAGTCCGTAGTTCCTCAAGGGCCAGATCGCTGTTGGGTGGCGACACAGAGGCCTGGGTGCTGGCGAGGGACTGTACGGCCTGCAAAGTGACAATGTTGCTGACGGAGAAACCGGCCACGGTGCTGAGCATCTCGTCTTCAGGTGTTGCGCGGCTGACTGGGGAGCGGGAGAGGGCATCCGGGATGCACAACTCCTTACCTGCTCGCCAAGCCGTTGTGAAAACGAAGGCCAAAATCTTCTCCTTCAGGCGCTGGAGGAGGGGATTCTCGATGGCGTCCAGCGAATAGTGGTTAAGAATGGGGACCAAGGGCCTGTGGTCTGTGATGAGGTCGAAGTGCTGTAGGCCAATCAAGTAAAACTTACACTTTGATAAGGCCCATACCACTGCCAGCAGCTCCAGCTCGATGGTAGCATAGCGAGACTCAGCATCGGTGAGGAAGCGAGAGCCACACTGTACGAGCCGGTACTTTCCTCTACCGTGATCGTGGAGAAGGGTGTAACCAACCCCGTACAGGCACGAGGCGTCTGTCTGGAGGACAGTGGGGAGCGCTGGGTCGAAAGTAGCGAGGATAGGTGGACTTGACAGGGCCTCCTTCACCTTATGAAAGGCGAGCTCGTGGTCAGGGGTCCACGTGAAAGTCCTCTTGAGGCTCATCAGGGGGCGGAGAGGCCCGGCAGCGGCGGAGACGTCAGGAGAAAATTCTGCCAGCTGGTTCACCAGGCCCATGAAAGACCTGAGATTCGTAAGGTTGCAGGTTTGGCAACGTCCGTTATGGCGCGAACTTTCTCCGGGTCCGCACCAATGCCATCCCTTGAGAGTCGGTAGCAGCAGAAAGACACTGCAGGTGTGGCCAAGACGAACTTCTCGGCATTCAGAGTGATGCCGTGCGTCCTACACCTGGTCAGTACCTCGTCGATGCGGTGAAGATGCGTCAGGTAGTCCTCATCATAGAGGAGGACGTCATCCACTACCTTCACGCAGTTGGTCATGCCTTGAAGTGCCATGTCACCACGGAGACAGAAGGCGTCCCCCGTAGCAGCGAATCCCAAAGGGCCACGGCAATAGGGGAAGCATCAATAAGGCGTGATGAAAGTGGTCAGTGGCTGATCCTCCTTCTTCAGTGGGATCTGCTAGTAACCACAGAGGGCGTCTATTGTCGAAAAGTGCCGTACCTTCGGGTCCACACTCTGAAAAGCTGCAAAAGGTGTGGGTGAAGGGTGGGCGGGACGGGACACCTGGCTGTTAAGCTTAGACAAGTCGGTAGTAATCCGCACTCCACCGTTAGTCTTAGCCACAGCAACTAGAGGGTGGCACCAAGGGGATGGGTCGTCACCAATGGGTACGATGACACCCTGGGCCACCATGGAATCCAGTTCCTTCTTGACTGAATCCCTGAAGGCGAGAGGGATCATCCGGCGAGTGTGTATGGAGAATGGCTGTGCATCTTCCCGCAGGTGTATCCTCATAGGGAGACCCGCCATAGCCTTCAGTGGCGCGGTTCATAGGGCCTCCTTCGTCACCAGCACATCCGAGTACTCCTTCAGGAAGTAGGCCCTTGCGGCCGAAGGAGACGTCTCGCTGTGAGGAGGAAGCAGCCGTGACTTGGGTGGATGCGGGGCGGGAGTGGACGTGGGTTCTGGGCAGCTTTGTGCGGCAGCGCCAGGCGCGTCGCTCGTTGACTCACGCACCCTGCTGGTGGTGTGCCGAGCAGCTGGGATCTGCTCCGGAAAGTCTCTGGGCACCATGCCTAACTCCTTGCAGTGCTCCCATGACAACAAGGGTGTAGCGAGAGTAGGCTGCACTTCCATCCATCCATGACACGACCTCTCGCCGTAGGTGATCTCAGCTTGAAAGGAGCCCACAGCGTCCAGCATCTGGGAACCGTCAGCATTGTAGTACAGCAGCTGCGGCGGTGGTCCCAGGTCGCGTTTGGTGAGGCCCAGTTTCTGGAAGTGCTTCAGGCCTATCACCATAGTATCAGCGCCGGTGTCAGGTATCACCTCGATGTGACCCAACACATCACCGTGTGTGACGGCGACGCGGATGGTAGGGGAAGGTGTAGCCCTGGGGCGCGTGATCGATTTCACCCTCCTGATGTGACTCAGCTGCTGCTTGGGGCTGCGTGGGCCATCTGAAGGGGGCTGCGTGCAAACCACCCCGAGGGAAGTGCGCTGCTTTCCTCCTCGCCTCGGGCTTTTGGCCTTGGGTTGGCGGCAGCACTTGTCGTAGTGTCCATAGCGACCGCAGGCCTGACACTTGTGGCCTCGTGCAGGGCACCTGTCTGTGTTAGACCAGTGGCCCTTATGGTCACATCCACGACACAGTGCGTCGGCGGTCGGGCATGTCTTGGGGCCATGCTGCTTTCCGCAGTTGCCACAGGAAGCACTAGGCGGAGGCGTGGAAGAACGTGCTGCAGCCTTCACGTTGTTGGCCGCCTTCTTACCCTTCTTGTATTGTGAGATAGCTCTCACAGCAGGTGGGGCCCGTAAGGCAGAGGTGGCGGACTTGGTGGCCTCGTATGACCGACATTCAGCATTCGGTCACTACCACCTGGAGTGCGGAGGAAGCGTCCAGGGGGATGAGGTGCTGCACCAACTCTTCTTGCCTGACACCTGTCAAGATCCCGTGCTTGATCCAGACTTCCTCACATTCCTGGCTGTGCGCCTTGCAGACGTCAATCTCATCCAACAAACTCTTTAAACGTACAAAAAAGTCGTCAAAGGATTCATTCGCCGCCTGCTTGCAGCTGGTGAAGGTGCGGCGACGCAAAGCCTCGTTATTCCGACCTTTAACATGCTCCTATAAAAGGTCGAGCACATCCGTCACTGAAGACGAAGAATCGGGAGGCACTTGCAACATGTGCTCCAAAACTCTCTGGGTCTCCAGCGACAAACACATCCGCAATTGGATGAGCTGTTTGTTTGGAGGCATGCTATCAAGGTCCACCATCGTGGAGTAATCTGTCCACCGCCGCCTCCACTCACGAAAAAGCTGAAACGTGACGTCTGATGAGAGGGCGGGTGGGGGTTGAACAGATGCCTTGGGAGCTGTTCGAGTAGTAAGAGTACCTGGAGGACGCTGGTGTGGTGGATGAGGGAGGGATACTGGCACCTTGGTGCGCGCTACCTGCGAGAGAGGGAGGGTGGGTTAGCTCCAGGGTCGCCAATATTGCATCAAAGCGCGCCTTTTCCTCCTCTCTTCGTATCTCCTCCTTCTGAAATTCCATCTCTCTGCGTCTCTCGTCCCTGTCGTCCATCCACCTCAGAATTGTGGCAATGTCCGTCGCTGGAGGTGGAGGATGAGAGGCAGTGGGCGCAGAAGCTCCATCTGTGCCCGGTAGAGGAGAAGGTGGGGAGTCGTGTCTCCCATCTTGACATTGTCCCTTCTTACCGCCCATCTTAGTATGCTTGAACTGCGCTGTTTAGTATATAAAGTGGCGCCTCATCAGCTTGAACCACATATATATGACATAAACAGTGCAGAAATAACGCATAGGGTCGACTGTTCTGTCTGTGAGTGCGTGCGTGCGTGTGTGTGTGTGTATGTGTCTGAGAGAGCAAATCGTAGTGGCCTTAATGCGGGTGGTTAGAGCCGCCGCGGAGGTAAGAGCGTTAGTGTCTCCCCGGATGTCACACGAGAAGGGTGTACGCCTACGTGCTCAGTGGGTACCACAAAAAAGAAGCCAATGCTCAACTCTCAGCTCTAGACACACTAATACACTGATACTAACACTGCCACTGTAACTAAAAGGCACTGTGACGGCGCAACCCTGCTTGGGGGAATTCCTCCTGTTCCCATATATTCCCCAGGAGAGAGTGGAAACGGCTGGTAAGCAGAGGTCCTCCTGCTTTATACACCTCGGCTGGGATTCCATCAGGCCCTGAGGCTTTGTTGTTTTTCATCTGCTTGATTGCAGTAGCTACCTCATCCATAGATGGAGGATAGCTGAAGTAGGTCAGCTCTGGATGCTGAGGGACCTGCTGGGTAGTCAGGACATCCACATCGTTGCTTTGGTTGAGCAGTGAATGGTAGTGCTCTTTCCAGCCTGAAGGATGCCTCCATCGTTTTTAATTAGGGAGTTACCGTCGGATGAGTAGAAGGGGGCTGCGCGAGGAGTGAATGGCCCAAAAAATGTTTTTGTGGAATTTAAAAATTCGTGCATCTTGTGCTAATCTGTAAATTTTTATGTTTCTCATGATTTACTTTAAAGCCAGTCCAAGACTGGGGGTTGTTCTGCCAATTAGTTAAAAAAGCACGTTCATCATCGAGCCGGTATATTGATTGCCGGGTCATTTTCATCAAACCGGTTCTGTTTTACTCTTTCGATCTGGCCAAGGGTCTGTGCAGGTTTTTGTAATGGCAGTGTCGAGAATACCCCATCCGGGTTTTTATTAGCCCATGTTCGAGCTGCTCTCTGAAAACATGTGCTACCGCTGGATCCTCCAGACGCTTAGTGTTAAAATCTCTTCTGGAGGCTTGCTGCCTTCGCCGTTTTGGGGCGACATCAAGTGAGAGCTTGGTTCTTACAAGCCGATGATCAGTGTTGCAGTGGTCTGACCAATGCATTGCATGGGTGATGAGGAAATCTCGGTGATCTCTTTCTCTGACAATGAGGTAGTCAATGGGATGCCAGTGTTTGCATCGTGGGTGTTGCCACGAACCCTTGAACTTGTCGGCCTGCCTAAACAAGGTGTTGGTGATATTGAGGTTGTGTGCAGCACACTTGCTGAGAAGGAGTAGGCCGTTGGGATTACACTTGCCTAGTCAATTTCAGTCTATGGTTCCCTGCAAAATGTCAGCATCTCTGCCAACTCTGGTATTGAAGTCACCAATGGGAACAACCTTATCTTCTCTGAGATAGAGGTTATTAGCACTGTCGAGGTCGGCGTAAAAGGCCCCTTGATATCATCCTCTGCATCCAGTGTTGGGGCGTATGCACCGAAGGAAAATGCATGGCGTGAGTGATTCAGTGGGACGCGGAACGTCATGAGGCAGTCATTGATCTCAACAGGCATTTCAGTTAGCCTCTGTGGAGGATGCATTGGCGGATGGCAAAGCCATCTTCATAAATGCGGTTTCTCTCCCCAGTAGGCTTACCCGTCTAGAAGAAGGTATAACCAGACCCCCGTTCTGTGAGATGAGCCTCGTCTGGGAGTCAGGATTCACTAATGGCTGCAATGTCGATGTTATACCTTGCCACAAGGGCGGTTCTTCCTTGTGCCAGTATCCAGAAGGGTCCTGACATTCCATGCAGCGACCATAAGAGTTTGTACAGTTTGTTTTTGTTTGGATCTCTGATTTTGATTGCGTTTTCGAAAGTATAAGGATGACCTTACTGGGTGCGGTTGCCCAGTCAGGTTGCTTTTTAAAGCAGTATATGTTTAGGGCACCTTTTCTAGCCCCCTCCCCATGTGGGGTGAGCAGAGTGGCTCCTGCAAAGAGTTGCTCGGAAGCACAGACAGGATTGGATTGCACTGCTGCCTAGATCCAAGTGCATACACGACCATCTTATCTGCGTCACCCAAGTGTAGAATTGTGACTGGAGACTCCCGGCAGTCTTCTCTGCCTGTCCTCGTCGCCACTCGTCCGTCTCCATAGAACTTTCGAGGGTATAGGGGCTTTGATGATGATGAAAATTATGATGAACTGGAATGATGGCTATACGTGAGTTGATTTATATGGTGAGGCAGGAGCGCAAGTTGCAACCACACATCTTGGCTCTCCGCTTTCCTGATCCAGTGGTGGAAGTGCTGCAATGACTGGGGAGAGGGAGAGTTGCAATAGACTGCCGATAACCCAGTTGGTTTGGTTTCACCTTAGTAGCCTGTCCATTAGGCATTGCCTTCATCTACTGGTGTAGTCGTTAGGTTCCCATGGTGGTTGCCGCTTCCGCCTATACCGCGTTTTGGGTATTGTTTAGAGCTCTGTAAGAATTATCTGCCTGATGTGAGGTTCCACCGTAGATTTTTCGTTCTGGGTTTACTCCAGTAACTTTATACCTACCAAGGTTAATCCGCAAGGCAGTGGGGCAATGGTTGGTGGGCGCCAGGACGTGTCCACATGCCAGTGGGTCTTTGCGCCTTCCTTCTGGGGTCCACTGCTACTCCGAGATCCCCTGCCGGTCAAGCCTGGGCCCACGAGGCACCCAGTTACCGTGTGTTGCCACGAGGAGACACAGTAGGCGTCTTGATGGTGAAGAGGCTGTGTACTGGCAGGTGAAGACTTATGCAAGTTGCTTCCCTTTTCGCCACGAGTGTTAGCCAGCGGCGACAGCTGAAAGCGAGATTAAGGAAGTTGTGCTTGCACCTTAACAATAACATAATGCTGCCACACTAGACGCATTTCACTACCCTGTGTGCGAACACACACACACACACACACACACACTCACACACATACACACACGCACACAAAAACGCACACACACACACATACACTATAAAACATACACATACACACTACTTCTACTTTGCTGTAACTCGGAATCGACTATGACTCTCATCCAGCTATGATACACTGATATGAGTTATTAGGGGTGTCACTTTCTTTGGTAAGCTCTGAGGTGATTCCGGAGACCGATACGGGTCTGGTAAGCTCGTTTACAGATTTGCACGTGTAGAGGGCTACATCTAGTGCGGGATGGGTAGCGTAAGCGTCTTTCCGGCGTAGGTGCTTGGCTGCCTTATTGTGCAGTTGAGCTAACTCGAGAGTATTGACACCTTCTCGTGTGGTGCTCCTCCAAGAGTTACGGTGTGGAGTAACACACACACAGAGACACAGACACACACACACACACACAGACACACACACACACACACACACACATACACTTCTAAAACACTCACACACGCATCTACACAAACAAACAGCGAAAATTTAAAAGAGAAGTAACACTGGAAAAACAAAAGTGTGGCAGGTGGTTGATATAACCAGCTGAAAGCGCAGAGTAACTATCATGGTAGCACAGCTGGTATTTCATGGATTCCGAGAGAGAGAGAGAGAGAGAGAGAGAGAGAGAGAGAGAGAGAGAGAGAGAGAGAGACATATATAGATAGACAGATAGAAAACGAGAGTCAACTTGAGAGACAGAAAGACACATAGAGAAAGACACATTAAGGGAGAAATAGAGAGAGAGAGAGAGAAAGAGAGATGGGGGGGGTGGATAAGGGAGAAATTTAAAGGGAGGAATTGAGAAAGGAAGGGGATATAAAAGAAAGGGGGAGAAATGGGGAGAGGAAGGAAAAGTAGAAAGAGAAAAATGGAAGTAACAGAAAGAAATAGAGGGGGAGAAACAGAGAGAGAGAGAATGGCAGACAGAGAAATATAGAATGAAGCGAGGTAGGGACAGACAGAGAGACAGAATGACAGAGAGAGACAGAGAGGGGGGGGGGGGGCTTCATATAATTTCTAATACATTACACTTCGCTTCACCCAGACAACGGGAAGCGGCGGGTCGGCATCTTCGATGTCTGGTAAGTGATGTAATCAGTGGGTCGTGTTCCCACCTGTGGAAACTCTTTTTTTCTGTACCCGCACCTCTCTCTCTCTCTCTCTCTCTCTCTCTCTCTCTCTCTCTCTCTCTTATTATCGATTCAGCAAGGCCTTACCTCCTTTCCGAAGACTGGAAATATTTAAAGTAGATGATTTGACTTGATAGAGGTAATATTGGGTATGTGACGTGTAGGTGAATTTTAGTTGGTAGAGGTTCAGTAAGATGCACTATTAAGAGAATTGGCATCAGACCTCCTATATGTTCCGGTGGGTTGATGGAGGGTGAGTGGTAGTGGTACTGTAGCTCAAAACACTGATGTGGAGCTGTACAGTAGAGTGTGGAAGATGAGGAGTTGTCGCTCTGAATGTATAATGTTGGAGGTTTTCTGGGAGGGTCTTTTTTGTTGTTTGATTTTGGTGGTCTTTTCTGTACCGAATTAGGAAGATGAAATGTCTTAATCCTACAGCCAGTCCAAAGTGCCCTAACACTATACCCAGCCCAAAGTGCCCTAATACTACAGCCAGTCCAAAGTGCCCTAACACAACAGCCAGTCCAAAGTGCCCTAACACTACACCCAGCCCAAAGTGCCCTAATACTACACCCAGCCCAAAGTGCCCTAATACTACAGCCAGTCCAAAGTGCCCTAACACAACAGCCAGTCTAAAGTGCCCTAACACTACACCCAGCCTAAAGTGCCCTAACACTACACCCAGTACCCCATCACCACACTCAACCCTCAGATAACACCAATATTTCAGCTGGGGGCACCCATGATTTACATAAATGATTGTTAACTATTCATCAGTAAAGCACGACATGATTTTACCCGAGTCCAAAGGTCACTGAAGAAGTTTTGACTAAATATCTGACGAAGTTTGTTATGATAAGACTTGACACAATGGTGATACTTAAAATATCAATGATGTGTGATTATGCTATGATAATAATGATACTAAATTTTATGTTTAATAGTAAAACATCACACTTGTTAAAGAATGTTATTTAATTTCGTCATATAAACAGTGAGGGAAACTAGAGTGGCTGAACTGTACATTACTTAATTCTATGTGTGAGATTATCCTACTCGTCCGCCAGGTGAATCTATACTTATTACTACTCTCCTTATATAAATGACTTCCTTCAAATGAACATTCTGAGAGAGAGCAGTTGTTTATAAAGGAGAGTAGTAATTAAGTATAGATTCACCTGACGCATGAAGAGGTGTAATTAGGCCTCCAGGTGAGCTACAGTCCCTTCAGAAAATCATAAATTACAAACACACACCAACGCTTTTATTTACCAACACAATAACGCACTAATACACTAGCGCTCTAATGCACTAGCGCACTAATGCACCAACGCACTAACACATTTACCCCACAAACAGACTAACGCACTAACTAACGCAACAAGACACCAACGCACAAAGAAATAAAGAGTGAACTATATTAGCCTAATCTAATCTTAACGACAATTGAGCTAAGGTTATGTATTCTTCAAGTAATTCGTAATTTGCTTTTCACTCACAAGATTAAAGAATTAGTGACCGTGTATTTGACGACAGACTCTAGTAAACACATAGTTACTCTATATGTACTGACTTCAATCTTGTTTGAGTTATTCTTCAGTGGACACACCATCACAACATAACAGAGATACGTCAACCAAATTGATGATGGAGTCGGGTATATAAATAAATAGAAGGTTATGTTTTATCCCTCAAGATAAAACTCTTGATGACTGGCTTGCGATTTAACTTACTTTAAAAAAAATTTAAAATTGTGTAGTTCGGTAAATTAATTGATGATGGAATATAGTCCCTGAAGAGATCTGATTCTCACAGTGGTCAACGTCAGTATCTAATGGGGCAGATTGTCCTGTAATTATCTGAAATTCATTCTTAATTTATAAAGAAAAAAAATTGTGACATAACATTTATGGAAACGAATTAAGCAACGTCTGAATCCTAACATATATAATGCTCGTATTAATACGAAATATCCATTGGTAGTGGTGAGGTGGAGGTTAGTAGTAGTAGTAGTGATGATGGTGGTAATGATAGTGGTGGCAGTAGTGGTAGTGGTGATTGTAGCAATTGTAGTGGTCGTGGTAGTGATGGTGGTGGTGGTTGTAGCGATGGTTTTGGTAATAGTAGTGGCGGTGATAGTGGTAATGGTGATTCCTAACCTAACCTAACCTAACCTCAGGAGAACTCATCACAGGCTTGACTGAACGGGACTTTGGTTCCCCGCATCATCGACCAGGGTGGACACTTTGTAAACAATAGCAGGCGGGCGGTAATGTCCCAAGGTCTTCTCTCTCTCTCTCTCTCTCTCTCTCTCTCTCTCTCTCTCTCTCTCTCTCTCTCTCTCTTACAGCATTAAGTGCAGCCTGGTGTGTGTACGTGTGTGTGGGGGGGGGGGGGGGACGTCTGCGTGGTGAGCTCTGTTCTTCGTCGAAAAACGGGGTCATTCCGGAAGTATCCAGTCTGATTTCTAGAAAATCCGATTTGTGAGTGATTAGTGCGTGAGGTGACCAGTACAATATCTACCTGTGAACCCCCTAAGTAGATATATTTGAAGATTTCCTGGTGAATCTGTGACTACCATGCCAGGACTGTTAGGCCCACCTCCCTTCAGTGCCACGGCCTGTAATCCGAGCCCTTTTCCACCTCACCGTCCCCCTCCCCCACCGTCTCACCAGGACTGCCACCCCAACTTGACCGTCTCTTTACTGCCGGCTTACACTCCTCTCATTAGCACCGATATGTCTACATTGGCTGCTAGTATCAAAAATTCAAATCTCACGAAACAGGTGTTGACTGAAATGATAATGGGAGTCCAACGAACTCGCATACAGGAAGTCATACAACAAATAAATAAGGAGACCATTAGGAAGCTAGAGGAAGCTTACCACCGCTTCTCTACTAAGCTAAATGATGTAAGAATCTTTGATTTTTCGCAAGGGGAAATAATCGACTTAAAAGCAAAATTGAACTCCGAAGCTGAGGAGAAACGAACACTCAAGACTAGTGTTCAACAGCTGAGCGAGGAAAACTCCAAACTAAAGACGGAACTAGTGACAACAACGGATCTGGTGGATTATGTAGTCGACGTAGGGTGGTGAAACAAACTCAGGCTTGCCGGAGTTCCCGAAGATCTCCACGAGAACTGGGAGTCACCCCAGCGCAAAATTTCACGCCTTTTGAATGAACGTTTTAAATTTACTGAAGTCAAGTTTGACCGTGTTCAACGTGTTGGTAAACCCAACTTCCCCCGCCCCCACGACATCATAACAAAGTTTTCTCCCCCCTCTGTCCGTGACAAAGTCTTTTACCAGTGCAGTAAGATGAAAAGCACTACTGTCTTCATCAACGAGGAGCCTATGTCCAGGTACGACTTAAGCCCACCAACTGTAAATGGACAAGTTTAAAGAAGTCAGGAAATAAGGGAAACACGTGATGTTCAACCATAAAACCCTTGTTGTGAGGGACTCTCGATAAAGTGGACACCCCCCCCCCCCCCCATTCACCTACCTGCTGAACCAGCCGCCCCAACGTCCACAAGAGCCCCTTCTCCTCAGAGAGGAAACCAGCCACTGCCAGCACCCTGGGTATCACCTGTGGGGTTTTTCCCCCTGCCGGCCAACTCTGGTACTACACGTCCACCCTCTGCGGTGAGAAACAACATCTCTCATAACCAAGTGACAGGCACCCCTCCCACACAAACTGAGAATCACCCTCACCAGCACCAGTCATCTTAATTCTGTTGGTTGTAACACTTGTGAATACGTTACCTGCCACTATTATAACTTTCTTTAACTTTCCCTTTTCACACCTCAGTGTCCTTGATTTTTTTGTTGTTCCTTAATCAGTACCAGTATTCCCACACTGAGGATGCTAGTGTCGTTCCCTTGGATGAACTGAACCGTATGTGTTACACCCCCTTCAACCATGGTGACGACACATTACTCCCTCATATTAACCCTGATGCCTTTCTACAAAACTTACACCAACCCCAGTTGTAATTATTACTTTCCTGACTCTCCTGAGTATAGTTCTAGTCTTCTACTACCTCATTCCTTCTCCTGAATTAGCCATAACATCAGCAGTATTCCCCTTCATTTAAATACCTTTTTAGACCAGTGTATATCTTGTATTGCCCACAAATTTGATGTACTTGGGTTCTGTGAGACCAAACTCACTGTGCCCGAGTGGGCTATTCCCCGTAAAAAAAGAAGATAAAAAAGTCACGACACAATGGTGATGTCGCACTACAGGTATATGATGATATTCAGTATAACGCTTCCATAAGAGATGATTTAAAGGTTAAGGAGGAGTTTATGGAGAGTGTATTCAATGAACCTCGGAATGACAGACGAAATATCCTCGTAGGAATAATCTACAGAAGATCCCACATTAATACTACTTTACAGGAGATTACAACCTTGATCTACTAAAATCAGAGAGGGACACCTCAGTATTAGACCTTCTTGCTACCTGTCATTCTAAACTCTTCTTCAACACAATAACCAAACCCACCAGAGTAACTGCCACCTCTGCCACTGTGATAGACCATATTTGGACTAACAACACTCCTAACAATCTTGTCATGTATAAAACAGCCACAATATATGAAAGGTCTAGTAAGGTCAAAATAAAATACAGAGACTACTGGGCCGACAACATGCTCCTTTTTGAAAACAGCTTACTGAATGCTAAGTTGGATCCTGTCTATGCCTCCGACAACCCTAACGTGACCTGCTGCAACTTCTCTTGCATCTTCATTGCTTGCTTTGATAAATGCTTCCCCCTCAAGACTAACTTAGTAAAAACTGTATCTACCGTCAAACCCTATAATACAAGTGAAAGGGGCAATGATAAAAGAAAAACACAAACTCCAAAGAAAATTTGTAAAAAGACCCATAACTTTCGGGGATGCTCACCGAAGTATCAAAAATAGAGTAACTCAAGCAGTTAGAAATGTCAGACGTAGCTATTATACAAATAAGCTCCAGTCAGCATCAGGCGACAGTAAGAAAACCTGGAGTATCATCAATTCTATTCAGAACAGGAACACTCAACATATGGCTCCTCCTCATTACCAACCACTTCAATAATTATTTTATTAATGTTGGCAGAAAACTTGCAGAGAGCATCACTAATCACCATGAGGAATTTAAAGCCTACCTGCAAAACACAGAGCAAAATGATTTGTTCTTAACCCCTGTCACGGGAGATGAATTACTGACCATTATAAAAATGTCCAAAATGCAGCAGCAGGCGACGGCAATATACCAATGAGCCTCATTAAGAAAGTAGCCCACTTATTACTACCTGTTCTCCTACACATTTGTAACTCCTCCTTCACTAGTGGTGTCTTTCCTGATAAACTGAAAATTGCCAAAGTTCACCCAGCATATAAACACTGGAGAAGCTAGCATGTAGTAGACTAAATTCCTTCAGCTGTTTCATTAACATCCTTTCAGATTCTCAGTTTGGATTTAGAGCTAGAAGGTCAACTGAGAGTGCTCTGCTATCCTTTACTAATGGCATCTTAAACTTCTTTGATGGCAGTCAGTTCACAGTCGGAATATTCCTGGACCTCTCAAAATCCTTCAATACTGCCGACCATACCATCCCCTCTCAAAGCTTCAAGACTACGGCGTTAGGGTCTTATCCCGCAATTGGGATTTCCTCATATCAGTCTAACAGGAAGTAGCATGTTTCCTATAATAATCACTAATCTGTCTCCTCACAAATTTCGTATGACGTCCCTCACGGCTCCATTCTCGGTTCTGTACTGTTCTGTTGTACATAAACGATATAGTCCACTCCAACACACTCGTCACACAACTTATTTGCAGTCGATAGTAATCTCTATGCCAGCAACTCAGCTCTCCATTCTTTGATGAGAACTATCGACACTGAATTGACTAAGGTCAGGACCTGGGTAACAAGGAATAAACTGACCTTAAACTCGATAAAACTCACTACACAATTTTTCACAGAAGGAAAAACCTACCACCAGATTTGAACCCTGTACCTTGGTAAAACAGTCCTCAACCGTGAACAAAATACTAAATTCCTTGGGGTTATTGTTGATGAGAAATTTAGCTGGATAGACCACATGCAAGCCGTTCACAGTAAAGTCAATAAACAGTGCAGTATCCTGTATCACACTCGTCAGTCACTCACTCTTGCAGCAATGAAAGAAATATATTATGATCTTGTTTACCAACATCTGATATACTGTCACACACTATGTGGGGGGGGGGGGGGGGGGCTCTGGCTCTACAAAAACACACACCCTGATCACTGCACAGAAGAGAATTGTGCAGACAATGACCAAGTAGATGAAAAAAAAATCATACTAACGAACAATCTGCAAAATTGAAAATATTAAAATTCGAGGATACTAACACTTACTGCTGTGCCTTATTTGCTTACAAATCTGTCAGTCACTTGATTGACAAAAATTATTTCTAGCTCCAGAATAATCAGATATGCAACATAAGACACCCAGAGCTACTAAGACCACCCCACATGCTCTCCTCTCAATCCTAGACCTCCATAAAACTTCATGGCGTGGAATAATTTGTAGGTAGTAGGTAGGAGACAGCTATCAAACAGGGAGGTACTACCGCCTGGGAAGACATTGGAAGCATAATGTGTTGTCTAATGGTAGACCCTGCTGCCATATGGCATCACGAAAATTGTGACCAAATTCCAGGCTACTTATCTGACTTTCTGCTGCATTTACACACAATTGCAAGGTCTCAATTGTTTCTCTTACTTTGACAACACAACATACATATATCGTTTCTCACTAGTGATCTTTTTTCATTTTGTATTTCTTTATTATTATTATTATTATTATTATTATTATTATTATTATTATTATTATTATTATTATTATTATTATTATTAGTGTTTTTAATATTATTACTAGCGGAATCGCCGCCCTCCGGACGGCTCTTTCGCTAGGCCACGGTAGGACGCCACCCTCCGGGAGGCTCCACTTTGTCTCACTGTAGTGCATTAAGGTATCTGCTTTGATCCTGACTTTGTACTAGTCAGACGGCATGTTTTCCAGGGCATTTTTAAATGACTGTACATACGTGTTGCGCTCATGCAGCATTTCTTGGATAGATAGGACAATGTCATGTCTGACACCTTGAATGTTGCCACACTTGATAGTAGTCTGCTTTTCATGATCTCCCATGAAGTAGATTTGGAGAAACTTTGCCTGCTCATCTTCCAGTGGTAAGAGGGATCCTGCTTTGTGATAGACTTGACCCTGGACTTTGAATGTGGGCATGTATCCGTGCTCACGAACTACTCTGGTAGCTCCAAAGGATGTCATCTGGAAGCATGAGTTGAACTTCCGTATATTTTCCAAGAAGTGTTTTGACTCTGGTGTTGTTCCCAGCATGAGAGTCTTCAATGGTTGTGGTGGTTTTTCCAAATTTGGCAGTCGTACTTTCCCATGAGAGCAGCACAGTCCAGCAGATTCTCCTTTGTGCTTCTTTGCACCGCAGTATTCACATTTCATATCCATGTTGCCAGTGACAACAGAGGGATACTTTTCATATTCTATATATAACATCATCCATCATCACTACATATAACACCACCCATCATCACTACATATAACACCATCCATCACCACTACATATAACACCATCCATCGTCACTACAGATCGGTAAAGTAGTTTTCGAGATTCTCGTCCGGACACACAGACAAACAGACAGACTTCTTTGTTTTATTTAGATATAGATCATCACTACATATAACACCACTCATCATCACTACATATAACACCACCCATCATCACTACATATAACAACATCCATCATCACCACATATAACAACATCCATCATCACTACATATAACAACATCCATCATCACCACATATAACAACATCCATCATCACTACATATAACTCCATCTATCATCACTACATATAATTACATTATCACTACAGATCGGTAAAGTAGTTTCCGAGATTCTCGTGCGTACACACAGACAAACAGAAAAAATTCTTTGTTTTATATAGATATAGATCATCACTACATATAACACCACCCATCATCACTACATATAACAACATCCATCATCCCTTTTGCTAGACCACGGTAGGATGCCACCCTCCGGAAGGCTCCACATTGTCTCACTGCAGTGCATTAGGGTAGACCTCATTTTTGGTTTTTCCATTAGCAGCAAGTATGTACAGATTTTTGGTGTTGTTCCCAGCATGAGAATCTTCAATGGTTGTGATGGTTTTTCCAAATTTGGTAGTCGTACTTTCCCATGAGAGCAGCACAGTCCAGCAGATTCTCCTTTTTACTTTTTTGCACCGCAGTGTTCACATTTCTTATCCATGTTGCCAATGACAACAGAGGGACACTTCTCATATTCTATATCATTGTCATAGTTAAATGCTGCTCTTGCAAGTGGAAGCCACTGTGTATTCTTTCCTATAATTCTGGATCCCACAGCTCTCTGTCTATTAGCATTCAAACGAATTTAACGCGCTTGATCATTTTCTAGGGAACGCCTTTCTGCATTTTGCTATCTGTCAGCATTAAGACGGAATTCTCTTTCCTGATCTGTTTCCTGTGACCGACTGTCCGCTATTCGCTCTCCCTTAGCATTAAGACGGAATTCCCTTTCCTGATCTGTTTCCTGTGACCGACTGTCCGTTGTTCGCTCTCAGTTAGTTTGTAAACGTGCAGCACGTTTTTGCCTTGATTCACTTAAACTTGATTGCTGCTTTCTCAATGTATCTCTCTGTCTTCTTTCAAGATTTGACAGCCTTGGTCCACATTGTCTCACTGCAGTGTATTAGGGTAGACCACATTTTTGGTTTTTCCATTAGCAGCAAGTATGTACAGATTTTTGGTGTTGTTCCCAGCATGAGAGTCTTCAATGGTTTTGGTGGTTTTTCCAAATTTGGCAGTCGTACTTTCACATGAGAACAGCACAGTCCAGCAGATTCTCCTTTGTACTTCTTTGCACCGCAGTATTCACATTTCTTAGCCATGTTGCCAATGACAACAGAGGGATACTTTTCATATTCTAAATCATTGTCATAGTTAAATGCTGCTCTTGCAAGTGGAACCCACTGTGTATTCTTTCTTACAATTCTGGTTCCCACAGCTCTCTGTCTATTAGCATTCAAACGAATTTCATGCGCTTGATAATTTTCTAGAGAACGCTTTTCTACTGTTTGCTATCTGTCAGCATTAAGGCGGAATTCCCTTTCCTGATCTGTTCCCTGTGACCGACTTGCCGCTGTTCGCTCTCTCTGAGCATTAAGAGCATTAAGACGAAGTGATAAGCTTGGTAACATTCTCATATGTTCTTGCTAACACCATGTTACGTGTATTACTCCAGATGATACTAAATGTTACATAATACTTCCTTGAGATAAATGTATAGTATATATCAGTGCCACTAAAAGAGCTCAGGCTCTAATTTAGATTAGCCATGTTAATATTGTTAATATTATCTACTCTGTACAATGTACATGTATCTGTATTTTTCTGGTTAAATAAACTTATTGATATTGTGGTTGAATGTGCGTGCGCCAAGTCCGTAGACTTGCTAGTGCTAGGTTTGTTTTTAAGGGCACGCCTCGCGCAAGGCGCGGGCGATTAAACCCCAAGGCGGAAGCGCGGATCGAGTTACCCTCGTGTATATCAGTATATCAATATCAGTGATTTCAGCACCGCAGGCAGGATAGCCATCACGGAGACGCAATTGCCAGTGGCACAGACGCACACAAACACTCACACACCTGCCATTCTTCCCAAGGGGTACTCGGAAAAAATGGCACAGGAAAGTATGGCACAGAAAAAAATGGAACTGGAAAAATGGCACAAATTTCATACGAGGAAAAAATGGCGCAACAAATTTCACTTCAAGCTCACGAACCACAAAGGAGATCTACGGCGTGCATAGGTTAGGTTAGGTTATAAAATATTAGCGAAAACATGTCAATAAAAATTAAAGTGCCATTATTTCCTAGTCTGATGATTATGCCTTTTTTAGGGGGTGCCATATTTTCCTATTGCCATTTTTTCCTCTGCCATTTTTTCCTTCACTCTTCCCAAGGTACACGAACTTACATACATTAGACCAAACCATTAACAGAATCTTGATTAAGAGACGAACCCGAAAACAGGGTTTTGTTGGGTTCGGTTTGGTTAGGTTAGGTTAGGTTAGGTTAGGTTAGGATACAGGTAAAGCTCCCACTCTCAAGTTTAAGTCGCCACTTTTCACAAATGCCCAGGTGGAGCATCTCAACACCGGCATCCATTCATCCTGCGTCCCTCTGAATACCTCCTTAGCCTCAAAATGTGTCCTCCATGTGTCATATGTCGCAGGAGACACATTGCGTTCTATATTTTTTTCTCATATTTTTTGTCTGTATTTTCAGGGGAAATTACCTTGTGATTCGTCCCTGACTCGCTTCATCTTGTCCAATACTCTCTGATAAAAGTTCGTCAAATAACCTTTTCACTTTTCTTGTAGTCAGAAGATGAAGGTCATTCTCCATTCTGGCATTCATTATGTCGAGTGCTCAGAGCTGTATTGACGGGAAATTCTTTTTTAGCAAATCGAAGAGATTAGATATTTGCCATGGTAGGTCGCCATTGCTGTTATTGTTATTCTGAAAGGCCCATTACGAAAATATTCGTATGTATGTATGTATGTACAGTATGTATGCATTTATTTATGTACGTATGTATGTATATATGTATGTATGTATGTATGTATGTATGTATGTATGTATGTATGGCAGGGAGGATATCAAGAGATTGGTACTTCATGCCGGCAGTAAGAAGGAATATTGCCGACAATATTTCGCTCTGTACATGTTCCAAGCCGAATACAAGGATCACAAGACTATACTCCACCACTTCCTCCTACAAGTAGCACCGCTTTATCCTCTAGCGTCTGTTAATTAAGGTAAGATTCAACTTGGCTAAGAGGCTAGGTCAGGTCCTTCTGGTTTCTCTGGTTACGCGGTTTGGTTAGGTATCGATTCGCCAAATTTTTAAGTGTTTTTACCCCACAATTTCCCTCTACTTCAAATCCCTGCCCAGTTTGTGCAACCAATATAGTTGGTAATTAGGGGTCAAATCTTCATAACAGCTTATTTGCGACGGAATAAAGATCAGACTCACTTGAAACACCACAAAATACACTAGAAAACCTATATTTGTTAGTAGTTTCCGTGGTGGACCATTTCCGAATCCTTACCATTTACGCACCTAGGTGCCAAGAGCAGTCCTGGCCACTCCCTCCCTCCGGTTGGTCACAATCTGCATAAGTTTTTTCAGACCCATCACGTGGTCTTGATAGGCCTAATATAGTTGGGAGCTCTCATTTCTCACCTGGTGCAGGTGGGAGTCTTGATCTCTGCTCTGGTGTTGGTAGGGAGCTTACGACTGGGACCTGGGTGGTGAGGTCTGTATGGGTCACGACCACTGACCGCAGGCACTATTTAACACTTGTTTCCTTTCTTTCCGTCTTGAAATTATCACTCTTGTATCATTTTTGCACTGTATTGTTGGTGGGGGTGTGTTGTTAAATCCTGGTGGGGAGGAGGAAATGGAGGAAGGGAGGGAGGGTGGGCGACAAACAAATACCTTACACACAGTAATAAATTCCACAATGCTGATATATACACTCACCACATCTCATATTCTCATTGCCACACGTTCACGCATCCCAATCATACATTGACCCGAAAATTTAATGCCATAGTGTACAACAATATTATTAGCCCAATCGTAATTAAGATTATTTTTTTCTTTACCATCTTAAACTCTACTCTATCACAATACCTTATACACCATACCCCACTATGCACTGGTTGGCAACTCCATAGTGCACTTTTTGTCATAAGCATAACATAGCTCTACAGGACAACAATCTCTGTTGACATCACTACTGTACATCACTGTGCGACCTGTGGTGCAATGATCAGCATGCTCGCCTCGCAAGCGAGTGGTCCCGGGTTCGATCCCCGGGTAGGGTGAAACTATGAGTAAGTTTCTTTACGCCATTTGCCTCTGTCTACCCACCAGTAATTGGAAACTTGGATGTTAATCGCTTTGCGGATCGTGATCCGGGGTAATGGTTGTCCAGTCTTCTCGGACGATTCCTTAACATAAGAACATAACATAAGAAAATAAGGAGTCTGCAATAGGCCGGTTGGCCTGTGCATAGCAGCGCCTATCGAGAGTTAACATAAGAACAAAAGAATGGAGGAAACTGCAGCGGGCCTATTGGCCCATACTGGGTAGTCCCGTTTACACCCAACCGGTATTGCTCATATAAGCATCCAACCTATGTTTGAAGCTATTCACCGTATTCGAGTTAATGATGATATTTGGTAACTTGTTCCATTCATCCACTACTCTGTTTCCAAACCAGTGTTTACCTATTTCACGCCTAAATCTAAATTTGTCTAATTTAAAACCATTGCTACGAGTTTGCTCCTGGTTGGATAATTTGAGTACCTTTGTAATGTCCCCTTTGTTTAGCCCTGACTTCCACTTATACACCTCTATCAGGTCGCCCCTCGCTCTACGTCTCTCGAGGGAGTGCAAATTAAGATGCTTTAACCTGTCTCTATACTCAAGGTTCCTAATGCCAGGGATTAGTCTTGTCATTCTCCTCTGATTTCTTTCCAATGATTCTATATCCAATCCATCCTGCAATACGGTGACCAGAACTGAACTGCGTAATCCAGGTGTGGTCTCACAAGCGCAAGATACAGTTTTAGGATGACCTCGCAAGTCTTGTAACTAACACTCCTTTGTATGAACCCAAGTACTTTATTAGCCTTGTTACGAGCAAAAACACATTGTTTACTTGGCTAAAGGTTCCTACTTATCATTGCTCCTAAATCTCTCTCACAGTCGGATTTCTCTATGGCATCGTTGTTCATCTGGTATCTGGTTTCCCTGTTTACATCTCCTATACTGAGTACTTTACATTTGTCCATATTGAATTTCATCTGCCATTTTTCAGACCATTTGAAAAATTTGTTTAGATCTTCCTGTAGTTTTGCCGAGTCCTCGTCAGATTTAATAACACGTCCTATTTTAGTGTCATCAGCAAATTTACTTATGTTGCTGTCTATGCCGATATCTATGTCGTTTATGTATATAATAAATAATAATGGTCCAAGTACTGAGCCTTGGGGAACTCCACTTGTGACGTTGCTCCAATGGGACTTAGTGCGGTTAATGCTCACTCGCTGTTTCCTGTCCTGTAACCACGCCCTAATCCATTTAAGGATGTTACCTTTGATGCCATGTGCTTCTACTTTTCTAATTAGTCTTTCGTGGGGGACTCTGCCGAAGGCTTTGCTAAAGTCGAGATATACCACATCATAATTGTGCCCCTCGTCCACCGATTCGAAAACTGATGAAAAGAATGTTAATAGATTAGTTAGACAAGAACGTCCGCTTGTGAAGCCATCCTGGGAATCATTGATCAATCGGTGCTTTTTCAGGTGATTTCATATAGAGTTTGAAATGATTGCTTCCAGTAATTTGCCTACTATTGATGTTAGACTGATTGGGCGGTAGTTAGAGGATAGTGATCTATCCCCCTTCTTGAAAATCGGTATTACATTCGCTATCCTCCAGGATTCTGGTACTACACCTGTTTTTAAGGACATGTTAAACAACTTTGCTAAGGGCATACTAAGCTCTTCCTTACATTCCTTTAATACTCTGGATTTATCTCATCGGGACCAGGTGACTTATTAGGCTTTAGTTTGTCTATTTGCTTATTAACATCGTTACTAGTCACTACTATCTCGCTTAAATTGTTTTCTTCACTATCTCTGAATAGAGTCGGTGCCCCGGGTATCATGTTTAAATTTTCAGTGGTGAAAACTGTTGAAAAATATTTATTCAAATTATTGCTCATTTCTCCGTCATTATCAGTGAGCTCGCCGGTATCTGACCGTATTGGTCCAATCTTTTCTCGTGTTTTAGTTTGATACATTTGGTAGAATCCTCTGGGGTTTGTCTTCGCCTCCCGTGCTATCCTTACCTCATTATTCCTCTTGGTTTTCCTTGTATCGGTTTTAACCCTACTCGCCAATATCTTATAATAATCCTGGAGGTAAATTTCGCCACGCTTTATCCTTCTACCTATAGCCTTCCTTTGGCCAATGATGTTCTTTAAATAATTATTTATCCATTTAGGGTCATTGTTGTCTGATCTGAGTTTTTTGTATGGTATGTTCTTCCTCTGTGCATTAAGTAACTAATTATTTAAATTGACTTGGACCTCGGCAGTCTCAGATGTCGTTATCAGGTCGGAGTCATCTGTCAGGTTCACGGCCAAGCACGACACCCCCTCTCTCAGCTGCCTCTTTAAACTGTCAAAGTTTGCCCTTCTGAAATCTGGTACTTTAGTGGAATTTTCCTTACGTCTGCCCTGAAAATCTAACTGGAATCGAATTTCTTTGTGATCGCTGTTTGCAAGTTCGTTCCCTACCTCGACATTGCTAATGAGGTTTTCTCTGTTCGACAGAACTAAATCGAGTATATTATTACCCCGTGTGGGTTCGGTTATATGTTGACTTAGGAAACAGTCCTGGATCGTCTCGAGAAAATCCTCTGATTCTGAGCTACCCGTAAGGTCAGTCCAATCTATTTGGCCAAGATTAAAGTCGCCTACTATACAGACTTTGTTGTGTATGGAAGCCCTGTGCATTTCATCCCAAATAAGTCTCTCATTGACTCTATCAAGATTGGGAGGTCTATATATTACTCCTGTGATTAATTTTTCCCTGCCGTTGCTTAATTCTATCCAAATTGTTTCTGTATTCCTCTCAGTTTTTATTTCCTTATTTATTTTACACTTCAGATTATCTCTAACATAGATTGCTACTCCGCCTCCTTTCCTGGTCTGCCTATCGGTATGGAACAATTTGTAACCCGCAATTTGGTATTCGACCGGCAACTCACGTGAGTCTAGGTTGAGCCATGTTTCAATGAATGCTATTATATCGATTTTTTCGGTACATACCAAGGCCCTAATATCATCCATTTTGTTTCTCATACTTCTACTGTTTGCGTAGTAGACATTTAATTTAGTCGTGTTCTGAGTCCTCCCTTTACAGCGTTTAGTTTTAAACTCCCTGTTTAATTTAGTTTTCTCATCATTCCTAACACTATTTCCCTGTAATCTTTTACTCTGTTTACATGCTCCCACTGCAGTTTCCCCCACCCTTGTGCCCATATGTTCCCCTAGCAGTTTAAAGACTTCGATATCCTTTGAACTGCCCCCTCTAGAGACCCAGCCAGGGTTGCTACCCCATTCCGAGACAGGTGCACCCCATCCCGAGCATAAAGGTCCCTTCTGCTGTAGAAGTTGTCCCAGTTGTCAATGAATGGGACAGATATTGACTTGCAATATCTGTCAAGACGGTCGTTGACACCAACCGCCCTTGACAACCATTCACTGCCAACTCTCCTTCTAGGCAGGACACAGCATATGATAGGGATCCCTCCCTTAGATCTAATACCATTTATAGCTGCCTTGAACTTATCAAGAAGCTCCTCGCTCCTACACCGGCCAATATCATTGCCTCCTGCACTGAGGCAGATAATGGTTTTGTTCCCATTACCAGACAAGATATTGTCCATCCTGTCAATTATATCCCCCACCCCAGCTCCTGGCAAACACACCCTCATCCTATTTTTGTTTTTACCACAAAGGGCCCTGTCCATGTACCTTACCTGTGAGTCACCAACAATTAAAGTTTTTATACCTTCCTTGTCATCCCTGTCCCTGACTGTACTAACGTCCAATTCGTCGATCAAGGGACTGAACGAGTTGGTACACTTAGCTGTTGTTGTCGTTGTTGTCGTATCTTTGGTGTATTTTTTCACCACCAGCTTTGTCTTCCCACTCCTCACAACCTTCCACTCGCTTGAGTTTTCGTCAGACACTGGCTTTCCCTGTCCCGTCTCCCCTTTTAACCTCGCCAACTCTTCCTTTAATTTCAGGTTCTCCAACGTGGCCCTCTCAATTTCTTCCTTGGCCCTCGCCAATTCTTTCATGGACCACTCCAGTTTGGTCAACAAACTCGCACACCCAAGACCACACAT
>CAUDMG010000554.1:1682500-1877500 GCA_958450375.1 Homarus gammarus | reverse complement strand
TGTGGGTCAGCGAACTGTGCCCGGGTGGGCTAATCCCCGTTAAAAAAATATAAAGTAATACAAAAATAGACATAATCTCGTGTTCTTAGTTTCACAGAGAAACGATAAAGGTGCAGATGTCTTGATAGTCTGGGTTTAAAGAATTTTACGTTATCAACAGAAAGAAATTAACTGAATTAATCAAGGGGAATTATTTTGTTAAGTAAATATCGTATTTAAAATTCTCTCTCTCTCCTTTCTTAGTTTTGTTTCACATCGTTTTGAAGTTTCTTCATCCTCTCTCCGTCTCATGCTAAAGATTCCGAAACCAAATTAAAGATTCTGAAACTAAAGTTGAACTGTTCCAAAACCAAGTATTAAATTAGAAGAGTTGCCAGGTGTAGGTGGACGCCTCAGAGACAGACACTCTTATGGCTGGAGAGGATTTAGGAGAACAGTAACTAGAAGAGGGAAGGAGAGATGTTACTCGGGTGGCAGCTTTAGGTCCTGAAGGTGGTGTTGTGAGGGGACTGAGTGAGGGTAAGACATGAGTGAGGGTGGTGAGGGAGGCTAGAAGGTTTTGATAGTAAGAGAGTGAGGAAGTGCGGTAAAGACATGAGTGAGGGAGTGGGGTAGAGACATGAGTGAGGGAATGAGGTAGACGCATGACTGAGGGATTGAGATAAACACATTAGTGAGGCAATAACATGAGTGTAAGTAGAAGTTGTTGGTGCTGACATGAGTGAAGGAGAGGATTTATTGTTCCCACCGTCGAGGAATATAATGCTATTTGTCAGGGTTAAAAAGAAGTGTCGTAACCGATGTAAGGAAGGAATGGGAAACGTAAATTGACTTGGATAGAGGACTGGAGGGTAAGAGATGGAGGAAGGTGAGGGAGGGACGGAGGTGGAGGGTAAGAGATGGAGGAAGGTGAGGGAGGGACGGAGGTGGAGGGAGTTGGAGGAAGGACGTGGAGGAAAGTGCACCAGATTGGAAGAAAGTGAAGTACATCAGTCTGGAGGAAAGGGAAGTACATCAGACCGGAGGGAAGGGGAGTACATCAGGCTGGAGGGAAGGGAAGTACATCAGGCTGGAGGGAAGGGAAGTACATCAGACTGGAGGGAAGGGAAGTACATCAGACCGGAGGGAAGGGGAGTACATCAGACCGGAGGGAAGGGGAGTACATCAGGCTGGAGGGAAGGGAAGTACATCAGGCTGGAGGGAAGGAAAGTACATCAGACCGGAGGGAAGGGAAGTACATCAGACTGGAGGGAAGGGAAGTACATCAGGCTGGAGGGAAGGGAAGTACATCAGGCTGGAGGGAAGGGAAGTACATCAGGCTGGAGGGAAGGGAAGTACATCAGACCGGAGGGAAGGGAAGTACATCAGTCTGGAGGGAAGGGAAGTACATCAGACCGGAGGGAAGGGAAGTACATCAGACTGGAGGGAAGGGAAGTACATCAGGCTGGAGGGAAGGGGAGTACATCAGGCTGGAGGGAAGGGAAGTACATCAGACCGGAGGGAAGGGAAGTACATCAGACTGGAGGGAAGGGAAGTACATCAGGCTGGAGGGAAGGGGAGTACATCAGGCTGGAGGGAAGGGGAGTACATCAGGCTGGAGGGAAGGGGAGTACATCAGACTGGAGGGAAGGGAAGTACATCAGACCGGATGGAAGGGAAGTACATCAGGCTGGAGGGAAGGGAAGTACATCAGACTGGAGGGAAGGGAAGTACATCAGACCGGAGGAAAGGGAAGTACATCAGACTGGAGGGAAGGGAAGTACATCAGACTGGAGGGAAGGGAAGTACATCAGGCTGGAGGGAAGGGAAGTACATCAGACCGGAGGAAAGGGAAGTACATCAGGCTGGAGGGAAGGGAAGTACATCAGACCGGAGGGAAGGGAAGTACATCAGTCTGGAGGGAAGGGAAGTACATCAGACCGGAGGGAAGGGAAGTACATCAGGCTGGAGGGAAGGGAAGTACATCAGTCTGGAGGGAAGGGAAGTACATCAGACTGGAGGGAAGGGAAGTACATCAGGCTGGAGGGAAGGGGAGTACATCAGACTGGAGGGAAGGGAAGTACATCAGACCGGATGGAAGGGAAGTACATCAGGCTGGAGGGAAGGGAAGTACATCAGACTAGAGGGAAGGGAAGTACATCAGACCGGATGGAAGGGAAGTACATCAGGCTGGAGGGAAGGGGAGTACATCAGACTGGAGGGAAGGGAAGTACATCAGACCGGATGGAAGGGAAGTACATCAGGCTGGAGGGAAAGGAAGTACATCAGACTGGAGGGAAGGGAAGTACATCAGGCTGGAGGGAAGGGAAGTACATCAGGCTGGAGGGAAGGGAAGTACATCAGGCTGGAGGGAAGGGAAGTACATCAGGCTGGAGGGAAGGGAAGTACATCAGGCTGGAGGGAAGGGAAGTAATTCATACCGGAGGGAAGGGAAGTACATCAGGCTGGAGGGAAGGGAAGTACATCAGGCTGGAGGGAAGGGAAGTACATCAGACCGGAGGGAAGGGAAGTACATCAGACTGGAGGGAAGGGAAGTACATCAGGCTGGAGGGAAGGGAAGTACATCAGACCGGAGGAAAGGGAAGTACATCAGGCTGGAGGGAGGGGAAGTACATCAGACCGGAGGGAAGGGAAGTACATCAGTCTGGAGGGAAGGGAAGTACATCAGACCGGAGGGAAGGGAAGTACATCAGTCTGGAGGGAAGGGAAGTACATCAGACCGGAGGGAAGGGAAGTACATCAGGCTGGAGGGAAGGGAAGTACATCAGACTGGAGGGAAGGGAAGTACAACAGGCTGGAGGGAAGGGAAGTACATCAGGCTGGAGGGAAGGGAAGTACATCAGGCTGGAGGGAAGGGAAGTACATCAGACCGGATGGAAGGGAAGTACATCAGGCTGGAGGGAAGGGAAGTACATCAGGCTGGAGGGAAGGGAAGTGCATCAGGCTGGAGGGAAGGGGAGTACATCAGTCTGGAGGGAAGGGAAGTACATCAGGCTGGAGGGAAGGGAAGTAATTCAGACCGGAGGGAAGGGAAGTACATCAGGCTGGAGGGAAGGGAAGTACATCAGGCTGGAGGGAAGGGGAGTACATCAGTCTGGAGGGAAGGGAAGTACATCAGGCTGGAGGGAAGGGAAGTGCATCAGGCTGGAGGGAAGGGGAGTACATCAGTCTGGAGGGAAGGGAAGTACATCAGGCTGGAGGGAAGGGAAGTACATCAGGCTGGAGGGAAGGGAAGTAATTCAGACCGGAGGGAAGGGAAGTACATCAGGCTGGAGGGAAGGGAAGTACATCAGACTGGAGGGAAGGGAAGTACATCAGACCGGATGGAAGGGAAGTACATCAGGCTGGAGGGAAGGGAAGTACATCAGTCTGGAGGGAAGGGAAGTACATCAGTCTGGAGGGAAGGGAAGTACATCAGGCTGGAGGGAAGGGAAGTACATCAGACCGGAGGGAAGGGAAGTACATCAGACTGGAGGGAAGGGAAGTACATCAGACTGGAGGGAAGGGAAGTACATCAGGCTGGAGGGAAGGGAAGTACATCAGACTGGAGGCACTAGAGCTATGAGCTGGTGTCGTGGCTGTCGTGGTTAGTCTTTCACACACTTGCTATGTTCCTCCGGGGGCGAACAAGTAACCTAACATCCATCTGCTCAGGAACAACAGGTGGATCATATATCACTCCTCTGGTAAAATCTGCAGTCATTTGCCACGATGCTGAGTCGGCCGCTACACTGCAGAAACTTATTACTGGACTGACTATGAGGATTTTTGTTACGTTCCATAAACTCGTATTACGTGATATTTTGTGATAATTCCAGATTATTCAGTAAAAACAATTGATATATATTCAGTAGATTATTGGCATCCTACTTTTGTTATCTAGGAATAATGTCTCAGAGCAACTCATTGATTATTCTGCAGAATTTTTTTTTTTGCCAATTTAAGAGAATATACCTGTACTTCAAGATTGCAGGGGCGAAGGAAAGACAAAGTGTATTGTATATTTACAGTTTATTGACGTATGCTATGGTTGGTTGCAACAGACAGACTAGTGGTCAGATGTCGATCAGTACTCCTTTAACAGGTTGTGCTATACAGTATAAGATATACAGTCCTTCTGACTAGGTATCAAATGAGGAAATGTAGGTCGTTTGGTTTTAATATTTACTCTATGCTTCCAGGTAATCTCTCCCTCGCTCTCTCTAACGTCACCTAGATTTTCTCTAACTCTATCTCTGCCTCTCACCCCAGCTCTCTTTCAGTATATCCTTCCATGTCACACACACACACACACTCTCTAACCCACACCCACACAATCAACACACTCACACACTCACTCTTGAATCTGTAAATGCTTTTATGCATATTCACACTCAATTCGGGGCTCGCATAAGACAGGTCCTACACCCTACATGTTTTAAATTATCCTTTTATTATGCACGCACACACACACACAGCTATCTACCATCTACGTCCATCATGTGGGAACTGGAAAGACACTGAAACAATGGTTTGGTTAGGTTAGGTTAGGTTAGTATGGTAAAAAGTCTTGATGTGACTCAGGCAGAATTCTATTACTGTATAAAAAAGAGGGATTCTGTTTAAACCCCAGAATTGTCCAAACCAAAATATTATTGAGAAGTGTTGTAAGGTTTGTAAAAGCTGTGAGGGTTGTAAAGGTTGTTGGGGGGGGGGGGGGGATGTAATAGCGTGAAAATTATTCTTGTCTTGTTGATACAATATAAAATCTAGGAAGAATTGGTGGGAACATGTAAACATTAAAAGAGTTGAAGAAACGCCCACCAGGAGAATAAAATCAGGGTGTTTTATTGGTCTTTATAAATTTAAGTAATATTTGTAAAACAAAATAGATTTCCTGTTGTTGTCGTTTATATTGTTATTTTATCTCTTCTGCACTTGACTGATATTACCTAGGGTGTAGAGAGCCATTTGTTGTTGGTATTGTTATTATTTTTATGACATATATCATAATGAAAACGAGAGTGTCCTGAAGCTTAACAACAAGCGTGGGCTGAAGCTCAGAACCTGGGTATTTAGAGTATTTAAATCGTCCACTCTTACCTGTTTTCTTCCTCAGGGCTTCAGTAGATTCAGAGTACACTACTGGTAAATACTGACGGTGAACTCTATAACGACCCTCACGACGAAGGCACTGAGAAAACTTTTGCTTGTTCTCGTTTTAAGGATAGATAATGACGGCCCAAACAGATAGAGTCAGGGCCAACTATCTCGAGTAAGTTATGAGTCGGAGATATCAGTTGGTGACACTCAAGAGTCTTATTATCTCCCTTTCTTATCTCACCTTCCACCAGATCGGGGCAACATCAAGGACAAATCGTGTCCCCATCGTTGTAACTCTCCTAATATTTCATTTCTTTGTTTATTCCGTTCAGTGTCGCCAAATCTTACACTGAAGAAGTGTATGAACAACGCAATTGTTTCCTGTGTAGAATCCGTGTTCTTCAACCCATAATAAAAAGGAAAACTATCAAAAGCATGGAAAGCGGTGGCCCAGTGTATACCCAATTCGCCTCTTGTCCTAAGGGCCATTAGTTCAAGCCACACAGCTGTGAATGGATGCCTCACTTTACAGTTTGGTTTATGAGGGAGGTAAAGTGCAGTGCCTCTTTGTGTACCAAACGTCTAGTATACAGTGTGTGTGTGTGTGTGTGTGTACTGTTTAAGGTGACAGCTAACTATTATGTGTGGAGGTAACGTCTGTAGCTGTTGGTTTCATTGACTTCACCAAAGCATTTGACATTGTCGACCACAATTTAATCATCAACAAAGCTATCAACCTCGGGTTTCGAAGAAGTCTTATATCATGGCTTACAGACTTCTTTAGTGACCGACCCCAAGCCGTACGTTTCCGAGGGGCTGTCTCCACTTTTCAGTCACTCACCTGTGGCGTCCCCCAAGGCACCAAGATGGGATTGCTCTGCTTCCTTATGTTTATCAATGATGCCCTAAGAGAAACCTATGCTCGCTGGAAAAATGTCGACGACTCCACCATTGGGACCAGTGTCAACAATTCGTCTTCCGGCTACACCGCCCTCCAGGATTTACTGAACAGTATCCAAAATTGAGCCACTAACAACCACGTCACCACCAACCATACCAAGACCATGGTTATGCACACCAACCTCTCCTGCGACGTTATCCCACCTCCCTCTATTACTTTGGGCATCAACACACTCCAGGTTGTGGACTCCACTAAGCTCCTCGGCGTCACTATAGAAAACTAAGTAAATTGGAAAACACACGTCAGTGAAGTTGTCAAATCCTCCAGTTTCCGCCTCCACCTCCTCCGCCGAATCAAGTCCCTCGGAGTTCCCGCGCCAGAGCTCCTCAGTGTTTACTCACCATTTATACTTCCTAAGCTCACCTATGCCTCCCCTGCATGGTCTTCCTTCCTAAATGCCACACAACGTATACACTAAGAAAAAAGTGCAAAAGAGGGCCTACAAGATTATTCTCTCCTCTTCCTACTCCACATATCAAGAAGCGCTCATCACACTAACCCTCTCGGCTCTCACTGACCATCACCACGACCTCATCTGCAAATTTGGTGAGAAACTTCTGCACCATCTTCGACACCGGCTCCTACTTTCCCCCGAGATCCCTCGTCCGCGAATTACTGTTCGACACCACAACCTCATCCAGCCCATACAAGCACGTACTGATCGCTATAAGAACAGCCCAGTCCCAACCATTGAAAACATTATCAACAACTCGTAATCAACCAGTGTGTTCAATCCCAGCCAATCTTGCCTTTTTGCACTATGTTGAAATACCCTGTAAAAGTATGGCCTTCTCCCCACCTGGTTATTATGTATCATATTTGTATCTCTTACAGTATGTTACCTGCATATGTATTATTTGTTAAACAAGTGATCCATTACCCAATTATGTAACTGCACATTTTTAGCCTTTTGCCTGCCATGCTCTTTCTATAAACCATTAATTATTATTATTATTATTATTATTATTATTATTATTTTTATTATTATTATTATTATTATTATTATTATTATTATTATTATTATTATTATTATTAATATTATTATTATTATTATTATTATTATTATTAGCCCCTGTCTCATGGCAATAACAATTATATAAGTTTGGGTTAATACATTTAGTTTATATAATACAATCACCCCACGGTAATTTTTCATAAGCTATGAGTTGCCATGTGCTGTTCACGTGAGGTAAAATTCCTCTATCAGTAGGCCGACATTGAGAATATAGCGTTAGCCCGGCTTCTCCTTCAGAGGACCTCTCCCTCACAGGCACCTTTCCCCTCACCAGCCAGTCTTCATTTGAGCCTCACGAGAATCGGACGGGTGACTTAACTCAGTCAAGCTGAGCCCTGTCCTTAACTAACACTCACAGCTTACAGTGTTAATTATGGTGCATTTACTAATAGCCTGTGACCCTTTTAGTTATCAATAAATGGAGAAAAACGCTTTAACTTATTTATATATAAGCCAAGTTAAAAGGGAGCTCTACCCAAAGCTTATATAGAAAGGTGGCAGTGAACAGATAGAACCATTAACTGAACCAGTGAAGCAGTGTAACTAACTGTGCAAGAACCGACGTCACTGTAACCCAAGTAACAGTGAAATTTTTTAAGTGTCATTCTCCAAGGCAACAGACTATATACCGAATATATTCTCGTGAGCAACGTTATATGCCAAGTGATATATTTAAATGTCATCCCAGATCGACATACAATTTTTTTTGACTCAAATAACATTTAAGTGAGTAAAACATAATTCACTGTAGTGTGGCAACACCTCGTGAAGCAAATGACTGGAGTCCCCATCTCAAGTGAATGTGACCCAGTACATTCGTTAACGCCTGTCATGTGGGAGTATCCATAACTACAAAGACTCAACGTCAGACACCCCCACTCTTCCCAACTCTCAAGTGTTGTGGAGACGCCGTCTGTACATTTATATTCTCTTCTCAAAGAACAACCAACCCATACAGCTGTAGTATAACCCTGTGTTCCAAGGCACAGTTGAGAAATGCCTGTTTAGACATCCCAAGTTGTTTAATTACATGTCTCTGTAGTCTGTAAAAACAGTGTGTGGTAAATTCTTTGTGAACCCAGCCACATCTGGTACAGGCCAACACTTGACCTGTCATACTCAATCAACTCCAAGAGGTCTACCAGCCCCAGGGTGCATTAACCTAGTGACCTCTCAGGATCGCCTGACGACACCAGTGAACTCGGAGTTCACCGAGTTAGCCATCCATCACCCCTCTAGTGGTTGACCGTGGTTACTCTCGTCAACATCAGACGCCATCACGAATTCTTCAAGGACGTTATCTTTAAAATACACCAGCAACCTTGACCGTGAATCTCGACCAGCTGACCGTCATCCAAGCCGCTGACGTCTACGGGATTAGAGGCCAGATTTTCAAGTAATTCCCAGACTTCTACAATCAAGCAAACAGTAATAGGTAGACAGGACACACTATATTAAACACACATTAACATATGCTCCAACACAGCAAAACATGTTAGGATACATCGTGTAGGATAATGTTTAATTTATAAGTGTCTTACTTATTATATATACATATATATATATATATATATATATATATATATATATATATATATATATATATATATATATATATATATTTATATATATATATCTTGATAAAATCACACGGGAAAATGGAAACAACGGAGTACCTTAGCTTTCGTCTTTATTCAAGACATCTTCAGAGGCAACTGGATTACATGGACAGAGAGAGGCTTAAATATACAGGGTGACCTTAAAAACATGAGGTCAGGTCATAATGATGACATCCACTAATCCCCACACCAACACACACGTAGAGGAGCTTAGGAGAAGGGTGGTGACGTGACTAGCCAGGTCAGGCCAGAAAAAAGGGACCAACAAAATAACTATCATACATCTAGATCAAAGGTTTTCAAAGCATTTTTAACCTTGGGCCACTGACAAATAAATTTATGTAACATATTATCAGTTTTGAACTGACCATCACTAAGGTTTATTGATTTTAATTCCTTAATCAAACTAGCTTCAACCAGAAGTCTTTCTGTGACACAAGATGATTTGAATACTTCTAAGCTTTTTTTCCAAGCAATGGGGTGATTATTATTCCTAACATGAACGAACAAGGCACTGCTTTCAGATGCAGTTCTGATATTATACTTATGTTGTTTGATTCTGAGCTGCAGTGTTTTTAAGGTCACCCTGTATATTTAAGCCTCTCTCTGTCCATGTAATCCAGTTGCCTCTGAAGATGTCTTGAATAAAGACGAAAGCTAAGGTACTCCGTTGTTTCCATTTTCCCGTGTGATTTTATCAAGATTTATCTTATCCACGTTTTCATTGTGGATTTACATGAAATATATATATATATATATGCTGATAACCACAAGGAAAGAAGAAAACACGAAGTTCCCAAGCGCTAGTCTGTACTCACCCCTGAAGATGTGAATTACACGAAAGCGCTTGGGAACTTCGTGTTTTCTTCTTTCCTTGTGGTTATCAGCATATACCTAGATCACGCGCACCTACAGTGATTTACTTGCATATATATATATATATATATATTTATATATAGATATACACTGAAGTTCTGGAAAACCAGTAATATATATTATTACGATATTTTTCAAACATTTACTGTAAATGGCTAGGCAAGGTTTTTGTGTAGACTGACTTTTCATGTCTATTTAAAACTGATGGATGACTTTTTTAATTTAATGAGTTCAGATATTACCGATTTGAAGGAGATTCATGATAACGTTTCAGATAATTCTGACGACGCACTCCAGTCTGACACTGTACTGTACTAGCTACTGGTACTAGTGTCAATACTGAACACATAGAATTAATAGATTCGCAAGAAACGCAAGCGCCCTTACTGCGAGACATTTCTGTTGATAGTAGTGAACACTTAAGTGATCAATTGCATGACGATTTATGTCGTGGAACCCTAAGGTCAGGTAATACGGACAATACAACACCTGATTAGGGACAGGATACCTCTCAGTCTACAGAGTCTCACAGTGTGTCAGAGATTACTTCCCTCTTGCACCCACGCATCTTTCAGTTAGATATAAGTTGTCTAGCAGCCATGGCTACATCTAATATCAGCATGTAATCTAACCAACCTAACATTGTTCAAGTAACACCTGTGGCGTCAATTCAGCAACGAGTTCCTAAGAACTCAGCAACAAAGAGGCAACATTTAGAATGCACACATTGCTAGAAAAATGGTCATACTGTTGATTTTTGTCACCAACTCCAACGAAGTGGTGCTAAGTTTAAAAACAAACCAACCCTTCAACCACCGCAGCGAATAGGCCCACCTAAGACTTATGCAGCAGCTGCTCAAACCAGGTCTGCTTCAGACCAGACAGCTGACGTGTGGTGTTTATACCATGATTCTCCCACACATACTACTGAGGATTGTTCAGCAGTCTGACGATGTAGATAAATAGGGATGGAGTTACCCCAGGTATCCCACCACGGTAAGCCGAGCAGTCGTTTTCACAAGAAATCGGAGGAAGACCAACGTCAGTCCCAGACCGACATAGGGTAGCTACACCACTACCAAAACGCGAAAACGCTTCTGTTACAGCCTCGTTAATAGCGGCGCTAACCAAAGCGGAAATGTTATCAATTCCGGCGAGGGTTGGGTCAGTCAAGTTAGCGTTAGACATTGATACGGGTGCTTGTGCAAACGTACTCTCTTTGGCATCCTATCAAGAGTTACAACGTAGACCCCCCTCACCGAGAATTTTTGATTCGACCTACTGACACCGATCTCTCAGGAGTTTCCGGTACTCAGTTTGACATAACAGGAATGGTAACATTACCACTACGTTTTTCTAGACGTGGTATATCCTTTTCTGCAGATTTTTATGAAGTCCCAGACTTTAAATTACCAGCTGACGGTTTAATAGGTCTTCCAACTCTTAAAACTAATTTGATAGATGTTCAGCCAAGCTAACATACTATCACTGTTAATGGTATTTCCTACAGTGCCATGCACACGTCTGTACCATTGCTCTCCGCAGGGGTGAATGTGTTGTCCACCGCTCCTACTACGAGGGCGATGGATTATGAGTCAAATCGAGTCCAAGACCTCACAGACTCACTTTCCCAGGGTGATTATAGCAGCAATAGTTGGACTATCGTACCTGCAGTTTTAACGGGTACTCTCCATTTTCAGAATGAGGAAATCACCAGAGCCACTGTTGTTTTACCTGATGTGTACACGGGGACGGATGTAGTCTGTCTTACAGAAACATGCAAGGTTAAAGGCTTATCGTATGAAGCTACTTTGAACACGATTCGTCCTGGTGATTTAACAGACGTTCTATTTCTCAACAGAACAGGTGCGTTACAAATATTGAAAGAGAGATGTTATTTGTGTGATTTTCTAATTTATCATAATCATGTTGCCCAACAGCCTACACAATTACCAATTGGTAGTATTTCACCATCAATTAAACAAACCAGACAGGAGAGGATAAATCAAATAACACCACATGTTATGGTGATTGATCACCCTCAAGGCAAGACTAGGCTCTTAGAGTTGCTTGCCGACTACCGAAACAATGTAGCTTTACCAGGGGAACAGCTTGGTCACACAAATTTAACCTCACATCACATATCCCTAAAACAAGCCATAAACCCAATTTACATACCAGCTTACCGACTACCTCATAGCCAGCACGCTGTAGTCCAAGATTTGGTTGAAGATATGTTGGATCAAGAGGGTATTACACATTCAAAATCACCTTTCAATAGTCCACTATTTTTAGTTCCTAAGAAGGATGGAGGTTGGCGCCCAGTAATTGATTTTAGGCGCGTCAATGAAAATACTATCCCAGATAGGTACCCAATGCCTGTCTTGAGTGATATTTACAATCTTTAGGCAATGATAATGCTGTATTTAGCAACCTTGATTTGCTTAGCGGTTATTGGCAAATACCTCTGGATGAAAAATCTCGAGAGATTACTGTTTTTAGTGCTCCTTTGGGCCATTTTGAATTTCTAAGGATGCCTTTCGGTCTCAGAAATGCCCCACTGACTTTTCAAAGAATGATCAACACCTTGTTTGCAGTGTTGATAGGGACCACAGTATGTGTCTACCTAGATGATCTCATCATAGTCAGTAAGGATGTAGATACGCATATTGCTAAACTCCGTGAAGTTTTCCAAAAACTTTCTACAGCAGGACTCAAAGTCAAACTTTAAAATACAGAATCCAATTCCTTGGTCATGTAGTTGACGGTGACGACATTCATACAGTTGATGACAAAGTTAAGGCTGTTGCCCAGTTCCCACGTCCTACAACTGTTGATAAAGTACGTAGTTTTCTTGTTTTATCTGGATATTATCGTTCTTTTATTAAAGGCTATGCGACATTAGCTTCACCCTTGACTAAGCTACTTAGGAAGGATGCAACATTTGTATGGAATGCTGAGCAAGAAGATAGTTTTAGTGCATTGAAGACAGCACTTACCAATGCCCCAGTTTTATCATTTCCTGACTACTCTCAAGAATTTACTCTGTGTACCGACGCCTCAATACAGGGAATCGGCGCTGTACTTATGCAGCTGGACGCACGAGAAAAATATAGAGTGATTACTTTTGCAAGTCGTAAACTTAATGATGCCGAAACACGTTATTCAGTAAAGCATCTAGAAACGTTGGTTGTTGTTTGGGCACTGAAGAAGTTTAAAGACATAATTTTTGGTTATAAACTAACCGTCTATACAGATCACGTGGCAGTGACAGAGTTGTTTCCCGGCAAAAATCTTTCAGGTAGACTAGCACGCTGGTATCTGACCATTCAAGAGTTTGAACCCGAGTTCAAGTATTTTCCGGGACGAACGAATGTAGTCGCAGACGCTTTGTCCTCTGTCATCGTTCTCCCACTCGTAAGTAAGGGATGAACAACAACTCGATCCATTGTGGTCTACAGTCATTTTCGCTCTAGAGTCGGGGGACGAGGCTAATCTCCCAAAGTTACCTCTTCCGTTCAATCAATTTGAACTACGACGAGACATACTCCTTCGCTCCAAGCAGACAACTGAGGGTATTGTTACACAAATTGTCTTACCTGATACACTTCGTGAAACGATACTAATGTTGTATTACGATGCTCCCCAAGCAGGTCACCCCGGAAGTGACAAATGTCTGGCGGAGGTCAGAAAGAAGTATTTTTGGAATACTATGAAGAAAGACATAAAATTGCATAATGCTAAGTGTTTGTCATGTGCTCAGCAAAAGGGTACTACAAGGGCACCGGCTCCAATTCTACAATATCCTACACCAGAACGTCCGTTTGACACCTTCGCGATCGACTTGTTACAACTTCCAAGGAATCATCAAGGATCCTCGTACGTCCTAGTGTGTGTGGATCATTTTTTAGTTTTGTGATTTTAGTCCCACTGAAGGAAAAAACAGCCAAATCTGTAGCTTATGCTTTAGTTACTTACCTTATGTGTCCTTTTACCACGCCCAAGGTTCTTCTCTCCGACAACGGATTAAAGTTCAAGAACCAACTTGTAGCGTAAATATGTCGACAATACGACATCCAACAAAGTTTTATCGCAGCTTATCATGCACAGGCTAATGGCCTTGTTGAAAGAACTAATCGGAAAATCCTAGAGATTTTTCGTCCAATAGCAAGTCAAATACACTCTGCATGGGAAGATTGGTTACCGCAAGTCGCCTCATCTATTAATGGGTCGATCAACAGCTCTACTGGCAAATCGCCCTATTATATTGTTTACGGCATAGACAAACGTCTACCGTATGACGTACTTACAGATAAGCCATGCCCAGTGTATGTGGACGATTTCGCTTCCAGGCAAATCAACGTATTCACGGATATTCATGGCCAAGTATATAAACATTTAGCAGCGTCACGCGCTGAAATGATGTACAAGCAACATAAACAAGCTAAGCCTGTCATGCTAGAAATAGGCGATGCTGTTATGGTGCGAGAACCTGAACGAAAGTCCAAGCTTTCACCCAAGTTTGACGGACCATTCCGCATTATTGTTAAAGAAGCTTGCAACAACTTTCAAATTTTGAAGCCAAACTCACAAACTTCAGACGTTGTTCATGCGGACAGACTTAAAAAGGTTCATTCAGATTCATATTCCAGACATCGTTGTCCCAGACACAACTGTTCAAACAGTAAACACGTCAAATACTCCCAGTGTATCTGATGATTTCTGTTTAAAACTACGTTCTGCGAAACGTATATAATAATGTTCCTGACATTTCTACAATGATATTAACACAAAAAGTTTTCTGAGACTAATCATTTATTAAAATATTTATAATTTCATGAATTCAGTGCCAACACTGGAATGATTATTTATTTTTCCAAGCATATTGCATGCTACAAAAACTTTAACTCAAGCTACATCAATTAACAAAACCGAACTAATGGCAAGTATGGTTGATGCAGGGTTAGGACTAGTGGATGCACACTGCACAGCATGTGTATGTGAAAATTCTTCTTGAAGCCTTACAAGACGGGTTATCTGTTAACTCCAATTTTCACAGACGAAGAGGTACTGTAGAATAGTATATCCTTCTGTTAGAGTCAACTCTCACGCACTATGCTTTCCTCATCCACGTAACTATGCTAGTGCAAAGCAAATTAATGCATGGCATGTAGAACCTTTCCCATTATACTCTGATGTCACACTGTTTACTCTGGATGTACCAACCGATCTTTTACTAATAGATGAAGACTACTCTTTGTTAGAAGTGGATGATCTTAGGGTATGATCACAGTGTACGTCATGCATACGTTTACACATGCCCAGTCTATGTGTGCGCGTTTATTCTGCTACAGACGGAATATGCGAATTGGCTATCATACAAACTAACGTTCGCACAGCGCTAAAACAATGTAACTATACACCGATTTTCCAGGAAAACTGTGTTTCATGCGCATCTATATAATGTTCAGTATATATATGTATATATATATATATATATCATGTAGATCCACAATGAAAACGTGGATAAGATATATATATATATACATATAATCAACGACCTCACCAGCAAGGAATCGAACCCTCGACCTACTGGGTGGGACAAGGGAACGCTTACCGGCTAGGCCACAAGGACACTAAAAACAGTTCTAGACTCTGTTATATTTCACACAAAGCCTGTTCATCGAGCTGATGGCGCCGTGAACCTCATTGGGAAACTGCCCGTGCCTCTTATGTGGTGTCAGTAGCATTTTACCGAATCCAGCTGGTATGAAACGCGAGGTACATATATATACTTCATTTTTAGTCCACATAACACGCGGACTTTGAACATATAATCAACGACCTCACCAGCAAGGAATCGAACCCTCGTGTTATGTGGACTAAAAATGAAGTATATATATGTACCTCGCGTTTCATACCAGCTGGATTCGGTAAAATGCTACTGACACCACATAAGAGGCACGGGCAGTTTCCCAATGAGGTTCACGGCGCCATCAGCTCGATGAACAGGCTTTGTGTGAAATATCCCCTCACTACCTCTCCTCATCCCCTCACTACCTCTCCTCATCCCCTCACTACCTCTTCTCATCCCCTCACTACTTCTCCTCATATCCTCACTACCTCTCCTCATCCCCTCACTACCTCTCCTCATCCTCACACTACCCCTCCTCATCCTCACACTATCTCTACTCATCCCCTCACTACCTCTCCTCATATCCTCGCTACCTCTCCTCATCCCCTCACTACCTCACCTCAACCCCTCTCTACCTCTCCACATCCCCTCACTACCTCTCCTCATCCCCTCACTACCTCTCCTCAACCCCTCACTATCTCTCCTCATCCCCTCACTACCTCTCCTCATATCCTCACTACCTATCCTCATCCCCTCACTACCTCTCCTCAACCCCTCACTACCTCTCCTCATCCCCTCACTACCTCTCCTCATCCCCTCACTATCTCTCCTCATCCCCTCACTACCTCTCCTCATCCCCTCACTACCTCTCCTCATCCCCTCACTACCTCTCCTCATCCCCTCACTACCTCTCGTCATCCCCTCACTACCTCTCCTCATCCCCTCACTACCCCAATTATCCTCACACTACCTCTCTTCATCCCCTCACTACCTCTCCTCATATCCTCACTACCTCTCCTCATCCCCTCACTACCTCTCCTCATCCCCTCACTACCTTTCTTCATATCCTCACTACCTCTCGTCATCCTCACACTACACCTTCTCATCCCCTCACTACCTCTCCTCATTCTCACACTATCTCTACTCATCCCCTCACTACCTCTCCTCATATCCTCACTACCTATCCTCATCCCCTCACTACCCCAATTATCCTCACACTACCTCTCTTCATCCCCTCACTACCTCTCCTCATATCCTCACTACCTCTCGTCATCCTCACACTACCTCTCCTCATCCCCTCACTACCTCTCCTCATATCCTCACTACCTCTCGTCATCCCCTCACTACCTCTCCTCATCCCCTCACTACCCCAATTATCCTCACACTACCTCTCTTCATCCCCTCACTACCTCTACTCATCCCCTCACTACCTCTCCTCATATCCTCACTACCTATCCTCATCCCCTCACTACCCCAATTATCCTCACACTACCTCTCTTCATCCCCTCACTACCTCTCCTCATATCCTCACTACCTCTCGTCATCCTCACACTACCTCTCCTCATCCCCTCACTACCTCTCCTCATCCCCTCACTACCTCTCCTCAACCCCTCACTATCTCTCCTCATCCCCTCACTACCTCTCCTCATATCCTCACTACCTATCCTCATCCCCTCACTACCTCTCCTCAACCCCTCACTACCTCTCCTCATCCCCTCACTACCTCTCCTCATATCCTCACTACCTCTCCTCATCCCCTCACTACCTCTCCTCATCCCCTCACTACCTATCCTCATCCCCTCACTACCTCTCCTCATCCCCTCACTACCTCTCCTCATCCCCTCACTACCTCTCCTCATATCCTCACTACCTCTCCTCATCCCCTCACTTCCTCTCCTCATCCCCTCACTACCTCTCCTCATCCCCTCACTACCTCTCCTCATCCTCACACTACCTCTCCTCATCCCCTCACTACCTCTCCTCATATCCTCACTACCTCTCCTCATATCCTCACTACCTCTCCTCATCCCCTCACTACCTCTCCTCATCCTCACACTACCTCTCCTCATCCTCACACTACCTCTCCTCATCCTCACACTACCTCTCCTCATCCCCTCACTACCTCTCCTCATCCTCACACTACCTCTCCTCATCCTCACACTACCTCTCCTCATCCCCTCACTACCTCTCCTCATCCTCACACTACCTCTCCTCATCCTCACACTACCTCTCCTCATCCCCTCACTACCTCTCCTCATCCCCTCACTACCTCTCCTCATCCCCTCACTACCTCTCCTCATCCCCTCACTACCTCTCCTCATCCTCACACTACCTCTCCTCATCCTCACACTACCTCTCCTCATCCTCACACTACTTCTCCTCATCCCCTCACTATCTCGCCTCATCCTCACACTACCTCTCCTCATCTCCTCACTACCTCGCCTCATCCTCACACTACCTCTCCTCATCCTCACATTACCTCTCCTCATCCCCTCACTACCTCTCCTCATCCCCTCACCACCTCTCCTCATCCTCAGACTACCTCTCCTCATCCTCACACTACCTCTCCTCATCCTTACACTACTTCTCCTCATCCCCTCACTATCTCGCCTCATCCTCACACTACCTCTCCTCATCCCCTCACATTACCTCTCCTCATCCCCTCACTATCTCGCCTCATCCTCACACTACCTCTCCTCATCCCCTCACTACCTCTCCTCATCCTCACACTACCTCTCCTCATCCTCACACTACTTCTCCTCATCCCCTCACTATCTCGCCTCATCCTCACACTACCTCTCCTCATCCCCTCACTACCTCTCCTCATCCTCAGACTACCTCTCCTCATCCTCACACTACCTCTCCTCATCCTCACACTACCTCTCCTCATCCTCACACTACCTCTCCTCATCCTCACACTACCTCTCCTGATCCCCTCACTACCTCTCCTCATCCTCACACTACCTCTCCTCATCCTCACACTACCTCTCCTCATCCTCACACTACCTCTCCTCATCCTCACACTACCTCTCCTCATCCTCAGACTACCTCTCCTCATCCCCTCACTACCCCTCCTCATCCTCACACTACCTCTCCTCATCCCCTCACTACCTCTCCTCATCCTCACACTACCTCTCCTCATATCCTCACTACCTCTCCTCATCCTCACACTACCTCTCCTCATCCTCACACTACCTCTCCTCATCCCCTCACTACCTCTCCTCATCCTCACACTACCTCTCCTCATCCTCAGACTACCTCTCCTCATCCCCTTACTACCCCTCCTCATCCTCACACTACCTCTCCTCATCCCCTCACTACCTCTCCTCATCCTCACACTACCTCTCCTCATCCTCAGACTACCTCTCCTCATCCCCTTACTACCCCTCCTCATCCTCACACTACCTCTCCTCATCACCTTACTACCCCTCCTCATCCTCACACTACCTCTCCTCATCCTCACACTACCTCTCCTCATCCCCTCACTACCTCTCCTCATCCTCACACTACCTCTCCTCATCCCCTCACTACCTCTCCTCATCCTCACACTACCTCTCCTCATCCCCTCACTACCTCTCCTCATCCTCACACTACCTCTCCTCATCCCCTCACTACCTCTCCTCATCCCCTCACTACCCCTTCTCATCCTCACATTACCTCTCCTCATCCCCTCACTGTCTCTCCTCATCCTCACACTACCTCTCCTCATCCTCAGACTACCTCTCCTCATCCCCTCACTACCCCTTCTCATCCTCACACTACCTCTCCTCATCCCCTCACTACCTCTCCTCATCCTCACACTACCTCTCCTCATCCCCTCACTACCTCTCCTCATCCCCTCACTATCTCTCCTCATCCTCACACTACCTCTCCTGATCCCCTCACTACCTCTCCTCATCCTCACACTACCTCTCCTCATCCCCTCACTACCCCTTCTCATCCTCACATTACCTCTCCTCATCCCCTCACTGTCTCTCCTCATCCTCACACTACCTCTCCTCATCCCCTCACTACCTCTCCTCATCCCCTCACTACCCCTCCTCATCCTCACACTACCTCTCCTCATCCCCTCACTACCTCTCCTCATCCTCACACTACCTCTCCTCATCCTCAGACTACCTCTCCTCATCCCCTCACTACCTCTCCTCATCCTCACACTACATCTCCTCATCCCCTCACTACCTCTCCTCATCCCCTCACTGTCTCTCCTCATCCCCTCACTACCCCTTCTCATCCTCACACTACCTCTCCTGATCCCCTCACTATCTCTCCTCATCCTCACACTGTCTCTCCTCATCCCCTCACTATCTCTCCTCACCTGAGCGCAGCTCTGGCACCTCTGTTTTGATCAATCAATCAATATCGCCGACGCCTTGTTCCCTCCCGGGAAATCCCTTTACAGGGGGTGGCCATGAAAGAAATGTCTCCAGGTCATTTTATCTTTGCACACCTTACTTGCTCTCTTAAACACTCTTCCTCCCCTTCCCGCTGTCTCTTCAACAAATTCTCAAATTCTTTTCTCCCAGGTGGCAATAGGTCTATCCCTCCCAACATTCCCCTTCTCCTGCTATCAAAAACTTTTTTGTTAGCCTGTCTTCATGCATCCATGGCACATGTCTATACCACCTTAGTGTATTCCTCTTCATCCACTCCACCACACCAAACTTCACACTTGAAGATATAGTAAGCTCTATATGTTACTAAAAATCTATATACAGTATATGGTACCTCGTGTTTCATACCAGCTGGATTCGGTAAAATGCTACTGACACCACATACAAGGCACGGGCAGTTCCCAATGAGGTTCACGGCGCCATCAGCTCGATGAACAGGCTTTGTGTGAAATATAACAGAGTCTAGGACTGCTTTTAATGTCCTTGTGGGTTGGTCGGTAGCGTTCCCTAGTCCCACCCAGTAGGTCGAGGGTTCGAATCCTGGCTGGTGAGGTCGTTGATTGTATGTTCAAAGTCCGCATGTTATATATATCTTCAGGGGTGAGTACAGTACAGACTAAAGAGGAGTTGGTTGATAAACTCAATAACTTACACATTAATTATGATTTTAAACTGGTCAGTTTTGATGTAACATCACTCTTTACAAAGGTCCCAGTTGATGATTTACTAGAGTTCCTCATAGATTCCCTGGATAACATTTCACTGCCCGTCTCGAAAGACGACTTCATCGAACTCATCAGACTATGTATTAAGGATTGTAAGTTTGAATTCAGTGGAGAATATTATGCTCAAAAATTTGGTATGGCAATGGGTAATCCACTCTCACCTGTATTAAGCAACCTATATATGGAATTCTTTGAAAAGAAACTATTAAGTAATATTTTACCACCTTCAGCAGTCTGGTTTAGATATGTTGATGATGTATTATGTCTCTGGCCATGTAATGAGGACCTAAAAGCTTTCCTGCCACAACTTAACAGCTTAGCCCCCTCGATCAAATTCACTGTAGAATTAGAGCAAGACTGTAAATTGCCATTCCTAGACTGTCTGATACACAGAATAGGTAACACTTTTAAGTTCAGTATTTATAGAAAACCAACTAATGTGTGTTCATACATTCATTATTATTCTGCCCACCATAATAGAGTCAAACATTCAGTATTTTCAACAATGTTTTTACGTGCTTTGAGAAATTGCAGTCCGGAATTCATTGATGAGGAATATAAATATATCTATAATATTGGCTCAAACCTTAAATACCCTAGATCTTTCATAGACAAATGCCTAAACATCACTTAGAAAACTTTTTATAGAACTGATCCCAAGCCCACCCATGACCATAAGAATATCTTAATATTACCATTTCACAAAAATTTCTCACACATTCCTTCACAACTAAAAACCTAGAACGTCAAAGTGGCATTTAAAAACTCATGCACTGTTAAACAAATGTTAATCAAGAACTCCCCCAACAACACAATTGGTTGCATTTATAAAGTTCCTTGCAAGGAATGTAATATGTTTTACTTAGGCCAGACAGGTAAAGATCTTGTAACTAGAATTAAACAACACAAATACAGTGTCAGGACAGGCCAGGAATCCAATGCTCTGTTTGTTCATTTGAGGGATAACAAGCATTGCATTGACTGGGATAATGCTTCCTCAATATTACCATGTAATTCAATTGATAGTAGGAACATCATAGAATCTAGTCTTATTAAACATACCGAAGCATTCAACATGAATTTGAGTAACGGTATGTACAAGCTGGACAACTTTGTAATTAAGAAGATTTGTGATCAGGTGAGAGGGCGGGTCACTGTCCCATCTGACCCAACCACCAACCGTTGTGTGCCATTTAAAGATTAGTAGGGTCATTACCTGACCATTGTGGACCTGGTCTCACCCTCCTCTGTATATATTCATCTTGTTCTGCATTACTCTATCTAGTCTGTACTCACCCCTGAAGATGTGAATTACACGAAAGCGCTTGGGAACTTCGTGTTTTCTTCTTTCCTGGTGGTTATCAGCATATACCTAGATCACGCGCACCTACAGTGATTTACTTGCATATATATATACATATATATATATATATATATATATATAATCAACGACCTCACCAGCAAGGAATCGAACCCTCGACCTACTAGGTGTGACTAGGGAACGCTTACCGGCTAGGCCACAAGGACACTAAAAGCAGTTCTAGACTCTGTTATATTTCACACAAAGCCTGTTCATCGAGCTGATGGCGCCGTGAACCTGCTTTTATTGTCCTTGTGGCCTAGCCGGTAAGCGTTCCCTAGTCACACCCAGTAGGTCGAGGGTTCGATTCCTTGCTGGTGAGGTCGTTGATTATATGTTCAAAGTCCGCGTGTTAATTGGATTAAAAATAAAGTATATATATATATATATATATATATATATATATATATGGGTAATCCGCTTTCACCAGTATTAAACAATTTATATATGGTAATCTTTGAGAAGAAACTATTATGTAATATTTTTCCACCTTCAGCAGTCTGGTTTAAATATTTCTCATTCTCCCTTACCTACCCGAGTCGTGTCTCACCAATTGTCCACCGCCTCCCTCATCCCCCACCACCCTTTCCTCCTTCACCCCCAGTACTCTTTCCTCCCTCACCCCCATCACTCTTTCCTCCATCACCCCAACACCCTTTCCTCCCTCACCCCCACCACCATTCCCTCCCTCACCCATACCTCCTTCACCTCCACCACCCTTTCATCCCTCACTCCCTCCATTCTCTACTCCCTCACTCCCAATACGCATTCCTCCCTCACCTCCACCACCCATTCCTCCACCATCCCCACCACACTGTTCTCCCTCACCCCCACCACCCATTCCTCTCTCATCCCCACCACCCATTCCTCCCTCACCCCCACCACCCATTCCTCCATCATCCCCACCACCCTCTTCTCCCTCACCACCACCACCCATTCCTCTCTCACCCCCACCACCCATTCCTCCCTCACCCCCACCACCCGTTCCTCTCTCAACCCCACCACCCATTCCTCCCTCACTCTCGCCTTCACTCTTACAGAGGCAAAGCGCCATAGGTCATTGTCTACCTTTACGTCAACTCCCCTTCTCCCCTCACCAGTACTTCTCTTCCCTTTCTCTCACTCCAGATCCCCCCTTCTTTCTTCACCCTCACCCCAGCTCCCCTCCTTCCTTCACCCTCACCCCGGCTCCCCTCCTTCCTTCACCCTCACCCTAGCTCCCCTCCTTCCTTCACCCTCACCCCAGCTCCCCTCCTTCCTTCACCCTCACCCCAGCTCCCCTCCTTCACCCTCACCCCAGCTCCCCTCCTTCCTTCACCCTCACCCCAGCTCCCCTCCTTCACCTTCACCCCAGCTCCCCTCCTTCACCCTTACCCCAGCTCCTCTCCCCAGTACAACGAGAAAGAGAATGAAAGAGAGAGAAGGAATACAGACAGACAGACGAACAGAGAGCACTGTCTCCCTATTCCTGCCCTCGGTATGTCATCAAAGAGAGTGGTAACATTTACGCAATGCTCTCATCTCCACCGCCCCATCACGCCCCGTCCCACGCTCGCCTCTGCCTCTACACCCCTCCCAATCCTAAACCCTTTCCCTGCCCTCTCCTCCCCTCCCCATCCTCAACCCCCTCCCCTGCCCTCTCCTCCCCTCCCCATTCTCAACCCCCTCCCCTTCCCTCTCCTCCCCTCCCTATTCTCAACACCCTCCTCGGCCCTCTCCTCCCCTCCCCATCCTCAACCCCTTCCCCTGCCCTGCCCTGCTCGCCCTACCCCATCCTCAAACCCCTCCCCTGCCCTGCCCTTCTATCCCCATCATTAACCCCCTGCCCTGCCCTGCCCTGCCCTCACCTCCCCATCCTCAACCCCCTTTTTTTTGTAGAGAAAGGAGGGTGAAAGAAGATATGAGGTGGGGAAAGGAAGTTATAGTTCGAAAATTGAAGAAGTTTAGGAGGAGGTAAGAGAGGGCGGGCTGACCGCCTAGCTAAGCTAATAGTGTTCCCTCCCCTCCCCAACCAACAACTCCCTCCCCTCCCCATTCCTCCCTTCCCCTACCCTACCCTCCTGTCGTCTTTCTTTCTTTCTCAAGTCAAAGTTAATCGATAAAGAAAACTCAACGAAACCCCAACTATCTATCTATCTATCTATCTGTCTGTCTGTCTGTCTATCTATCTATCTATCTATCTGTCTGTCTGTCTGTCTGCTATCTGTCTGTCTGAATGTCCGTCTGTGTATCTATCTATCTAGCTATCTATCTGTCTATCTATCTATGTATCTATCTATCTATCACTCTATCGTGTCATCGTGGTAGACATACCGTAACATTTATAGTACAGGTATATATTTATGTGTTATGTTACGAAGGGTTAATAATGGAAGGTAGAAATGCATGTAGTAATTGTCCTAAAACACACACACACACACACACAGCATGAGGTCAAGGGAATACTAATTCAATTTGTGTTATTATACTGACACCTGTCCTTACCTTAAAAGTCAATCACCTGAGTTAACGACCTCGTAGGTAAATATTTTATCAATACCACCAGAGAGAGAGAGAGAGTTAGGGGCTCCTTGGGGTCTTTCTCGCGTGAGCAGGTACGACACAGGTGGATTTATGTTATTAGAGAAGATGGGTTGCAGTAGGAATATTTTCAATAGAATTTTATCTCTTTATGATTATTATTATTATTATTATTATTATTACATAAGAACATAAGAACATAAGAACATAAGAATGGAGGAAACCACAGCGGGCCTATTGGCCCATACTGGGCAGTCCCATTTACACCCAAACCCTGTATTAGCCCCTTAGGTCTTATATAAATGTCAGCACAGTACTACCGTGCACCAAAGTCGTGTCCACTACCCAGCCACAGTGAGGTTTCGAATAGCCTTGAGTCTGAAGTTTCGAAACAGCTGGGGGAAATGCTATGGTCGGCCAACAGATGTCGCCCACTGTAGTGAGTGTGTGGGGGGAGGGGGGGTAGAGCAGGTGGGGGCTGGATGAGAGGCAGGTATATTTATTATTTGTACCACCATAATTTCAAGTTGTCCTTTTAACTACGTTTTGTCTTACAGTTGTTTCTTTATGGTTACGAATTCATGGAACAGGTGCAGTGTCCTAGGTGCTTATTGCCGCTCAGGTCACAATGATACTTTAAAGAATGGAATATATTAAGGATAAAAGTGAAATATGCAAGGATCAGGGTGAAGGGCCTTGGTCAGCTAGTTTTACTCAGCGACCATGTCACAATTTTGTTGTTATTCCGACAAAGAGATTATGGTGATATTTATTTATATTCCACCCATCCTTTGCTTAATGAATATTTGTGATAATATGCAATATTATATTATGATATACTTATGTTAAAAAGAGTGGAGTGAAAAAGTTATCAGTATTGTAAAATAGTATTCAGACTTAATCTAGGTGACTGTTCCAATTCTTCCAAGTTCCAGTGTTTAAACACCCCACCACAATATGCAAGCTTCATATATTTTGGAGTGTGCTCAGTTATCGTTAATATTGTGTGCTGAACATCATGAGCATTTCAATGATGGTAGCAATTGTAACTATATAATTATATTGTGTTATAAGACAACACATTCCACGACGTGTCATACAGATCATTGTGTACCACATAATACATAATTTATGGCTGTTAAGTTACTTTGTTATGAATTTTCATGCGAGATAGTTTAAGACATCATTAAGGACATGGATTTAAGATAACACTGTAGGTGAGATAATATATATTAATTGTATTTACAAACAATACTAAAATCCAAACAATACACCAATACACACATCTTAGTATTTGGTCCAGCCACCCATTGCATTCAGGACTTCATCAAGGCGATTAGGGATGGAGTCGACCAGCTTCAGGCACACCCCTGGTCGTCGACGTATACTCTCCCACAGGTCGTAAGCATTGGCCTCTATTGCTGCGCAGGTTCGCTGCTCCCCAATATCCCAGTCACGTTTCATCATGGCCCAAATATGTTCAATAGGATTAACATCACATCTTAGTGTTGTCCAGTCGATGACCTCAATTTCAGGGTGATCCTGGAGGTAGTCCTTCACTATGTTGCTGGTATGAATGGGACTGTTGTCATGAACCAGCCTGATAGTGTGGGGGGCTGGAACTGCCATAGCCCGGACTGTAGGAATTAGCACTTGCTCCAGGATGTCTACATACTGCTCACCAGAGAAACGGCCATTAATCTTGACCAGTTCATCTGGCCCATGTGCCCACATCCACCCCCCAGAATGACACTGACACCCTACCACTCACTGAGCGATGTTGAGTGCGTTTCTCATGGTAGCGCGTGTTGGGGGGCCGCCAGCACTGCCTTGCTTCGGCTCCCACTGACCTGAACACCGTTTCATTGGTAAATATAATGGTTCTCCAGTATTCTTCTCTATGTGGAAGGTGTTCCAATGCAAAGCCGAGTCGACACTCCTTGTGAGTAGGTGTTAGCCACCCTTTGTGAGCTGGAATATGGCAGTCGATCCCGGCTTCATGAAGTCGGAGTCTTGTCGTCATGTGATGGCAGTTGAGGCCCAGATTTCTTGGATGCTCCACTGATGTTCGCATTGGATATGCCGCTGCAGCTGCCAAGGTCATGGCGTCCATCCTTGCCGACGTTACTCGTGGCCTCCTGCTTCGAGGTTTCGTCTCCACTGAGCCCTCTTCCTCCCACCGACGGATCCACCTCCTAACCATCTTGGTGCTCCTCCCCACTTCGAGAGCAATGTTCGGCACAGTTGGCCCGGCTCTCCACATCCAGATGATTTGGCCTCGCTCAGCAATCACTGCCAACGAATTTGCTCGTCCTGCAGGCATATCTGAAATGGCAGAGTAATATTATGTTGTGGTAACTGATGCAGGCTTTTATATACTAGAGTAAATTAATGGTATTAGTAACACCTAGGTTAAGTATTATTACTCTGACATAACGTTTTGGTAAATCTTTTTGGATCAACTGCCCAAGAAACCCTTCCTATTTCATGTATTCATAGTGAACTGTAAGTGGATCCTCCTCCCCCCCCCCCCAACCTCCACCACCACCCCTGCGACTGTAGGGTGAACATTCGCCGATAATCATCATCATCATCAAGATTTAGTTTAACCAGACCACTGACACCCATTTGAGTCTCTTCTAGAGCTGGCCAGAGGGAATAGTTACCATATATTTCTGTTTCTATAATTTAGTGTTATATTGTTTGGAGGAGATTACAGTATTTCAAAAAGGTCAAACCTGAACTTGGAAAATTTTGGGGTCTCTGCTAAAACATCTTACATTGTAGGGTTAGTGAAGCACATTGTTCGATATCGATTATAAATAGGGCATTCAATGAGAATATGTTGGACTGTTATTTGTGTTCGGCAGTTGGAGCATATAGGTGGGGCTCCATTAGGGGAAGACATGAGTTGGCCATGCGTCAATCATCGCGTATGCCCAATTCTTAGACGATTCAGAATAGTTTCGTGATGTCGAGAGGATTGTTTTGATGATGACCAAAGATAAACTGATGATTTGATAATTTTTAGCTTATGACGTGTTGGTTCATTTTCCCAGGACTTTTGCCAATCGTCAAATACTAATTGTTTATAGGTAGTTCGCCTCGTCGATAATCAAAATATATGGTTCTCCACTGCTTTACATATTTCTTTGACTTTTTCAGCTATGACATGTTCATCCCAGATTACATTTAACTGTAATAGGTTACATTACGTTAGGGTTCGTTATACAAAAACGTTTTTCTTCATGTTTATTGAGTCGTTCTAAATTTAATTTCTGCTCAAAATACTACATTACCCAACCCAAACTCCCAGGTTGCAACTGGGGGTGTAACATAACCGAGTAAGGTAACGTGCGGCAAACGCATAGCACATCAAACACCATATTTTTATGGTGAAGTTAACTAAGGAGCTCATATAACAACTGTCATATAATTATAATAGGGTGTCCCACTAATCACAGCAGATATTTGTAGAGGTGAAAGAATATGTGATTCTGAGTATAAAACTTCTATACATATATGGATTTTTCGGTTTACGTTTAGCGGTGAGGTGGATTTTACAAATTACGCAAGGCAATCATTACAAATGGCGGAGTCGAAGCGGGAGGTACAGATAGCTATAGCGAAATATAGGAAAGGGGGAAGAAGGTTTAGTAGTGAAAGAATGTGGGTTAAACGGAACAGACTTTTAGGAGGAGAGAAAGTGTGTGGCCTTGTGCCCACTGCATGGTATTGGGTGGTAGGTTGGGGTGACTGGGGCGATGGGAGGGCGGAAAGGATGTGGAGAAAAGAAGGCGAAAGTAAATGGAGGGCCCATCCCTATTTGGGTGGGGTGCACCTCATCTTTAATTTGTTTGGAGGGCCCATTCATTATTTTTTCTGAGTAGGGTTACACTTTTTATTATAGATAAAGGGAAATGGATGGAGATAGAGACGTGGTGGCTCAATATCACATATTCTTTCACCTCTACTATCTGCTGTCACTCACGGGACACCCTGCAATAGTATAAGGACGACATGGGCTATGCTGACAAATTAATGTGACTTACCTGTTGGTGATGACGATGGTAGGAATGAGACCTCGGCATGTTTCAGTGTTCGACATCATCTCCTTCTCCTGGTGTGAGTGGCGCCAACCTTGGTATCAACTTGTGTATTCTCCATGACTACCATTACTGGTAGTCACGGAGAATTAATTTCTGGTGTGCCCATCAGTCTCACCATTGTAGCCATGAACGGCAGAGATATGGTCGTTGTAGTGCTTTTATTTACCCGTTACACATGTCTCACCTTGCTTAATAATATTAACTATCATCATGGCATTCTCATTGTTATCAGTGATTGCGGAATTCACCATGTTATGCTCCACCTACACACAGCCTGCTACTAGACTAACCCCCACCTCCTCTATCCCGCCCCCCCCCCCCCCCACACACTACAGTGGGCGACATCTGTTAGCCGACCGTAGCATTTCCCCTAGCTGTTTCGAAACTTCAGACTCAAGGCTATTCGAATCCTCACTGTGGTTGGGTAGTGGACACGACTTTGGTGCACGATAGTACATAGGGTTTATATAATCATATCACCCGCTGTAACTTTCCACTAGCTATGAGGTGATATGGTTACATCACGTGATGGGTACGTTCCTTGAGGCGCGGCACTAAGACTGATGAGGTCAGCGTATACAGTTGTGTTCTGACCTCATTCAGTTGTGTTCTGACCTCACTATGGCCAGAGCAAGGTGCGGTCTTGGGTATGAGAGTTTGTTGACCAAACTGGAGTGGTCCACTGAAGAATTGGCGAAGGCCAAGTTAGAAATTGAGAGGGCCACGTTGGAGAACTTGAAATTAAGGGAAGAGATGGCGATGTTAAAAGGAGAGGCTGGACGAGTAAAGCCAGTGGCTGACGAAAAATCAAGCGAGTGGAAAATTGTGAGTAGTGGGAAGACAAAGCTTTTGGTGAAGAAGCACACCAAGGATACGACAACAACGACAACAACAGCTAAGTGTACCAACCCGTTCAGTCCCTTGATAGACGAATTGGACGTTAGTACAGTCAGGGAAAGGGATGACAAGGAAGGTATAAAAACTTTAATTGTTGGTGACTCACAGGTAAGGTACATGGACAGGGCCTTTTGTGGCAAAAACAAAAATAGGATGAGGGTGTGTTTGCCAGGAGCTGGGGTGGGGGATATAATTGACAGGATGGACAATATCTTGTCTGGTAATGGGAACAAACCCATTATCTGCCTCAGTGCAGGAGGCAATGATATTGGCCGGTGTAGGAGAGAGGAGCTTCTTGATAAGTTCAAGGCAGCCATAGATCGTATTAGGACTAAGGGAGGGATCCCTATCATATGCGGTGTCCTGCCTAGAAGGAGAGTTGGCAGTGAATGGTTGTCAAGGGCAGTTGGTGTTAACGACCGTCTTGACAGATATTGCAAGTCAATATCAGTCCCATTCATTGACAACTGGGACAACTTCTATGGCAGAAAGGACCTTTATGCTAGGGATGGGGTGCACCTGTCTAGGGATGGAGTAGCAACCCTGGCTGGGGCTCTAGAGGGGGCAGTTCAAAAGATATCGAAGTCTTTAAACTGCTAAGAGAACATAGGGGCACGGGGGTGGAGGAGACTGCAGTGGGAGCGGGTAAACAAGGCGAAAGATTACAGGGAAATAGTGTTAGGAATGATGACATAACTAAATTAGAGTGGGAGTTTAAAACTAAACGCGGTAAGGGAAGGACTCAGAACACGACTAACTTAAATGTATATTACGCGAACAGTAGAAGTATGAGAAACAAAATGGATGATATTAGGGCCTTGGTATGTACCGAAGAAATCGATATAATTGCATTCACTGAAACATGGATCAACCTAGACACACGTGAATTACCAGTCGAATACCAAATTGCGGGTTACAAACTGTTCCATACCGATAGGCAGACCAGGAAAGGAGGCGGAGTAGCAATCTATGTTAGGGATAACCTGAAGTGTGAAATAAATAAGGAAATAAAAACTGAGAGGAATACAGAAACAATTTGGATAGAATTAAGCGACGGTCGGGAAAAATTAATCACAGGAGTAATATATAGACCCCCCAATCTTGACAGAGTCAATGAGCGACTTATCTGGGATGAAATGCGCAGGGCTTCCATACACAACAAAGTCTGTATAGTAGGCGACTTTAACCTTGGCCAAATAGATTGGACCGACCTTACGGGAAACTCAGAATCAGAGGATTTTCTCGAGACGATCCAGGACTGTTTCCTAAGTCAACATATAACCGAACCCACACGGGGTAATAATATATTGGATTTAGTTTTGTCAAACACAGAAAACCTCATTAGCAATGTCGAGGTAGGGAACGAACTTGCAAACAGCGATCACAAAGAAATTCGATTCCAGTTAGATTTTCAGGGCAGACGTAAGGAAAATTCCACTAAAGTACCAGATTTCAGAAGGGCAAACTTTGACAGTTTAAAGAGGCAGCTGAGAGAGGGGGTGTCGCGCTTGGCCGTGAACCTGACAGATGACACCGACCTGATAACGAGATCTGAGATTGCCGAGTTCCACGACAATTTAAATAGTGAGTTACTTAATGCACAAAGGCAGAACATACCATACAAAAAACTCAGATCAAACAACAATGACCCTAAATGGATAAATAATTATTTAAAGAACATCATTGGCCAAAGGAAGGCTATAGGTAGAAGGATAAATCGTGGCGAAATTCACCTCCGGGACTATTATAGGGTATTGGCGAGTAGGGTTAAAACCGAGATAAGGAAAGCAAAGAGGAATAATGAGGTAAGGATAGCAAGGGAGGCAAAGACAAACCCCAAAGGTTTCTACCAAATGTACCAAACTAAAACACGAGAAAAGATTGGACCAATACGGTCAGACTCCAGCGAGCTCACTGATAACGACGGAGAAATGAGCAATAATTTGAATAAATATTTTTCAACAGTTTTCACCAGCGAAAATTTAAACATGATACCCGAGGCACCGACTCTATTCAGAGATAGTGAAGAAAACAAATTAAGTGAGATAGTAGTGACTAGTAACGATGTTAGTAAGCAAATAGACAAACTAAAGCCTAATAAGTCACCTGGTCCCGATGAGATATTTGCCAGAGTATTAAAGGAATGTAAGGAAGAGCTTAGTATGCCCTTAGCAAAGTTGTTTAACATGTCCTTAAAAACAGGTGTAGTACCAGAATCCTGGAGGATAGCGAATGTAATACCGATCTTCAAGAAGGGGGATAGATCACTATCCTCTAACTACCGCCCAATCAGTCTAACATCAATAGTAGGCAAATTACTGGAAGCAATCATTTCAAACTCTATTCGAAATCACCTGGAGAAGCACAGATTGATCAATGATTCCCAGCATGGCTTCACAAGCGGACGTTCTTGCCTAACTAATCTATTAACATTCTTTTCATCAGTTTTCGAATCAGTGGACGAGGGGCACAATTATGATGTGGTATATCTCGACTTTAGCAAAGCCTTCGACAGAGTACCCCACGAAAGACTAATTAGAAAGATAGAAGCTCATGGCATCAAAGGTGACATCCTTAAATGGATTAGGGCGTGGTTACAGGACAGGAAACAGCGAGTGAGCATTAACGGCACTAAGTCCCATTGGAGCAACGTCACAAGTGGAGTTCCCCAAGGCTCAGTACTTGGACCATTATTGTTTATTATATACATAAACGACATAGATATCGGCATAGACAGCAACATAAGTAAATTTGCTGATGATACTAAAATAGGACGTGATATCAAATCTGACGAGGACTCGGCAAAACTACAGGAGGATCTAAACAAATTTTTCGAATGGTCTGGAAAATGGCAGATGAAATTCAACATTGACAAATGTAAAGTACTCAGTATAGGAAATGTAAACAGGGAAACCAGATACCAGATGAACAACGATGCCATAGAGAAATCCGACTGCGAGAGAGATTTAGGAGTAATGATAAGTAGGAACCTTAAGCCAAGTAAACAATGTGTTTTTGCTCGAAACAAGGCTAATAAAGTACTTGGGTTCATACAAAGACGTGTTAGTTACAAGACTAGCGAGGTCATCCTAAAACTGTATCTTGCTCTTGTGAGACCACACCTGGATTACGCAGTCCAGTTCTGGTCACCGTATTACAGAATGGATATAGAATCCTTGGAAAGAATTCAGAGGAGAATGACAAGACTAATCCCGGGTATCAGGAACCTTGAGTATAGAGACAGGTTAAAGCATCTTAATTTGCACTCCCTTGAGAGACGTAGAGCGAGGGGCGACCTGATAGAGGTGTATAAATGGAAGGCAGGGCTAAACAAAGGGGACATTACAAAGGTACTCAAATTATCCAACCAGGAGCGAACTCGTAACAATGGTTTTAAATTGGACAAATTTAGATTTAGGCGTGAAATAGGTAAACACTGGTTTGGAAACAGAGTAGTGGATGAATGGAACAAGTTACCAAATATCATTATTAACTCGAATACGCTGAATTGCTTCAAACATAGGTTGGATGCTCATATGAGCAATAGGGGTTGGGTGTAAACGGGACTGCCCAGTATGGGCCAATAGGCCCGCTGCAGTTTCCTCCATTCTTATGTTCTTATAAAAGCCACTTGCCTCGGGATTGTCACTGAACACCTCATACCAACCGGACGTATTTAGAAGAGATAGTTAATATAGCCTCCGTCCTCATTTTAAGACTCATAGCTACAGCGATTAAGTTACGGTGATATACACTTGGAGCTGTATGTGAGATAGTTTCTCACTAAATAAAGAACGGATAATTGGGCTCCGCTACTAAAACCCTATACACTTTCACATGTTACAGCCTCATTAACCCAGAAATAACCAAAGGTTAAAGGGCCAGTTCATAGGTGGCAGCTACGTGGTACAGATGACAACATTCTGGTCTATATGCACATTCTACATAACAAGTCTTTTACAAAAACAGAAAAACAAAAACAGTGAGGTGTTATAATCTCCCAAAGTGTATTATAATATCCCGTAGTGAGACGCTATACGTTGAGTGATTTTTATTTTGTCATCCAACGAGATAACTTGTTACCTATTGTGGAAGGGTGGCAACTCCCCGGTCTGGCAACAAAGCGTGGTGGAGAAGAATTTGCGACGTCAACATTCAACATCCTGTGCGCAGATACCCCCAGTGACAGCCCAAGGAGCTTACAGTGTTGCCACATACCTATGTGCTTCGAGGTTTTGCAACTCGTGGACCTTTCACCATTTAGACATCACACGTTGTTTAAACAGAGTGTTTTGGCTGTTCGTGACTGCAGATTGTTTACTTCCCTTTGTGTACCCAGCAAGTCCTATATATACAGGGCTTCCGAAGGACCTGCTTCTCACCCGTGGTGGACGTTTCCAGCAACCTCACAACCTGTGGTCAGCAATTTTGGTGGATAGTGGACTCCCCGGTGTTGAAGTGGACTCACCCGTCGCCATCTTGAAGCATCAATCAGTTGCTACGCAACGGAGACAGCACCTGATCTACTATCAACACTCACTCACTACCCACTCATTTTGACCTTAAGTCAGCTGTGACAGTGGGAGGGACGACTGCCTCTGACGGCTCGCGTTTTCCACATCTACTCAAAACTACAATTACAGGTAATTTAGAAACATTATACATATACCCACAGTAATATAGTCAACGGCATAGTCCACATGGATAGACGTCGTGTAGGGTATGTTGTTTAATAAGTGTCATGCTTACTTTTTATATGAATATATATAGATACTGAGGTAATTAAAGTCCAGTATTAAGCTTCTCTTATTTTTTAGTGATAATTTCTTAATTTTACAAGTAACGTTATTTACTGTAAATGAAAGGCAAGAGTAATTTTGTTTTTATGGTATAACTTTTGATGTGATCCATTTCCATATTAATGGACCGTCTTTCTAAGTCTTCGTCTTCGGACATAAGTGATTTGGCCGATCATTATATTAGTGATGAAGATATTGCTGATGAGGTTAAAGTCACTAATGAAAAAAAAGATTCAGTACATGCGCACGAAACACAGGCGCAGTCAAAGCTAGACATTTCTGTCAGGTGTAGTGAAAATATTATAGACCCATCATTTGACGATTTAAACCGTCGAACCCTAAGGTCAGGTAAGAAGTATAATACGTCGCCTGATTACGGGCAGGTTCTCCTTTCTCCTCCACAGAAAGACAGTGTGTCAGAAAACTTTTTATTACCTCCTCCATTAAAAGATCCCTCAGTTAAGAGTAAGTTAAATAGCATGGCTACTTCTAACACCCGCATGTCTACTAACCCCTCTAACGTTATTAAAGTGATACCGCATGGCGGTCAGGTCCGCGATTTTACGGGGGAAGATGGATACCGGGTAACTACATTTCTAAGAGCATGTGAGGATACCCTGAGAAATGTTCAGATTACTACAGACGAGGGGAAGAAGCCATTTGTTCGCTCTCATATCCCGCAAGATAGTTTTGCAAGTGAACATTTAGACGTCAGTGGTCTTGCTGACCCGAGGTATGAATATTTAAAAAAGGCTCTAATTGGTATTTTTGAGTCTGGTTCACAGCTAAGACATTTACATTGGTTGTTTAGGTGGCTTGACCGTTTGACACCAGTGGTTCGCGCAGAAACTCCGATGAAGAGTGTCGCCATTGCTGGTGATTATCTGTCAGGACAAGTGTACTAATTTTGGTGGATCGCCACGGTATGTTGATGATGGCAAAATGTCTCAGGAAAAGGTTGAGAATTTAGTTGAACTCATTAGTTTTTTGGTGGTAGTTCGCGACCCTATATATTGTCGTGCACAAGATAATGAGTATGCACCGACTGATCTGATCATAGATTACGCAAATGAACTTGCTCCCAAGTCAGCTCCTACCCCACCAGCAAGGACAACTACACCTGTAGCACGAATGCAACAACGAGTTCTCAACAACCCAGGGTAACGAACCTCGACAAACTTTCGTATGTACCCATTGTAAAAAGAAAGGTCATACAGTGGATGATTGTTACCAGCTCCAGAGTGGTGGTGTCAAGAATAAAGAAAAGAGACATCCAACCACCGGCCCACGGCAAAGACGTGGACCACCCAAAACTGATGCAGCGGCTGCAAAGACTACATCTATGACAGGCCATGAAGCTGATATGTCGTGTGGGTATTATCAGTCTGCCTCTCACAACATAGATGACAGTGCCGCGATGCAAAGAGCTGGGAGCGTAGACGCAGGATCACCCCAGGTAACAGAGCAGTGTACAGCGTGTCGTTATCACTACAAGAAGTCGGGGGAAGACCAGCGCCGGTGCGGGAACGAAGAAGGATAGGTACATCAGTACCAACGCCCAACAGCACTTCTGTGGCAGCCTCTTTAATAGCGACGCTCAACAAAGTGGAAATGTTGTCCATTCCGGCGAGAGTTGGGTCAATCAGATTGGCTCTGGATATTGATACGGGTGAGTGCGCAAATGTATTAGCGTTGGCATCCTATCTAGAGTTACAACGTAGATTCCCTCACCGAGATTTTTCATTTCGACCTACTGACACCGATCTCAAAGGAGTTTCAGGGACGCAGCTAAACATTGCTGGGATGGTGACTTTACCACTATAATTTTCTAGACGTGGTATTTCCTTTTACGCAGATTTTTATGTAGTCCAGCAATTTAATTTACCAGCTGACTGGTTGGTAGAGCTACCGACACTATTACATTTAATGGTGTTTCCTACAATGCTATGCCTAATTCTGCACAGTTGCTCTCCGCAAAGTTGAAAGTGTTATCCACCATACTGTTACGAGTTGGGGATTTAGAATATAGTTAAAAGTCTACCCAGATCCCAACAGGCAACAACAATAAAAAACTTAAACACACAAAGACAATCGGACTATAAAAGGGTAGACAAAGGATGCGAGTTTTTGTTGTGTATAATAAAGTACAATAAATTCCTTACCAAAATATTCAGCTTTCTATAATTTGCCCTTAACCATACTTATCCTAAACATATGTAACATTGGCTTAACAGTATATACATATTTATACAACATTCAACAATCTGAAGCAAGTGGAGGTGGGAGGTGACATAGGGTTACAATTACTCAAGTGGGGTGCTAAAATGTCTGACGAGTAAGGCTGAGTATTGAAGAAGATGGTAGGTAGTCACTGTGCCGTAGGTTTCCAGGATAGGTGATCCTAGTGTGGTCACTTCCCAGAGTGAACTGCACTCTCCTCGATCCGGAGCTGATGAGGAAGCGTTGGAGGAGGTGACGCAACAACCAGGATATGTAGAAGGGAAACCCGGAGTGGTGACTAAGGCTAGTCATACTCGAGTCGTATCCCTAGATGGCGTTGCTCGTGGTGCTGGGTAGGTAGATCATGACACAATAGATGGTGTGGTTCGTAACACACCCCCCTCCAAAGACCTCCGTAGCGCCGGAGCGAAGGAGGTGATCACCTGGTGCGTCTGGAGAGTAGCTGCTGCATTTCCACTGGAGCTCGGGATAAGGATTCCGCAATCAGGTTGTCCACCCCCTTTATGTGCCGGACTTGTAGATTATAGGGCTGGGTGAAGAGAGCCCAGCGGAGGATTCGCTGGTTGGAGGTCTTGTTGGTTTGGATGAACGTGAGCGGGATATGGTCGGTGAAGACTAGGGTGGCTTGTGGGCGAGATTGGAGGTAACATTCAAACTTCTTTATTGCCAACACCAGAGCCAGGGCCTCCTTCTCTATGGTCGAGTAGTTGGTCTGATGTTTTTTCAACTTGGCGGAGTAGTATGCCACAGGGTGAAGGACATCAGTGGTTGGGTCGGGTTGTAGGAGCACAGCCCCCACTCCGACACCGCTAGCGTCAATTTGCAGATGGAAGGGCAAGGTGTACTCAGGTGAGTGGACTACAGGCTTGGAGGCAAGGAAGGCTTTGAGGCGGTGGAAAGACTGGTCGCACCTTGGTTCCAGATGTAAGGGACCGCAGAACTGGTAAGGTCTGTGAGGGGTCCGGCCACGCTGGAGAAGTTACTGCAGAACCGACGGTAGTAGCCGCACATCCCCAGGAAGCGCATGAGTTCCTTCCTCGTCCTTGGAGTGGGGAAGGACAAGATGGCTTTAACGTTTGCATCCTTGGGTCTCACCATACCATGCCCAACGATATGTCCCAGGTAAGTCACTGATGCCCGGCCAAAAGCAGATTTAGCCAGGTTTATGGTGAACCCAGTCTCTTGCAGTCGTGCGAACAGTATCTCCAAACGCACCAGATGTTCGTCCCAGCCGTCCGACACCACCACCAGGTCATCCAGGTAGGCGAACGTCCCATCTAAGTCCTGAATCAGGTAATTGATTGCCCTCTGGAATGTGGCCGGAGCATTAGAAAAGCCAAACGCCATAACCAAATATTGAAAAAGACCAAATGGAGTTATAAATGCTGAGATTATTTTTGCCCTATCCGTGAGTCCCACTTGATAATATACTTTCAACAAGTCCACCGTAGTAATAAATTTTGCACAGCCTATGCTGTCTATTAAAACTTCAATCAAAGGTAAAGGGTAGGAGTCTGAGACAGTGACCTGGTGCACTTTACGATAATCGGTACAGAAACGAAAAGTGCTATCGGGTTTTGGAATGAGAAGGCAAGGTGAAGCCCAGGGGGAGGTACTAGGCTCAGCTAAGTTATGTTTTAACAAAAAATCTACCTCCTTTTTCATAATCTCTCTTTTTTGTAGATTTAGCCGATATGCTGATTGCCTAATGGGTTGTACATTATCTGAGATTAGCTTAATATCATGTTTAAGTATATTGCAAAACCCTGGGAGGTCTGACGTGACTTTAGGAAATGTTGATAATAACTTAGTGAGATCTTTTGCTTGAGATGGATTCAGAACAGAAAAATACTCATCCAAGTTGTTGAGTATGTGACTGTTAGCAGGGTTCTCTTTAGGTAGAGGGAAGTCTAAATTCTCCAATAGATCCATGTCATCTGTCTCCGGCTCCGGCCCTGACAAAGCCGTATGCAATACAGGTAGGCTTATAGCCTCTGGGATGTCTTCCTCTGACTGCCTGGAATGGTAAAGTTTCATGAGATTAATGTGAACAAGTTGTGAATCTTTTCTGCGATCAGGAGTATGGACTATGTAGTTGAGGGGAGATCGTTTATTAGCATTGATTTGAAAGTTTTGATGGAACCGTTCCAAGCAACCTTGGGATTGTGGGTGGTAAGCCGAAGATGTATAATGGTCCACACTGAGGTCTTTCATCACCTGCTTGAAAAGATTGCTTGTAAAATTGGTGCCCTGATCGGATTGGATCTCTTTAGGAATGCCCACTGAAGTGAAAAGGTGCAAAAGAGGTTTGATTACATTTTTTGAAGTGATGCTTTTAAGGGGAAAAGCCTCAGGATAACGTGTTTTGGTATCCATAACTGTGAGCAGGAATTGATTTCCCTTCTTAGTCTTTGGTAATGGGCCCACACAATCCACAACAATCTTTTCAAATGGTGTAGAAAATACTGGGATGGGCTTAATGGGAGCTGCTGGTATACTTTCATTTGGTTTTTCTACCATTTGACAAATATGACAAGATTTTAGGTACTTTGACACATCCTTCCTAAGTCCAGGCCAGTAATAGTGTTGGAGGAGCTTTTATATGTCTTCAGGATTCCCAAATGTCCTGAAATACCATCATGGGCAAGGGCAATTAAGGCTGGTCTTACTGAGGAGGGAATTACCACTTGATGTATTTCAGACCACGTGTCTAGATGGGTAAGCTCAGGGGGTCTATTGGCCCTTATCAAAACCCCTTCCTGATAATAAAAACAAGGAAGGGTGTTAAAATCTTTACCCTCAACTGCTGCATGATGAAGTTTATTCAAAGATGGATCAGATTGTTGGGCTTTAATGAGCTCATCCTTACTAATGGTCTTATTGTACAGATCTTCTGTGGGTAGGAAGATATTGGAGGTGGTTTTAGATGAAGAGGGCCCATTTCGCACACTCTGTGACCGGGTGACAGCACAAGATGGGAAAAGGTGAGGAATAGTTTCTTCAAGGTCAGTGCTGGAGTTGACAGGTAAGGGAGAGTCGACTGTCTTTATGTTGGGAACCACTAGATCTCCTACCAAGTCATTACCCAATAATAAATGAATGCCACTCACAGGCATTGGATCTTTCCTAATGGCTACTTGCACTTCCCCAGTAATCAAGGGACATTGGAGGTGCACTTTAGCTAAGGGACAGGAAGAATGGGATGAGAGATCTGAAATTAGAACACTCTCATTAGTAAATGCTGTAGATATATCAGGAATGACGTTAAACAGGAGGATAGATTGTGCTGCGCCCGTATCACGTAGTATACGAATAGGGAAAGAACGAGACCCCTCTATGATTGAAATTTTTCCCTCATAGGTGAATGAAGAGAAGAGATCCTGATGGGGCCTTTCCACAATGGTGGTTGCTATTGGTTTGAATTTGGGATCCAGGGAACTACTTTTAGAAGTTCGACACTTTGGGTGTTTACAAGACTGGATCGTATGGCCTGGTTTTTTACAGTAAGAACAAAAAACTTGGTTGCATCAGGGGGGGGGGGGTAGGTGCGGGACCTTTCGACCTACCACTCACGTCCCCAAGGTTATCATCAGAGGAGGACCTAACATGCTGGAAAGTACCACGTTCCCTACTGCCCAGTGACTCCACCAGCAAGGCATATGCATCAGCCAGCTCAGCCGCACGCCCTAAATTAACCTCTCCACGCTCCTCCACATGCTTCAAGATGTGAAATGGTATCTTGCTCTTCCACTCCTCCAGGACTACCAAATTTAACAAATCCTGAAATGTGGAGGTCTCTGTAGCCTCTAACCACTTCTTGAAAAACCTAAGCTTTTCTTGAGCAAACTCAACAAAGGTGTGCCGGTATCCATCTGGCGTGATAGCATAAGAGGTGAGGATATTCTTTTTTACGTTATCATAGTCATCAGTCTGGTCTAAACAGTTATAAACTCTAAGAGCCTTACCACATAATTTAGGAACTAACACCGACACCCACTGGTCCTTAGGCCACTCATTCTTCCCGGCTATTTTCTCAAAAGTCCTAAATGACCCGTCCATATCGGATTCATCAAACTCGGGAACAAGGGAAGAAGCATTAGTAGGGTTAAAAGCAGCTAGTCTCTCTTTTAATGCCACTTCTTTTGATTTAAACTCCGATGTTAAGGTGACTTCTGTCTCTTTCACCTGTAGTTCTTTCAGTCTAACCTCCTGCTCCAACTTGGCCTGTTCCAACTTTTCCTCAAGCTCCAACTTGGCCTGTTCCAACTTGGCCTGTTCCAACTCATGCTCCAACTTGGCCTGTTCCAACTTTCCCTCATGTTCCAACTTGGCCTGTTCCAACTCATGCTCCAACTGGAGTTCTTTCATTTTGATTTGGAACTCGAACCTAGCTCGTTCTAGTTCTAAGGCGTCTACTCTTTGTGTTTTTTCTTGAGGGCTAGCCAGACCTGAGGCAACTTCTGAGTGAGGAGGGGTGGTGGATAGTGGTTGAAGTATCTTGGACATGGGCGTTAATTGGTCAACAGCGGATTCTTCTAAAACTTCTTGTTGAACCAACATTTCAGTTACCTGATTTTTTAACACTTCCTTAGTCATTTGCTGTGAATATGGGATATTGTAATAGGTGGCTATTCCTTTCCATTCTTTCTTCAGGATATTAACACGTAATTTACCTACGGAAGGATTTTCAATAAAATCCTGGAGATCAAAACCTGAGGTGGCCATTGTTAAGAAAAACTAGATAAATGGCCAAAAATATAAGATAAGTGGATTACCCTAGAAAATATCACGGCAGTGGATAACCAGAAAGTCCCAGAAACTACCCAAGTTATACCTAGGGAAATTACACTTATGAGTATTGTTCTTCTGATAAGATCCTTAAATAAGGATAAGAGACTTGGAAAGATACTTGAAACAGGAAGGGCGTATTACGGCATTAATATAAAGATCCGGATAAACAACCCTTGAGTTACTTTATTATTGACCCCGAATGAGATAATGAGAAGAACAATAATTGAGGCTTTATAATTATGGGGTCCTGGTTGAGAGGGGCGTCCCAAGATATCACTTCACCCTAAACTAGTGACTATGGAACAGACTACTCTGGAGCGAGGGTACAGCATTAAACAGATCAGGATTCTTCCTTACACTCGATAAGACTTACTACACGACTGCCTACGTGTAATAACAGGTAAGCCTTATGACACTCGGAACCTAATATCCTACGTCTGTCCCTCTTACTGTACGATAATACCAATATATGCACACACATATGAAGGGAACTTTAAACCACCGTAAAGCAATTGTGAACAGAAGTGACTGGGAGGAATAATTAACAAGGAGTTACAAGGGGGGAAGAAATATGGCACTTAAGGTCGTGTCCTGTCACGGTTGCCATTTGTTACGAGTTGGGGATTTAGAATATAGTTAAAAGTCTACTCAGATCCCAACAGGCAACAACAAAAAAAAAACTTAAACAAAGACAATCTGACTATAAAAGGGTAGACAAAGGATGCGATTTTTGTTGTGTATAATAAAGTATCCATAAATTCCTAAACAAAATATTCAGCTTTCTATAATTTACCCTTAACCATACTTAACCTAAACATACGCAACATTGGCTTAACAGTACATACATATTTATACAACATACAACAATCTGAAGCAAGTGGAGGTGGGAGGTAATATAGGGTTACAAATACTCAAGTGCCGTGCTGAAATGTCTGACGAGTAGGGCTGAGTATTGAAGAAGATGGTAGATAGTCACTGTGCCGTAGGTTTCCAGGATAGGTGATCCTAGTGTGGTCACTTGCCAGAGTGAACTGCACTCTCCTCGATCCGGAGCTGATGAGGAAGAGTTGGAGGAGGTGACGCAACAACCAGGATATGGAGAAGGGAAACCCTGAGTGGTGACTAAGGCTAGTCATACTCGGGTCGCGTCCCTAAATGGCGTTGCTCGTGGTGCTGGGTAGGTAGATCATGACACAATAGATGGCGTGGTTCGTAACAATACCCATTAGGAGGAAGGCGGATAACGAGTCAAAACGAACTCAAGACCTCACAGACTCACTTTCCCAGCGTGATTGTAGCAGCAAAAGTTGGAAGATTGTACCTGCAGTATTAACAGCTACTCTCCACTATCAGAATGAGGAAATCACCATGGCCACTGTAGTTTTACCTGACGTGTGCACGGGGACTGATGTAGTGTGTCTACCTGAAACATGCAAGGTTAAGGGTTTATCTTGCGAATCGACATTGAGCACGATTAGACCTGGTGGTTTAACAGACGTTCTAGTTCTTAACAGAACAGGCGCTCTTAGAATATTGAAAGAAGGATGTTATTTGTGTGATTTTCTAGTTTACCATAACAATGTTGTACCACAGCCTACGCAATGCCCAATTGGTAGTATTTTTTCTCCACCCCAACAAACTAGGCAGGAGAGGATAGATCAAATATCACCACATGAAGGTGATTGATCATCCTCAAGGCAAGACTATATACTCTTAGAGCTGCTTGCCGACTACAGAAACATTGTGGCTTTACCAGGGGAACAGTTGGGGCACATAGATCTAACCTCACATTACATATCCTTAAAAGAGGGCACGAATCCAATTTACATACTAGTTTACCGACTACCATATAGCCAGCGAGCTAGAGTTCAGGACAGGGTTCAGGTTTTGTTGAATGAGAAGGTTGTCACACATTCTAAATCTCCTTTCAATAGCCATTTGTTTTTAATCCCAAAGAAGGATGACGGTTGTCGCCCAGTTATTGATTTTAGGATCGTCAATGAAAATACTATCCTAGATAGGTACCCTATGCCTGTCTTGAGTGATATTTCACAGTTCTTAGGCAAGGATAATGCTGTCTTTAGCAATTTAGGTTTGCTTGGCAGGTATTGGCAAATTCTGGAAAAAAATCCAGAATGTAGGCCTATAGGAGTGGGGGAAGTGCTGAGACTGATCATTGGAAATGGCTAATGGATGACTGTTAAAGAAATTTTTCTCCGTTGAAATCATTGCAAGTGCATTTAGCCTTTCCTGATTCATAGTGCTCCTCAGAAAAGTTTTTATTCTTTTTAATGTTGAAAAGAAGCGTTCAGGCTCTGATGTAGTCATAGGAATTGTCAAGAGGATTTTTATCAGTTTTGTAATCTCACTACGAACACCATCTAAATTATTTTCCAAGATAAATTTCAGCAGGTTAATTAACCTGCAATATTCATGCATATCGGACCTACTGTAGAATACTCTAAGTTCAGTTTCAAATTTTTCTTTGTCAATCATGGGATATGCTTCAGTGGTCAATCGTATCTCTTCTGTAGGCAGTTTATTCTTAAAACTAGTGAAGCTTTTCTTGTTGAATAATTTAGCAGCTACTAATTGTTTAGTGAAAGAATATCTCTCCACTATATCAACACATATGCAGTCACATACTTCCTTTGCTTCAGCCATGAGCGTCTTTGAAGGATTCTCACAGTACTTCGAGTTTCTTATTTCTAAAATAGCAGTTTTGAAATTTGTTATATATCCATATACTTTAAACATATCAATTTCTCGAGACTGCATTTGGTTGTAAATTACTTCAACATGAGGCATGATCTGATGAAAAAGCTCCAACCAGAACATGAATTTTTCATTATTCAGGTAGTGCAAAATTCCTGTTGCTTCTGAAATGGCTCGATCTGCATTTACCGTCGACTGGATTTCAGCAAAGCAGCTTTTTAAAGGTTGCAAATTTTCATGAACTTTGTTCACGGTCCGTATGTTAAAGTTCCACCTTGTAGAGGATGGGCGCGGAATGCTGACGTTTTTTATGCTTATTGAGAATGGATACACGTTGTGGTGATCTTGAGAAAAATGTTGGTATAGCCAATACGTTAGAGAAAAATATTCTTGAGTCCCGCGTAATAATTGCTGCATGTCTCATTATCAGATTCAGTTGGTGCACATAACAGTGAATGAAGTGTGCATTATTATAAACTGCTTTTATTTTTGCCTGAACGCCCCCTTTTTTGCCTTTCATGACATTTGCACCATCAAATGTCTGAGCTATCAGTTTTTGTCTATTTCCTTGAAGGACTATATCTAACTGCTCTAGAATACATTTTGATATGCCATCTGCAGTTTGATTTTCTGGAATAAAGAATCTCCCAAAACGATCAAATATTTCTTCATTCAGCACGTACAGTAGAACAATTACAATTTGAGTGTGTTCTGAAATATCTGTTGTCATCAGCCATGACAGCTACAAATGAAGCTTCTTTAATCTTTCTTTATCTCATCATGGTATATCTGCAGCAGGCAGTCAAGTATCTTATTCTGAATAGTCTTAGAAACACCTGTGAAGACTGTACTTGTTTCTAAATGGTTCTTTAAATCTGGGTCTAATTTAGATGCAAAATTTATTAATCCCCTAAATACACCTGGATTTACTGAATCATCTGCTACACAATAAAGTTTCTGGAAAAAACAATGAATACAAAATGTAGTCTCTATGAGTATGAATCATACGCATCATCCTGTTCCTGTGTGGTGCTTACGCGCCGTCTGCTATATCAAGAGTATTTGAATGTGATAAATTGTAGATGATGTGATATCATACAGTATGATATCACATTATCTACAATTTATCACATTCAAATACTCTTAATAAGCAGACGGCGCGTAAGCACCACACAGGATGATGCATAACACTACCTACCACGCTGATAACCAGATCGGCACTGTGTGATCCACAGTGCTCGCCCCGCTTGCCTCTAGGACATGTGAGCATGCGTGCGACAAAGCAAACGCCCATTATTGGAACTGTCGAGTAAGACAGTTCCACATACAGGGATTTTTGTTGTTTTCTCGGAATTAGAGGATGGCCATTGACATTAAGGTTAAGGATTATTGATAATAGTTTTAAATATCTTGTACAAGTATAAATAAATAAACATATATGATATATTATATTATATAATACATATATATCTGGTGAAATAGGGGGTGCTGCAGTTACACAGTGCCTACCGACGAGCCGCCACTGCATCCGACGTACCATAACATTCACCTCAGAGAGAAGTAAATGGCTTAACTTTTTGTATGGTTCCTCTTTGCTCTTGTTCCTCATGTTTTAGTTTGTATATAGTTAGGATATTTATATGTTTAGCTAGGGCACTGGCTTAGGTTTAATGGTTAGGATTTGTCTTCATAATTAGTTTATTATTGTTATTAAGTATTAAAGACTCCTCCTTTGTATAATGACCACCCTTTTCCCCTGGGATCTTTTCTAAATTACCCTACTTTTGTTACGAGTTGGCCTCTTTGGGTGGACCGACATTAAGTTTAACTAGCTAACTTGTAACATACAATTCAAATATGTAGCAATTATTGTCTATTTTGAGTTTTTTCTTTTCCCATACCTTGCAATTGATTTTTTTTAGTCATGTACAGTAATGAGAATCTCAGGGTAGTTACAGTATTACCTTTGTAGGGGTATCGAGATATTAATGTTGTCTAGCACTCAGGATGGAAGGAAACTCTAATGTGGTTTTCATATATAATATAAGTTATATGATAGACAGTCTGGTGCTGGAGGTGCCGTGTGGTGGGGAGCTGCTCAATAGAGAGGTTCGGTGAGTAGCTTGTTGAAGGAGGTAGATGTGCAGGAGCTTCGTTAGAGAAGATGTTGCCTGTTGCTGGCCTCCTGGTTGAATAAATGCTGGACAGCTAGGAGCTTGCTGGAGGAGATGTTGTTGTTCAGGAAAATGGGCAGAATGAGAGTTGGTTGGTGAGGAAGCTCAGGGAAGGACAGCTGGTGGGTCGCCATGCTCGCCGGCGGGAGAGAGGACCGCCAGGCAGGCGAGGAGACGCGAAGGGAGCCAGGCAGCCGCGGAGGAGGAGGTGTTGCTTGTTCAAGAAGAATGGTCAGAATGAATCTCAATGGCGAGACAGAGCTTATATACCCAGCAGCCGCTATGAGTCATGTTGGGAAAACCAGAGAAGTCGCCGGTGAATAGTTTCGTTGCTAAGCAACGGCACGTTGGAATGTGATAGCAGGTGGTGACTGCTACGCAGTTTGTAGGGGAGACGTCCACTACAATACTCCCCCTTCCCTCCAGGCGGTGTAGGAGACTTGTTGTCTGTAGAGTTGCTTAGCACATGTGAGGCAAACCGGGAGGTGCATGCCTCATGTAAGACAACGGCGATGGCGTGATGAGCCGATCGCTGAAATACAACTGTCTAGATACACACTATCTGTGGGAGAAGGGAGAAAAAGGGTGTGTGGAGGCGATGATTGGTGTGCTTCCCTCACGACAGGTACAGGGTCGTCAGATGCGCCTGCTGTAGTGTGTGTGGGCCTGGGTCAGGAGCAGGGGGCTCTGTCAGCAGAAGCAGATTAGGGCTCGTGACAGCAGCTGGGTCCACGACAGCAGCAGGGTGCAGGACATTAGCAGGGAGTACCTGAGGGAGAAAAGAGGGTGTGTGGGGGTCCGGATTCGGGAACAGAGGCCGCGTCAGGGGTTACTGCTGGGCCGGGGTCGGCGTCTGAGGCATGACGGGTGTGCTGGGGTCGTCAGAATGTGGTGCGTGAGGCAGGAAGAGGAGCCGGTGTCTGCTTGAAGACTGGGAGCGTGATCAGTGTCTCCTCCATCCTGTGTGAGTGCTAATCTCCGGGAGTCACCATTGTAGGGGTATCGAGATATTAATGTTGTCTAGCACTCAGGATGGAAAGAAACTCTAATGTGGTTTTCTTGTATAATATAAGTTATATGATAGACAGTCTGGTGCTGGAGGTGCCGTGTGGTGGGGAGCTGGTCAATAGAGAGGTTCGGTGAATAGCTTGTTGAAGGAGGTAGATGTGCAGGAGCTTCGTTAGAGAAGATGTTGCCTGTTGCTGGCCTCCTGGTTGAATGAAATGTTAACAGCGTGGAGCTTGCTGGAGGAGGCGTTGCGTGTTCAGGAAGATGGGCCAGAATGAGAGTTGGTTGGTGAGGAAGCTCAGGGAAGGACAGCTGGTGGGTCGCCATGCTCGCCAGCGGGAGCGAGGACCGCCAGGCAGGCGAGGAGACGCGAAGGGAACCAGGCCGTGGCGGAGGAGGAGGTGTTGCTAGTTCAAGAAGAATGGTCAGAATGAATCTCAATGGAGAGACAGAACTTATATACCCAGCAGCCGCTATGAGTCATGTTGGGAAAACCCGAGAAGTCGCCAGTGAATAGTTTCGTTGCTAAGCAACGGCACGTTGGAATGTGATAGCAGGTGGTGACTGCTACGCAGTTTGTAGGGGAGACGTCCACTTCACCTTTATCAATTATTATCTGCTATATATATATCCACACAGAACAATAAACAGTTTCAAGAACAAGGCCCCGGGCATCAGTAAAATAAACAAACCCATACTCCAGCACCTACCAATCAACATGATACACCAACTCAGAAACATTTTTAATGCACCTCTTGCCTGCAGTTACTTCCCAAGAAAATTCAAAACAGCGAGCATCAGACTCTTATCAAAACAAGGGAAATCCCCCACACAAGTATCAAACTACAGACTAATCTCTCTTCTAGAAACTCCATGAAAGGTCCTGGAAAAAATCATGAACCATGGACTGAGAACACATGTTGAACTTAAAGAGAAATACAATCCCAGGCAGCACGCATTGAAAAAGCCTAGAGACCCTAGAGGAACCCAACCAGCCATAGCATTAATTTACAAAAATATAGCCAACGCAATGCACCAGAGATCAATGCAACGTAGTATTAAGGGATGTCGCAAAAGCCTTCAACAAGGTCTGGCACTTAGGGCTTAAATATAAAATAACCAACCAAGAACTCCCCAACAACTTAACTATTTTCTTTGCAACTTCATTGATAATAGAAAAGCAAAAATCACCAATGGTAACCACATAGGCCCAAGTATCAAGCAATACAGCGGAGTACCACAGGGAAGTAACCTCTCGCCAACACTCTACGCGATATACACGGCGGACATGCCACCTCCTGCCCACGGAGAATACTACTGATAATAATAATAATAATAATTAACGGTTTATTGAAAGAGCTTGGCAGCCAGAAGACTGAAAATATACAGTTACGTAATTGGGGAATGGGTTTCGAATTACAAATAATATACAAATAACATAAGTGATATAAATAAGATACATAATAACTAGATGGGGAAAAGCTCAAACTACAGGGCATTTCAACATAGTGACAGTGCAAGAAGTAGTATTTACTGGGAGTGAATACACTGGTTTATTACAAGTTATTGATAATTTTTTCAATGGTTGGGACTGGGCTGTTCTTATAGTGATCAGTTCGTGCACGTATGGGCTGCATGCGGTTGTGGTGTCGCACAGCAATTCTCGGGCGAGGGATCTCAGGTGGTAGTAGGAGCCGGTGTCGAGGATGGTGCAGAAGCTTCTTACCAAATTTGCAGTTGAGGTCGTGGTGATGGTCAGTGAGAGTCGAAAGGGTCAGTGTGTTGAGTGCTTCTTGATATGTGGAGTAGGAAGGGGAGAGAATAATCTTGCATGTCCTCTTTTGCACTTTTTCTAGGTGTTTACGTTGTGTGGCATTTAGGGAGGAAGACCAGGTAAGGGAGGCATAGGTGAGCTTGGGAAGTATGAATGATGAGTAAACACTGAGGAGCTCGGGTGCAGGAACTCCGAGGGACTTGAGTCGGCGGAGGAGGTGGAGACGGAACTGGAGGATTTGACAACTTCACTGACGTGTGGTTTCCAATTTAGTGTGTTGTCTATGGTGACGCCGAGGAGCTTCGTGGAATCTACAACCTGGAGTGTGTTCGGACCTAAATTAATGGGAGTGGGTGGGACAATGTCGGAGGAGAGGTTGATGTGCATAACCATGGTCTTGGTATGGTTGATGGTGACTTGGTTGTTGGTGGCCCAGTTTTGGAGACTGTTCAATAAATCCTGAAGGGCGGTATAGCCGGGAGCAGAATTGTTGACGCTGATCCCAATGGTGGAGTCGTCGACATATTTCCAGCGAGCGGGGGTTTCTCTTAGGGCATCATTGATAAGCATAAGGAAGCAGAGTGGTCCCATCTTGGTGCCTTGGGGGACGCCTCAGGTGAGTGACTGAAAGGTGGAGACAGCCCCTTGGAAGCGTACAGCTTGGCGTCGGTCACTGAGGAAGTCTGTAAGACATGGTATAAGACTTCTTCGAAGCCCGAGGTCAATAGCTTTGTTGATGATTATATTGTGGTCGACAAGGTCGAATGCTTTAGTAAAATGAATGAAGGCGACAGCTACAGACGTTTTTCGTTTCTCGAGATGGCGTTATATGTAATCGAGAAAGCTGACAAGACAGTGAGTGGTGGAGGAAGTTTTCATATTGCCAAATTGCTTAGGGTCTACAACTCCTCCAATATCAGCATAAGCCCAGTCGAACACAAAACTTTCACAGATTAGGCTGGGTATTGGGGTGATTGCAATAGGTCGTAGCTGATTTAAGGATTGTGGGCTGGTTGACTTGGGCACTGGTGGTACATAAGAGGTCTTCCAGTCAGCTGGGCATCTGGCTTGACTGAGAGAAACATTGATGATGGAGCATAGGGTTTAGCAAGCTCCGGGGAGAACTCCTTGAAGAGTTTCATTGGTAAGTCAATGGGGGTGGTAGAGCGTTTTAATTTTAGTTTGTCCAGACGTTTTGCTACTTCAAATTCTTCTACTAAGTCAGTGGGAAGGAGGGCTGGTAGGTAAGCAGGGAGAGTGGTTGTGTCAAGCCGGGGGAGCGTCTGGCATATAGTAGCGAAATGGTTATTTGATTGCTCAGCTGCGTCACCATTAGTGAGATGGCTAAGGAAGGGGAGGGGGTATGTCTTATTGTTTAGTCCACAGAGTTCTTTAAGCTTACCATACCATTGGCTGATGTTGGTCAGCTTCAGGTGTTGTAATTTGGTTGGGTAGTGGGACTTCTTTGCAGTGCGTATTTCGCCGATGACTCGGTAGCTTATGCCGATGACGTCACCCAAATCATCCGACATCCAGGCAAGGGCAATCAGATAATGGCACTAAAAACGGCCCACGCCATCGAACAAATAAACAGATATGATCTTTTTTTAATTTAAACAAATGCGCAGAAACTAAAGATCATTCACATTGTAAACGCCTTGGTTAAGGACATTCAAGTGACGGGCAAGTCGAAGGGAAGGGTTGAAACCCGCCTTTTGACGCATTCAATATTTATTGATGTGGTCAAAACCTGCAGAGAACAAGGCGTTCATTAGTATTACATGGAGATCTATCTGATACATAATTAGTTAATCTCACACGATTTCATCTTAATTACAATTGATTATTAAGCATAGTGAAATGATACAAAGTTCATAGCTCTATTAATCTTAGTTACACTTCATTCCGTGTTGTCTTATTGCTCCAGATAAGGTAGAAACGAGTAGGCATATTCAGTCAACAATATTTCAGTACTGAGGGGTATGTCATCATTTTGGCTGTACTTACAAGTACGGGTCAATACCAGTATGGTGTTCCAAGGGACAATAGCACTCTGTAAATTGTTCCAGCACAAAACGCGGCCAGGATTGGGAGTCGGTATTCACCACTGCTAGCAGAGGGCTGGTCCTCACAGCATCACTCGAGAGGGCGATCTGAATTGAAAAAGTTTATTTAGCCAGAAAAACACAGATACAGAGTGGATAATAACAACAATATCAACATGGCTGAGCCAGTTGAGAACCTGAGCTCTCTCTTAGGCACCTGATATATACTATACATTTATCTAAAGGAAGAATTATGTAACATTTAGTATCATCTGGAATAGTACAATAGCATGGTGGAAATAAGAACATCTCATAATGTTACCACGGTTATCACTTCAATATTTAATTTATTATATATATATATATATATATATATATATATATATATATATATATATAAATATATATATATATAAATATATATATATATATATATATATATATATATATATATATATATATATATATATATATATGTATATATATATATATATATATATATATATATATATATGTATATATATATATATATATATATATATATATATATATATATTTATATATATATATATTTATATATATATATATATATATATATATATATATATATACATATATATATATATATATATATATATATGTATATATATATATATATATATATATATATATATATGTATATATATATATATATATATATATATATATATATATATATATATATATATATATATATATATATATATGTATATATATATATATATATATATATATATATATATATATATATATATAAATTACAGTAGAATTGAAAAACATAAGTATAATGGGGGAGCAGTACAACATGGGTTGTACGGTAATAAGGTTGAACAAGAGGACAGAGCTGTCAGGATTATGTTTACAATAGTTGGCAATTACGTTTATTGCAATGGGAATTACTTATCTATTTACATGATAATTTCCGATATATAGTAGGTATTACAAGAAATATCAATACTTAGACAATAGATATTTTTTAAGAGATGATTTAAAGGAAGGGAGGGTATTCTTTGTTCTGATGGGTGGGTGTAAGTTGTTCCACACCTTCACACCTTGATATTTTATGGAGGTCTGGGACTGAGAGGAAAGCAGGGGGGGGGTGGTCTTAGTAGCTCTGGGTGCCTAAGTTGTATCTCTGATTATTCCGGAACTAGAAATAATTATTGTCAAGCAAGAAATTGGTAGATTTGTAAGCAAAGAGGGCACAGCAGTAGGTGTTAATATCATCGAATTTTAAAAATTTTAAATTTAGCAAATTTTTCGTTTGTGTGATCTGTTTTTTTTTTTTTGAAGTAGGTCATTGTCCGAACAACTCTCTTTTGTGCAGTAACCAGGGATTGTGTTTTTTAAGAGCCAGAGCCCCCCCCCCCCCCCCCAGCATAGTGTGTGACAGTGTATCAGGTGTTGGTAAACAAGATCATGATAGATTTCTTTCATTGCTGTGAGAGTGAGCGACTGTCGAGTGTGATACATGATACCGCACTGTTTATTGACTTTACTGTGAATGGCTTGTATGTATGCAAAATTGTTAGGAGTGTTGTTAGTCCAGATATGATCTATCACAGTGGCAGAGGTGGCAGTTACTCTAGTGGACTTGGTTATAGTGTTGAAGAAGAGTTTAGAATGACAGGTAGCAAGAAGGTCTAATACTGTGGTGTCGGTTTCTGATTTTAATAGATCAAGGTTGAAATCTCCTGTAATGTAGCAATGTTTTCTCTTTGAACTTATATGATTGAGATAAGCTCCGAAAAATTTATCAAGAAAATTCCTTACATTAGTGTGGGGTCTTCTGTAGATAATCCTACTCGGATATTTCGTGTGTCGTTACGCAATTCAAAGATAATACTCTCCATGTACTCCTCCTGAATCTTTAAAACATCTCTAACAGAAGTGTTATACTTGATATCAACATTAGGGCGACACCACCACTGTGTCATGACGTGTTGACGCAGTGTCTATTATAATTAGGAATGTTATACAAATGGTCAATATCGTTAGTGAGTTTGGTCTCACAGAACCCAAGTACATCAAATATGTGGGCAATAGAAGATAAACACTGATCTAAAATGGTTTCTAGATGAAGGGGAATAGTGCTGATGTTATGGCTAATCAAGGAGAAGGAATGAGGTAGTAGGAGACTAGAACTAAACTCGGGAGAGTCAGGAAAGTAATAGTTACAGTTGGGGTTGGTGTAACTCAGTGAGTTTTGTAGAAAGGCATCAGGATCGATATGGGGGAGTATTGTGTCGACACCATGGGTAAAGGGGCTGTAACACATACGATCTAGCACATCTAAGGGAATGACACTAGCATCATCATTGTGGGAACATTGATACTGATTAAGGAACAGTAAAAACTCAGGGTCACTGAGGTGTGAAAAAGGAAGATATGAAAATTATAATAGTGGGGGGGGGGGGGGGGTAACGTACTCACAAGTGCTACAACCAACAGAATTAGGATGACCGGTACTGTTGAGGGTGATTTCCAGATAGAGTGGAAGGTGCGCCTGTCACTCGGTTTTGAGGGTTGCTGGATTCCACCACAGAGGGTAGACGTTTAGTACTCGAGTTGGCCGGCAGGGGGGGAAACTCCTCAGGTGATAGCGACAGTGGCTGGTTCCCCCTCAGTGGGGAGGGGGTTCTCGAGGGGCTTGGGGGGGGGGGGAGGGTTGGTACAGCGGGTGATATTATTTTGATTTTGCCGCTTACAGCGGCTACTTTATTGTGCACCCCACACTCATCCTGTGAGTGGTAGCGCAAAAGGATTACAGAGAAGAGTTTACAACGGGTCATTATAATTAACCCCCGTTGTCATGATATTATGGCACTGAATGTTACACAGTATTTCAATTACATTGTTTGTTTAGTTCTATACATAAAGGGTAACTTATTCACAAATGCGTGAGTACAGGCGTGTGAGGCAGTATGTCTGGCCGCACACTTTGTTATTCACATTTGCGTGATAAGTATTCAAGCACATTGTGTATTTGGTTCTGTACATGAGAACTTATATAGTTACTAAGTGCAAAAAACTGGATACAATCTTAATATATCGGCTATCTTGCTATTAGACATGAAGTGTTGTGCCATTTCACACACACAGTGTGCTTGGACCTGTCCCTAAAAGGTTCTATCTTCACACAGTCGAGGACGTAGTGTTCAAGCGTGTGGCTATATGTCTGGCCACACACTTTACATTTAGTCTTGTTTACATCTGCTTGAGGAACATACTGCCAGAAGTGCTTGTATCCTAACCTTAATCTAACGGTTACAACATCTTGTAATCTAGTGATCTTGTTACTTGCTCCATATACATGTTTCACTTGATACATCTCATCGTGGTAAACTATAGATCGACTAGTGCCTGTTTGCACTAGTCTACTTGCGTCAAACTCATCAATAAGTTCTTTCCTAATTACAGTTTTAAGAGTTCTTTTTGACAGACCCAAAATGTATTCAACGGTGTCTTTGTTAGACGCGAGTTTGGCGAGGGCATCAACTCTGTCAAGTTTTATGAGGCCTATGTGAGAGGGGATCCACAACAGTTTGACCCTGACACCCCGGTCAACAAGGTACGCATAAGAACATAAGAACATAAGAATGGAGGAAACTGCAGCGGGCCTATTGGCCCATACTGGGCAGTCCCGTTTACAGCCAACCCCTATTGCTCATATAAGCATCCAACCTATGTTTGAAGCTATTCAGCGTATTCGACTTAATGATGATATTTGGTAACTTGTTCCATTCATCCACTACTCTGTTTCCAAACCAGTGTTTACCTATTTCGCGCCTAAATCTAAATTTGTCTAATTTAAAACTATTGTTACGAGTTCGCTCCTGGTTGGATAGTTTGAGTACCTTTCTAATGTCCCCTTTGTTCAGCCCTGACTTCCATTTATATACCTCTATCAGGTCGCCCATCGCTCTACGTCTCTCGAGGGAGTGCAAATTTAGATGCTTTAACCTGTCTCTATACTCAAGGTTCCAAATGCCCGGGATTAGTCTCGTCATTCTCCTCTGAATTCTTTCCAAGGATTCTCTATCCATTCTGTAATACGGTGACCAGAACTGAACTGCGTAATCCAGGTGTGGTCTCACAAGCTCAAGATACAGTTTTAGGATGACCTCGCTAGTCTTGTAACTAACACTCCTTTGTATGAACCAAAGTACTTTATTAGCCTTGTTACGAGCAAAAAACACATTGTTTACTTGGCTTAAGGTTCCTACTTATCATTACTCCTAAATCTCTCTCGCAGTCGGATTTCTCTATGTCATCGTTGTTCATCTGGTATCTGGTTTCCCTGTTTACATATCCCATACTGAGTACTTTACATTTGTCCACGTTGAATTTCATCTGCCATTTTTCAGACCATTCCAAAAAATTTGTTTAGATCTTCCTGTAGTTTTGCTGAGTCCTTTTCAGATTCAATAACATGTCCTCTTTTAGTGTCATCAGCAAATTTACTTATGTTGCTGTCTATGCCGATATCTATGTCGTTTATGTATATAATAAATAATAATGGTCCAAGTACTGAGCCTTGGGGAACGCCACTAGTGACGTTGCTCCAATGGGACTTAGTGCGGTCAATGCTCACTCGCTGTTTCCTGTCCTTTAACCACGCCCTAATCCATTTAAGGATATTACCTTTGTTGCCATGTGCTTCTACCTTTCTAATTAGTCTTTCGTGGGAGACTCTGTCGAAGGCTTTGCTTAAGTCGAGATATACCACATCGTAATTGTGCCCTTCGTCCACCGATTCGAAAACTGATGAAAAGAATGTTAATAGATTAGTTAGACATGAACGCCCGCTTGTGAAGCCATTTTGGAAATCATTGATCAACTTGTGCTTCTCCAGGTGGTTTCGAATAGAGTTTGAAATGATTGATTCAAGTAATTTGCCTACTATTGATGTTAGGCTGATTGGGCGGTAGTTAGAGGATAGTGATCTATCCCCCTTCTTGAAAATCGGTGTTACATTCGCTATCCTCCAGGATTCTGGTATTACACCTGTTTTTAAGGACATGTTAAACAACTTTGCTAAGGGCATACTAAGCTCCTCCTTACATTCCTTTAATACTCTGGCAAATATCTCATCGGGACCAGGTGACTTATTATTTGTGTCTGGCTTCAGAGACAAGCGCGTGACAACCTGAGTCGAGGGTGCCAAGGGCAAGTAGTGAGGATAGAGAGTCAGTGATGATGAGACTGTCAGTAACAGTGGTTTCAATGAATTTAATAGCTGTGAGTATAGCAACTAATTCAGTTTGTAGAGTGGATGCCCAGTTGTTAATTCTAACTCCTTTCTCAATTATATTACCGTCAGGTTGAGTCACAACAATAGCACTTCCAGCCCTCCCACAGGCGGTGTTAAGAGATCCATCAGTGTAGATGGTCTGTGTGATATTATCATCAGTCTGTAGAGTGTGTATGTTTTCAAGAGCTCTCACTTTGGCGGTGTGTTGGAGATAAATACTTTGAATAATTAATTTTTTAGGCGGATATGTCGGTATTGTGATATCGAAGGGAACTGTCCGCCAGGGTGGCAAGAAGCGCCGTTGTATCTCAACTTTGTATAGGTGGTCTAGTCCAAACATCTTCATATGTGTAGCTGTAGTTTGGATCCATTTAGACTCAGTAGTCCCATGGTTCATACATTCTAGCAATTTTAAGGAAACAATGTTATCAGGATCACCACGCAGAAGCCTCAGGGTTATCATGAGGTTGACTTCAATTATTCTATCTTTAACAGTGGGTATACCTAGTTCTTTCCTCATATTAAGTACTTTAGTGCTCATGGGACATCCTAGGATAATTCTGCGGGCTTTGTTTTGCATTTTCTCGAGCTTGTCAACGCCTATCCCATAGTGCGGGCTGTACCCCGCTACACTTCTAAGAGGTCTCAGTCTGTCAGTACATTGGGGGGTTAGCTGTTGTATGGCAGGTAGGGTACAAGGGACGGAGACACCAAGATATTTAAAAGAAGAAACATAGTCAATAGTGTTGTTACCTATCTTGAACTTGGCGGGGCCGCGTTTGCGGTTACCAGCTTGTTTTTGAACACCTTAGTTTTGTCAGTGGAGATAATAAGACCGAGGTTCTCACAGGCTGCGTATACATGGTTCAGGGTGGTTTGCATTTCACGATGAGTTTTAGTATGTATTAAGAATATCATCAGCATAGCTGATTGAGATATTGCTGGGGTTGTCTGGTATTAAATTTAATAATGCATTCATAAGAACATTGAACAAAGTGGGGCTAAGCACTCCATCTTGAGGGGTACCAAGTTGCATATCTTTAACTTCTTTTTTGTAACCCTGAAACAGTGCAGCAGCCCTTCTGTTGGTTAGGTAACCACTTATCTAATGTAACAGCCTACCTCCTATATCCATTTTGTCTAATTCGTACAATATCAGTTGTCTATTGGCAATATCAAATGCAGTTTTTAGGTCAAGAAATGTGGCGTATCTGTGCCTTTCATCACCATGCACAGTTAGAAATGTGGTGATGCAAAAAATGTACACCTTTACCATGGGTGAAGCCATATGTTAGGAGACATGTGTTCTCCGATTCTATACAAGAGTCTGCCAAGAACCATCCTCTCAAAGGTTTTACACAGGCAGCTGGTTAGCGATATGGGACGAAAAGCATCAGGCTGTCCTTTTTTCGGTATTGGTACAACAATACTGCTGGTCCATGATGTTGGTAGTTGGCCCTCGGCATGACTCATATTGTACAATACCAATAATGGATTGCCCGGCACACGCCTCAGTAGTCTAACGATGTTGTAGGTGACTCCGTCCTCTCCAGGGGAAGTAGACCTACCCCTGGTGAGGGCGGCGTCAAGCTCCCACTCAGTATATGGAACATCACACTCATCGTGCTGTTTGCCCAGGATAAAGTTAATAATATTACTTCTCTCTACAGACTTCGCATCAAGGAGTCCCCGAGTCCTAGCTGGTAACATGTCATAGCTAGACACATGAGCCCACTTTGTTATTAGCTCATTCGACTTTTGCAGAGGGTTTGGATGGGAGACGTGTCTACTGTTTTTACCTCTGATTGTGTTTATGTCTTTCCAGGCTTTGCTGAGGGATGTGTGTTGGTTCAGGCTGTTGACATAGGTCCCCCATGCATTTTGTCTGAGTTCGTTTACACGTTCCCTGACAGCAGCAAGGGAAGCTTGATACAATTGTAACATTTGAGGTGTTCTAATTCGTTTGTAACCCTTATCCACCCTCCTGACTCTAGCCCTGAGTTTTTTCAACTCAGGGTCATTTTAGCACTGCTGTTGCCTGTTCCCATTATGCTGACCACGTTTTCTCCTTTTTTTGGTGGAATCATTGTTGGTGAAGTATGTATAAATCCTATCTATCAGATCTTCATGGAAACTTTGGTAGTTGTCAGGCTTGTAGTCCTTGTACCAGTTATGGATGAAGTCCATGAACTGGCTTTCATGTTCTTGCTTGACTGTGATCTTACGTCTGTTGAGTTTACCACCGGTGGGGGTATCATTGGCTACATGTATACTAGCTTGATTTGGGCTGTGGTCAGACATAAGATCAGTGACAACATCAGAGCTATGAGTTGTGTATGATAGATTAAAACCAATACACTTGTCTAGACCCCCGACATAGATGTGTGTTGGTTCATTATTATCTATAATTTGAACATCTTCATATGCGCTGAGAAGTGAGATAAGTCTCCTACCATTGGTGTTAGTGGTGGGGTCACCTAATTTCTTGTGTCTAGTATTCAGGTCACCCATCAGGACAGTGGGCTCACTGTGTAAAAAGTCTGGGAGATCTGTGTACTGAAGCTGATCTGAGGGAGCATAGGCGTTTAGCACGTTGAGTGTGGAGTTGCCCAGGTGGATAGTGATCCCATGGTACTGAAGGTTGGTAGTCTTTTTGTGTACAAGAGGTACATGCGGGAGTGACTTCTTAACATACATCAAACATGTGTGAGTAGAACTAGGATCATAATACACATAATTGGGCAGACTGGATGGGGGCTTACCATTAGGTGTGAGACACTCCTGCAGACACACAATATCGATGTCCTCAGCCACAACTTTGTGGTGTAGGTCAGGGTATCGTTTTCTAAGGGATGAGATGTTCCAACTCATCACCTTCACCGCTCTGTATCTTTGTCTGGTATTAACACTGGCCATTATGAACTATATTTGGAAAATATCAAAAGGCTCTGTATGATACTGTTCTTTTCTACGGCAGTAGACAGTAGGCCTTTTAACCTTTTTGAAACATTTCTGGAGCATGTACGGCTCAACAATTGTTGTATTTCAGTGGCAGACAACAATACACTTTGGTTAGACTCGACATCACCACCATTTTCTGTTTGTGTTTGTTCATCTTCACTGACCATGTCCACAGAGGCATCAGGAGAACTGTTACCAGTTTTACTATTTTCCTCTGCGTGGACACTAGTTCCTGGTGGGTCTTGAGTTTCCACAGCTGGTACTGACATCTGAATGTCTTCAGTTTGACTGTAATCTTTCCAAAGCTGCTGCACTGTGTTGGTGGTGTTCTTTTTCTGTAGTGCATCACAGATGCTCATTAGCATATCACTTTGAGCTGTAAATTGAGCTTTGAGTTATTTAATTTCATTTTTCAAATCATTGATCTCTTCACTTTGTGCGTGTTCACGGGGTATGTTGGCAGCTACCTGTTGTGTCGGTACGTCTGTGTTGCCCCATGCTGATCTTTCGATGACTGCTGGTGATGATCCTGGAGCTTTGGTGGGGGGGGAAGTTTAATCTTACTCTCATGGGGGGGTTGAGGTTGTAGTTGATGGTCTCTTAAGTTTTTCTGCTTTTTCGGCCTTCCGCTTGTTCCTGGACTGAACTAGTTGAAAGCCATCCTCTCCATTGGTGTCAAGGTCAACACCATCGTCACCTGGCTCACTCAGTGCATCAGGAGAGTTAAAGCGAGTGGCTGGGTCTCCAGTCAACTCAGACATGGTGGAGTTACAGGACTCGACCTATATGCCTACGTCAGAGGGCCGAGGAGTGCTTGGCACTCTTAGGAAGTCAGCGGTGGTTGGGGCATAACCCTCTTACAGGACAAGGGAAACTGGCATCTACAGCGTATCAGCGGTGTGAGGGGAGACCGTGAACGGGCCTCCCGCAGCGAAGGGAGTGTGGTGTCAGTGGGAAGGTAGCAGGATTATTCTCAGTTTATAAACACTTTTATTACACTACACTTGTTCTTAAAAGTACCTCTGTTTTTCTGGTTAGATACAGTATCGAAGTCAATTTTAGTTTCAAAAGAACTATCCAGCCTGGCAACATATGATGACAGGGGTTTGTTTATACAACCCCTCACCACATGGCCGAGCGTGACCACCTACACACGACACAGTGCTCAACCCACGTTAGTTGTTGCAGTTGTTGACCTATCGGTTAAGGTAATCCTCCAAGTGATAGTGTTAGGAAGAACACCTAATATTCAGTGACATCCTGTGAGAGTCCTGCTCCTCAAATCCCAGTGTGTACCACCGTAATCTTAAAAAGATCACAGGTGGTTCACGCACACAGCCCTGCCTACACACACGCTGAGGGGAAATTGTACAGCGGGTGGGTGAGTGGGCGGGTGTCCACTTGCCCGATCCCTCACAACAAGGGTTTTATGACTGAACGTCACGTGTTTCCTTTGTTTCCTGGCTTCTTTAAACTGGTCCATTTGCTGTGGACGGGTTTTAGTCGTACCTGGGCAAAGATCTTCGTTGACGAAGATAGTAGTGCCTTTCAGTTTACTGCGTTGATAAAACACTTTGTCACGGTCAGAGGGGGATGAGAATTTTGTTATGATGTCGCGGGGGCGGGAGGAGTTGGGTTTCCCGACGCGTTGAACACGGTCAAATTTTACTTCATACTTCAGGAAGTTTAAAATGTTTTGCCGCCCTATGTCATCCACATAATTCACCCGCTCTGCTGTTGTCGTTAGTTCCGTTTTGAGCTTGGAATTCTCCTCACTCAGCTGTTGAACTTGGGTCTTGAGTGTTCGGTTCTCTTTAGCTTCAACCTGAGAGATTTAATGTTTGTTTGGGTAAGGCAACGCCAGCACTGTAGTTGAAGCCAGCTGCGATAACACACATTGCTAAACAAACCCAGCATCAATTACAGTCTACAATACTCCCAATACTCCAACGAAGGCAAAATACTGGGACTCACAATAACAAGAACAGGCATAACAAAATACATAACACAAGGCAAAATGCTTTCCCAATCACAACTCACAACGCAAAACTACGAAAATTCAACAAAATGGACACCAACATACAACTACACCTATTCAAAGCACTTGTTTGCCACAACCTGGAATACCCGGCAATACCACTCAGGACGATCAACAGAACTAGTCAACTTAAACTTCAATCAGTACAAAACAAAGCTATCCGTAGAGCGCAAAGCAACTCCCCCCCATACACTGTAAGGGTGGAGCACTCTACTTACTCCATTGTAAGAGCGGGGCCTTTAATTGCCACCATTGAAAGGGCGGCGGACTCTACTACTACTTCCGACTGAACCACCGAGGCCACCCTTATCTCATACTTCTCTCTGTCTTAGTTCCTTCTATTGTTCTGTCTACATATTTCAATTCATGGTTACTTCATAACCTCAGTTCTTTCGGTAGCATGGCGAGGGAAGGCACATGGGTACTGCAATTCTGGTATCAAGGTCACTTGGACAGAAATAAAGGTGGATACCGAGGTGAAATGAATACCCCTAATATACTCTAAGAAAAGGTATATTAATAAAATTAAAGTAGGGAAAAAGATGTCATTAACATACAACTCCATGGTTCAGACCTTGGCTTAACTCAACGGCAATTCACTTAGATACTATACTCTTATTACTCACAACCTTACTGGTGTTACATTACATTATGTACAGCTATAAGGATCAATCCTTGGCTTCTCTTAACTGCCAATCCAAGTGGACACTTTTACTTCTCACACATTACTGGTGGTACATGACATTACCTTACATTACAAGACAAACTTACATCTGATGCTTCACTAGACTGTTGTTAGTACATGCGAGATGCACTCACAACACACAACACGTTACTACTGAAACCAACAAGTTATACATGGGTTCACTACCCAACATGGGATAACTATATTCCAGATAATTATCCCCATACCATACAACAAACACTGTGGACCATATAACTTCCAGGAGTGTCCCAGGGTAGGACACTCAACAACTGACGACCGCTGTTGTGGTCGGTTGTACTCCGACACGTGGTGGGTCTGGGGTCCAGCCCCAAGATGTTGAGTGGAGCAAACTAATCCTGCCGAATCGGCGACATCGTCCCACTACAGCTAACTGTTAGGTATCCACCGACTCCGGGCAGTCGGTGGGGTGTTCAAATAACCCACACACAGGATCTGAGAACAAATGTGGAGAAGCGTCACGGGAAGGATGGTGATGACTCAATCACAACAATCTCTCGTCTGGCAGCGACAGGCGACATTTACATTACTAGTAATTCTCACACTGAGTAAATGACAATTTCACTGTCACAACATGAACACTGATACTCACAAAATTGACTAAGTCAAACTGAATGGTAATTTCGGCGAAAAACACTGTCTTACATACCTGAGAACAAATGTGGAGAAGCGTCACGGGAAGGACGTCTCCCTTCTCACACATTGTTTTTATACCCATGAGTTGCTAGAGGTGGCTACTCACGCAGTGACAAAAATTACAAATAAACCAACTGCTACACATTCAAAGATGACCCTCAGTTGACACGGGACTGGCGAATTACTTAAGTTGATTTACTTAAACTAATTCAAGATTGAGCTTGCCAGGAGAAAGTGGAATACATGCATTGACAACAGTGTTCACAGGGCGGGGCTTACGGAGGGATCCTTGGTGTAAAACGCGTTTCTTCCTAGGAATGTTTTGCCGACGTGAAGTATAATAAGAATCATCAGTTTTTAAACAGGCCAGCAGTCAATGTGACCATGACAACACCACCAAAATACAAGAGCTTCACGAACTATACAATATTGAACCACTGAACACACGTACACACAGCCGAGCTCAGACAATTTGGAGCAAACTTGAAGAATTGGAGGACCAATCTTCTACCAGTTAAAAGAAGACACTACAAGAACACACAGCTGGTGGCCCAAGAGCCTCTATGCTAACACACATATATATATATATATATATATAATCAACGACCTCACCAGCAAGGAATCGAACCCTCGACCTACTGGGTGTGACTAGGGAATGCTTACCGGCTAGGCCACAAGGACACTAAAAGCAGTTCTAGACTCTGTTATATTTCACACAAAGCCTGTTCATCGAGCTGATGGCGCCGTGAACATCAATGGGAAACTGCCCGTGCCTCTTATGTGGTGTCAGTAGCATTTTACCGAATCCAGCTGGTATGAAACGCGAGGTACATATATATACTTCATTTTTAGTCCAAATAGCACGCGGACTTTGAACAGGCTTTATGTGAAATATAACAGAGTCTAGAACTGCTTTTAGTGTCCTTGTGGCCTAGCCGGTAAGCGTTCCCTAGTCACACCCAGTAGGTCGAGGGTTCGATTCCTTGCTGGTGAGGTCGTTGATTATATGTTCAAAGTCCGCGTGTTATATGGACTAAAAATGAAGTATATATATATATATATATATTTTGAAGATGGATGTCGAGTCCGCAACTTTGGATATCAGAAATCTGACATTCGATCCATCACTTTCACGTTTTCTCCAACGTGATATTAGGTACGGCATCAAAGGGTTCGATATTTTAATTTTACCTGACAAATTTTCAAAAGCATTTCAGATTCAAACGGTGTTTTGTCGGGATTGAAAAGCTAGAGAGAGAGAGGCAGATGAAAAGAGAGAGAGAGAGAGAGAGAGAGAGAGAGAGAGAGAGAGAGAGAGAGAGAGAGAGAGAGAGAGAGAGAGAGTATCATCTTAGCATCACTCATCTCGTGTACAGTATACACTTACCAACCTTAAAACACAAAAAGTTAACACCAAACAGCTTTCATATCAGTATCCAAAACATTATCGCTTCATACAATTCCCTAAGTATATATTTAGGAACAATTCCTTTCGTAATTTCGCCTCAAGACCAGAACCACCAACGTATAATCACTCATAAAAGAAACGGCCCCCCGGGAGAGAGGTCTTGGAACTTGTGGCCTATCAGTTCTGGTAACAGTTAACAGTAACTGACGTAGGAAGCAGGTGAGGGGTGTTGTTTGGGCTGTGATGGATCACGACCATGTGCACGAGCCACTGTCTCGGGCCATGTCTCGTTTCATGCAAAACTAATAGGCGATGACTATAACAGCATAATTATGTTACATTTATGCATTATATTCTAAGATCCCAATATCATCACTAAAATGATCTTATTGCATTATACCTATATCCAAACTAAGTTTATTCTGTAAATCGGAGAGTTCATTCGTATACTTACTCCACCATGGTTTGAATGAGTGCGTCAAGGAAAGACTTTTCCTAGATCGTTGAGAACTTGAAGATTCTCTGAACGCTGGCCGTACTGGTTGGACGTGTCAGCTTCGTACTCTGCGACAACACTGCTGATTTTCACTGGCTGCCTAAGCTTTGCACCGTGCCTGGGGCAAGTAGTGGGCAGAAACATGTGAGGGCTTTGGTTAGAGAAGAAAAGATTGCACTATATAACAGCTTTCAAGTAGCGAATCGGAAGCAGATGATCCGCGGCCAACAACAATGGAGGTAACAGACAGTTTTCAAGAGGTAATTAGTAAGAAAGAAAAGAAGAGGAGGCGAGAGTTGTCGAAGAAAGTGAAGGAAGTGATAGTGATGAGATCATGAAATATAGGAAGAAGAGGACTGCACACACAGAAGAAATAAGAAAGAATTCAACTGGGAATAAAACGCAGCAGGTTAATCGAATTGATCATCGTGAAGTACCTACTGTATGTACCGAGCAACCTGGGTGGTGGAAACAGCTCAAGTAAGAGGAGGTTGAACTTCCCAAGTGATTTACGCATGTCATTCTATGAGCGGTTGCTGTGGGCTGCTACACTGGGAAGAGAGCATAAAATGTTTGAACCCCTGCTTAAGGAAGGTCGTAATAATTCCTTTCTGAATGTAGCTGGGATGAAGCGGTAAAGTTTTTGACGACGACAAGATTTAAGGGAGTGATAATGACGATGCCTCAGGACGCAGAACACCACACCAAGGTGATCGTCTTCATGTACCCGGTTACTGGATCCTGATTTTCTTCTTGGCGATACACGAATTGTATGGGCAAAGCGACACGAAATCCGAGATGAGAAGAAGAATCAAGTGGTAGCTCTGATGATGGGAGACGCTCCGGAGAAGATATTCATTTCTGGAATAGGATATAGGAGAATTGCAAAGTTTATTGAACAACCTGCTCTGTGTTACAAGTGCAGCGGGTGGGGCCATATGGCCTGGAAATGTCAAAGTGAATGTCGGTGTCGTTACTGTGGAACAATCATAATTCAATAGAATGTGGAAATAAAATGAAGTCTGGGCAATATTTTGTGCCGTGCTATTGCAATTGTGGCGGCGTGCATAATGCAGGTTCCTCAATTTTGCCACAAGAAGCCACAGATACGTGGTGCACGGCGGCAGAGCATGGAGAAAGTGCAACAGCGAGAAGAGAAAGAAGGACGAGGAGTTGCAGATGAGACTACTCTTCCTTCAACTGAGAACGTGTGGACGAAGAGGGTGGAACAGAGTGACACGCTGAAGGTAATAAGAAATGGTGCAGGAGCTGCACCAAAAGTTGTTCCAGAATATAAGGTAATTGACAGTTTGGTGATGTGTATGGTGTAGTAGTTCAACTCAGGCAAGAAATTCAGATGCTTAGAAAAAAGGTAAAGGACAACCAGAAGGTAATTGCCCATTTTTGTGAACATAGAAATGTGGATGTTGAACTAAGAGGAAAGAAAGTTGAAAATAATACAGTATTAAAACCTGAAAAACCATCTTTACTTTGGGGGACCGGAAATGTGGACATAAGGGAAGAGATAACCAATAAGTGGGGTGACATACCCGAAGTATTACATGATAAGGTATGAGCTCGAGTGAAAGAAGTAATGGAGCAGTTCGTGAATGAGAGAATAAGGTTAGTTCCTGTTGTTAATAAGGGAAATGGAGGACACTAGTTAAAGTATACTTTCATGGAATGTAAATAGCTTACGTTCTAAGACCACAGATGAGCATGCTTATGCACTGTTGTATAAGGTGGATATTATAGCCTTACAAGAGACGGGTACGGAGGATGATAATTGGATGAATTCACGTGATTATTAATGTTTCTGTTTACCAGCTAATAATAGAAATAATACAAGAGGTCTGTTAACTTATGCTCGGAAAAATGTACCGGTTGAATTGGTAATAGCTGGCAAGCAGGATGGGGTTGAGAGTTTGTGTGTTAAAATCTACGTCCAAGGGAGGTCTATATGTGTTGTTAACATCTATGTACATCCTCAAAGCTTGGATATTGATGACATGCCTCAGTGCTTAATGTTTTGGTTGGTGATAGTAATGCTAGGCACGAAGTCCTGGGTACTATGGGACCCAGCAACATTAATGGAAGGAGATGGTTACACTTCTTGGAGGAATTTGATGATATCGAAATATTGTGGAATCATGAGCCTACCCACATACATGGAGGAAGGTTAGATTATACAGTATATTTTAATACATGTGGAATAAGAGCAAATGCTGACATAGATAGGGATTTGCTTAGTGATCATTTTGCATTACGAATTACTATATATGTTAACAAAATACAGAAGTTAATTAAGCGGAAAAGACAAAAAACAGGAGCTGATCATTACTATACAGGATTGGTAGACAGATTATGAACCAAAGGATGTTGATAGCCTTCATGATGATTTATTACATATTATTGATTCTGTTTTGACGACAAGTGAGTGTAGTTATAAAGGAGAAATAAATCATGAGAAACGTAATATGTATGTTAATGTGCAAAGGTGCAAAGAGAATGGAGTGCAAATCCAAATAATAATGAAATCAAGCAAGAGGCGCGGAATAAATACTGGACAGACTTTTAGGGAGAATCGCTAAAGGCAAGAGCTTGGGTGACACATAGAAGGAAGTGAATAATGTGCGAGGTGTTCGAAGCAAAGGGCACTAGCTACGCTGACCCACAGGACAGGGCCAGTCAACTTAGTAAGAAATGGGCTGGGACTGTTGGTTTTGCCGAATTACGTCAGAATGTGCAGGCTTTATTGCAAAGTAAGAGTAGACTTAGGAGTGAGTTAGTATAAAGTCAGTGTACACTGGAGGATGATACATGTGTTCCTATAACGAGAGGCGAGTTATTATATGTGATTAAAAAGGGAAAGTCTATGGCACCTAATGATGATGGAATAACGTATGATATCCTTAACTGTCTGGCTGGTATAAGGGTCCCTGTTAGACTTGTTTAATATGTCATATAATGGAGGTCGTATCCCTATTAAATGGAAGAAAGCAGTAATTGTACCAATACCAAAGAACAATGGAGATTTTCGTCCAATATCTTTGACCTCTCGTTTTAGTAAAATGATGGAAAGAATAGTATTAAAAAGGTTGTTGTATAAAGTGGGATGTTTCTTGGCGCCCAATTTACATGGATTTATGAAAGGGAGAAGTACTGCAGACTGTGTTGTAAAGTGTGTGAATAACTCCAAGGCTACATGCAGGACTTTTGTAGACTTAAAAGGGGCCTTTGATAGGTCAAATATAGAAGTTTTACTTGAGGAACTAATTAATTTAGAGATTTCTGGGAAGTTGCTGAAATGGATTGTGGATTACTTGGGTAACAGAATGGCTAGAGCAGTGGCTCTCAACCTTTTTCACTCCATTCCCCCCTTGAGGAATTTTCAACATCCTCGTGGCCTCCTTTTTTCTCCCAACCCCCCCCCCCCCCCGAAAATAATGTTGAAAAATAAAATGCAGATGAAGAGAATACCCTTATTTTATTTCAAGGTTGACAATCATCATTATCTTACATTTTGATAGAATTACATGATTTACATAACTGACGTCACTAGACAAGAGTGACTACTAGACAAGCCTCACAGCAAACTTGAATTTGGTTGGGGAAAAGTTCATATGATCTCTGCATATTTTGTCACAGCTCAATGGGAAGGCTGACATTGTTTCCTTTCAGTCAGGTGACTGATCCGAGGTTGTGTCACTGACAATGCACATCTCATGTCCAGGTCCACATCCAGTCGGTTTCGGCTTTTACTCTTTATATGTAGAAGGGTGGATAAACCAAATTCGCATAAATAGGTAGTTGAAAAAGGCAAGAGGACTCGAAGTGCAATCTCGCTAACTTTTGGATATGACCGATACATTGAGCACCAGAATACAGTCAGAGATCTTTCTTTATAGAGATATTTGGCAGCAGAATCATTCTTGAGATCAAGAAATTCGTCCTGAACATCATTGGGAATGGTAGCAATATCAAGAGTGCCAGAGAAAGGATTCCTCACCAATTTCCCATCTTCCTCCTCGAATTCTGGGAAATACTTTTTGAGCTCACTTTCCAAGGATTTCAGGTGCTGAGTGATTTCAGTTTTGAGTGCTGGGTCAAGCAGATGATCTTAATTCTCATCAAGAACAGTTGAAACATTCTCAAACATGGCAACATTTCCTGCATTGACTTTCCTTTGCCATTTCTGGAGCTTGGCAAGAAATGCACGAAGACAATCCATGAGGTGAAACACATTTCTGTCCTTGCCCTGCAGCTTGAGATTCAGCCTGTTTAGCTGCTCAAATATATCTGCTAAATATGCAAGACGTGTCTGTAGGTTATGTACATAAGCTACTGTGCTGAGTAGCATTTATATATATTATCACGTGGCAACACTGCACGTGTTATGTGGCAAAATTGCCCCGAGGCTGCCATATGGCAAGGCAGCCTCAGTCTGACTGTGTGAGCCGCGCATGGCCCACGCTGGTCACCACTTGTATTTCTCTCATCCACAATAAACGGACTCAGTGTTACTCAGTGTTTCCCTAGCCATCACTGCATTCTTCAGGGCACACTAGTAACCTTCATGGCGCAGTGTCTAGGATCTGTGGACTTACAAAGTGTGTGAACAATGCCGACAGTTACGTCTGCCGGTGATGCGCGTCGACTCAGTGTGTTGTGTTGCCCTGTGTTTCGCCGCGATGTGCAGTGTTGCTCCGTCACAGTGCGTTTTAGTGACGGCGGCAGTGTTAGTGTCAGTGTATTACTGTGTGTCTAGAGCTGAGTTGTGCATTGGCCTTTTTTTTTTGTGGTACCTACGGAGCACGCAGGCGCACACCCTTCTCGTGCGACATCCGGGGGACACTGACGGTCTTGCCGGACCAAGCAGCTGTCCACGCTCCCTCCGCTCTCTCAGACACACACGCACGCACGCACGCACTCACTCACTCACTCACGGACAGAACAGTGGACCTGGACCACATGCGTGATTTTGCGCTGTTTATGTCATATATATGTGGTTCGAGCAGTTGAGGCGCCACTTTATATATATTAAACAGTGCAGTCCACACACACACAAAGATGGGAGGTAAGAAGGGACGTCAAGATGGGAGACACGACTCCCCACCACCTTCCCCTCCACCGGGCGCAGACTCTCATCCTCCACCTCCAGTGACGGACATCGCCACAATTCTGAAGTGGATGGACGACCGGGACGAGAGACGCAGAGAGATGGAACTTCAGAGGGAGGAGACACGAAGAGAGGAGGAAAAGTTGCGTTTTGAGGCGCTATTGGCGACCCTGGCGCTAACCCACCCTCCCTCACTTGCAGGTAGCGCGCTTCAAGGCGCCAGTACACTCCCTCCTCCACCACACCAGCGTCCTCCAGGTACTCTTGCTACCCCAACAGCTCCCAAGGCATCTGTTCAACCCCCACCCGCCCTCTTACCAGACGTCACGTTTCAGCTTTTTCGTGAGTGGAGGCGGCGTTGGACAGATTACTCCACGATGGTGGACCTGGACAGCATGCCTCCAAGCAAACAGCTCATCCAACTGCGGATGTGTTTGTCGCTGGAGACCCAGAGAATTTTGGAGCACACGTTGCGAGTGCCTCCCGATTCTACATCTTCAGTGACGGATATGCTCGACCTCTTACAGGAGCATGTTAAGGGTCGGAACAACGAGGCTTTGCGTCGCCGTGCCTTTACCAGCTGCAAGCAGGCGGAGAACGAATCCTTTGACGACTTTTTTGTACGTTTGAAGAGTTTGTCGGAGGAGATCGACGTCTGCAAGGCGCACAACCGGGAATGTGAGGAAGCCTGGATCAAGCACGGGATCTTGACAGGTGTCAGGCACGAAGAGTTGATGCAGCGACTCATCCTCCTGGACGCTTCCTCCACACTCCAGGTGGTAGTGACTGAATGTCGGTCATACGAGGCCACCAAGTCCGCCACCTCTGCCTTACGGGCCCCACCTGCTGTGAGAGCTATCTCACAATACAAGAATGATAAGAAGGCGGCCAACAACGTGAAGGCTGCCACACGTTCTTCCACGCCTCCGCCTAGTGCTTCCTGTGGCAGCTGTGGAAAGCAGCCTGGCCCCAAGACATGCCCGGCCGCCGACGCACTGTGTCGTGGATGTGACCGTAAGGGCCACTAGTCTAACACAGACAGGTGCCCTGCACGAGGCCGCAAGTGTCAGGCCTGTGGTCGCTATGGACACTACGACAAGTGCTGCCCCCAACCCAAGCCCAAAAGCCCGAGACGAGGACAGCAGCACACTTCCCTCTGGGTGGTTCGCACACAGCCCCCTCCAGATGGCCCACGCAGCCCCAAGCAGCAGCGGAGTCACATCAGGAGGGTAGAATCGACCACACGCCCCAGGGCTACCCCTTCCCCTACTATCCGCGGCGCCATCACACACTGTGATGTGTCGGGTCACATCGAGGTGATGCCGGACACCGGCGCCGATACTACGGTGATTGGGTTGAAGCACCTCCAGAAACTGGGCCTCACCAAACGCAGCCTGAGACCACCGCCGCAGCTGCAGTACTACAATGCTGACGGTTCCCAGATGCCGGACGCTGTGGGCTCCTTTCAGGCAGAGATCACCTACGGCGGCAGGTCGTGTTACGGATGGATCGACGTGCGGCCTACTCTCGCTAAACCCTTGTTGTCGTGGGAGCACTGCAAGGAGTTAGGCGTGGTGCCCAGAGACTTTCCTGAGCAGATCCCAGCTGCTCGGTACACCGCCAGCAGGGTGCGTGAGTTGACGAGCGACGCGCCTGGCGCTGCCACACGGAGCTGCCCAGAACCCGCGTCCACTCCCACCCACACAGGACGCTCCCCTGCCCAGATCCTGTATGGTCACCCTCTCCGCTCTTGCGTTCCTACACACGCCAAGGCCTTTGCGAAGGACTGGCAGACCAAAGCCGAGAGCTGCTACCGTCGCACCGCTACACGTGCCCAGGACGCCAAGGCTCGGTATGACGACCGTGCCCGCCCTCTTCAGCCGCTGGAGATTGGTGCCCTTGCCCGCGTCCAGGACCCGACGACGACACGTTGGGACAAGGTGGGCATAGTGATGGGCGTTGGCTGGTCGCGGGACTACAAGGTCAGGATGCCGAGTGGCCGTGTCTGGTGGAGGAACCGCCGCTTCCTCCGGCCAGTCCCACCACCTGCTGCTGGCCCCCTGACCGAAGACGAGTCACCTACACCTCACGAGGATCCGCCCCACAGTGCACCTTACGAGGATCCGCCCCACAGTGCACCTCACGAGGATCCGCCCCACAGTGCACCTCACGAGGATCCGCCCCACAGTGCACCTCGACGCTCGGAGCGACTTAGGACTAAGAAGTCCGCTCAAGACAATGACTATGAGCGTGAGGGGGGAGGGAGATGTAGGTTATGTACATAAGCTACTGTGCCGAGTAGCATTTATATATATTATCACGTGGCAACACTGCACGTGTTATGTGGCAACATTGCCCCGAGGCTGCCATATGGCAAGGCAGCCTCAGTCTGACTGTGTGAGCCACGCATGGCACACGCTGGTCACCACTTGTATTTCTCTCATCCACAATAAACGGACTCAGTGTTACTCAGTGTTTCCCTAGCCATCACTGCATTCTTCAGGGCACACTAGTAACTTTCAGTGTCTCCCACAACACCTCATTGAAGTGACTTAACAGATCATCTTTCCCTTGCACTTCCAGGAACAGCTTCCCCGAAGTTCAAACATTCGATTCACAACATTGCCCTTGGAAAGCCAGCGCACTTTGGAGTAAAAGAGGAGGGCTTCATGCTCTGAATCCAAGTTTCTACAAAGGTTCTGGAAAAAGCGAGAGTTCAGATCTCCAGCTTTCACAAAGTTGACACTTTTGACCACTACCTCCAGGATCTTGCAAAGTTCATCAGGGAGGGTTTTCGATGCCAGTGCAAAACGATGGATCATACAATGGATCCCCTTGGCATTCGGAGCTACTTCCTTGACACGCTTCTGGAGCCCCGATTTTGATCCCAACATCGCCGGAGCCCCATCCATACAGATTCCACAACAATTTTCCCAGCTGATCCTGTTAGCTGTGAAGAAAGAAGACAGCTTTTCCATCACATCTACAGCTGTTGTGGTGGTCTCAAGCTGTGTACAGAACAGATATTCCTCCTTGATGTCACACAAGAAAACATACCTAACAAACACGAGTAGCTGTGCACAAAAACTCACGTCCGTTGACTCATCGAGCTGTATTGCAAACATACCAGTTGGAGATAATTTGATCTCCTGTATCACTCTTTCTTTTATGTCATCTGACATTTCATTAATTCTCCGTTTCACTGTATCGTTTGACAAGGATATTTGTTGAATTTTACGTTCACTTGCCTCTCCAAGAACCCGCTTGACCATTCTTAAAGCACATAGCTTAATTAAAGTTTCACCAATTGTATGGGGCTTCTTTTCCTTTGCTATTTCGAGGGAAACCTCGTATGATGCCTCAACTACACTTACGGTCTGTTGTTGGAAAGCACCACTCTCGTCCAGTTTCTGTTTTCCCAAACTCCGTTCATGGCGCCTGAAGAAATCGGTCTCTCTCCGCATACTGTGGATGGATCGTCATCAGATGATGCTTCAGCTTACTAGGCCTCATAGAATCGTTCCCCAGCACTTTGAAGCACAGCACACACTGAGGTTTCTCAATGCCATCAGCGAGGATTGATGTAAATCCGTAGTTAATGTATCCATCGATGTACTTCCGCTTCTTAGCAACACTAGTAGCCATCACAAATCTAGAGAAAATAAAGAAGACAGAATGTCAGAACAGACAAACAGACAAGTGATAAAGACTAAAGAATGATAAAGAAGGACAGATAAATAGGACAAGAGTTAGAATGGCAAACACACACACACATTCACAAACCTAACACGCCCATGCACTCACACATAAAGCACACATACAGTCATACACAAACATGCACAAAGGTAAACATTCACACTCAAACTAGCAAGCTGAAGTGTACTTCCTGTAAGTAAGAACACGCCTCCTTTGACAAGCACTGCCCAACTTGGAAGAATGAGAAGAATAGTGAGTCATACCAATTTAGCACTAAAAATTGTAGGATTATATAAGTAAAGAATGAGTATGAACAACAATGGCACCAATACATAAGGAAATAATTAATAAAGGAAGTGTACAAATATTTCACCCACGTAAAGCAGCGACCACATGAATTATGAAACAAAATAAGTAACACCAATTAAGGAGTATATTATGCTTGAGGCAAGCTCAAACACAATATATGGTTCAGAGACAATACACTCCACTGTTTTAACATACGTAAGAACATCAGAAAAAAAGGAGTCTACAATAGGCCGGTTGGCCTGTGCATGGCAGCTCCTGTCGAGAGTTACTACCACTCTCTATCATCCATGAATCTATCTAGCCTCCTTTTGAAACTTTCCAGAGTTCCCGCACTTACTACAAAGTTGCTAAGCTTGTTCCACTCGTCCACCACCCTATTTGTGAACCAGTTCCTTCCTATCTCCCTCCTAAACCTAAACTTATCCAACTTAAATCCGTTGCTCCGAGTCCTATCCTGCTCGGATATTATAAGAACTTTATCTATATCCCCTTTATTGATTCCTTTCACCCACTTAAATACTTCTATCATATCTCCCCGCACTCTTCGTCTTTCTAGGGAATGCAAGTTAAGTTTCTTTAACCTATCCTGATATGGAAGGTTTCTAAGTCCCGGAATCATTTTCGTCATTCTTCGCTGCACCGACTCTAGTGAATTGATATCCATTCTATAATAAGGGCACCAGAACTGAACCGCATAATCGAGGTGCGGCCTGACTAGCGCAAGATATACCTGCAATAAGACCTCTGCACTCTTATTACTTACACTTCTAGATATAAAACCCAATACTCTGTTTGCGTTATTTCGAACATTAACGCACTGTTTTCTGTGCCGTAGGTCCGGGCTTACAAGTACCCCTAGGTCTCTTTCACGAGTCGACTTCTCAAGGTCGATATTGTTAAGGCTGTATACATTGCTGGTGTTGAATTTCATTTGCCATTTTTCAGACCACCCCTGCAGTTTATTTAGATCCTCCTGTAATGCATTTGCATCCTGTCCTGAATTAATCTGCCGCCCTATTTTGGTGTCATCCGCAAACATGCTTATGTCACTGCTGATCCCAGTATCTAGATCGTTTATGTAGATTATGAACAAGAGTGGGCCTAGTACTGACCCCTGGGGAACCCCACTGGTTACACGGCCCCACTCAGATTTAACACCATCCACGCTGACCCTCTGCGTTCTATCGGTGAGCCATGATTTTATCCAATTTAATACTTTCCCCTCGATACCATGAGCCTTAATTTTTCTCAGAAACCTCTGATGCGGTATCCCAGGCCAGACTGACATCATTCGGTCTTATCATCACACGGACACGTACTGAACAAGTCAGTTCAGCAGCTCGGTCCAGCGCCTGTCACACAGACAGGGACTGGAACTGTGAAATCTTAAATAATCCGTAAAAAATAAAAAAAAATTAGCACGAGAGTATGCAAATATTAAAATTGTATTGTCGTTATGATTAAACAGAATGACAAAAAAAGAATGAAAATTCTCTTCTGCCAAGTCAAAATAAGTAATACAAGTTTTGTTTAATTCAGATTCCCAACATTATTTGGAAACGTACAATTTATAACAGCTCGCCGTGGCTCCCCTAAATTCTTGCCGTGGGTCCCTTGGGGGTCATGGCCCTCAGGTTGAGAACCACTGGGCTAGAATATGGTTTCAGGGTTGGTACTTGGAAGAAAGAGGAGTTGGGGACTCCACAGGGAGGTGTACTTAGCCCCACTCTTTTTAACATATTGAAGAACATAATGGCTCGCTACGAATTTCCTGGAGACACAAGTTATAATATATGCTAATGATATACTTTTACAGTGTAAATGTATGATAAACATGCAAGTGGCTTTAGATGCATTGAGTACACTTTGTTGTAGAATGGGCCTTGAAATGAACAATGAAAAAACTAAATATCAGGTCAGAAATTATAAACAAGGGGATTTATTTTTGAATGGATTAAGACTAGAAAAAGTTGATGCACATTAGGTATAAGTCCAACAGTAAATTACGTGAATTGCAGTGCCTGGAGAATGCATGTAAAGGACGTTTAAGACCTTTAAGAGCTTTGGCATGGAAGGGAAATGGCTCAGGTATTCCTATTTTAAGGATGGTTTATATCAGTACTGTACGTTCAGTTGTTGACTATGCAGCTCCTATCCTTATAATGTATAGTAAGAAAGTTATTCAAAAGCATGAAGTGATACGAAACGAGGCCATGCGAATTGTTTGAGGTTGTCAACGGAACACTAGAATGGAGTTAGATTTCCCAAGTATAATACATAGAGTAAAGGAACTTGCTGTCGCCGCTACTCTAAGGACCATTAGGAGAGGAGGAGATAATAGATTGTCCTGTACAATAATGTGCTTAAATGAAAGAACAGATCTTGGCAATGTGTCCAGGTATGCGAGGCTATTGTATAATATTATGATGGAGTATGGAGTAGATAATATGTTGCATTTAATTACAAACTCTTATAAGGTTTAGACCATGGCAGGAAGGATGCATTGCAGTAGATGTTTTACAGCTTGAGGGGAAAAAAGATGATTGGCATCCCAGTTATTTACGAGTAAGGCATAGTAGAAGCCAGAATTATGACAGAAATCATAAGTATCAGAACTATTCAAATGTTAAGCAGCCTAGTCCAAATTATTCTAAGGGAGGTCAACCTAACCAGGTGTCGCAAAATACTGTAGGGAATAGATCACAAGGACAAACACAATATAAACATCCAAGACTTCAGTCCAATTATAATCTTTGTGTTAGTAGACAGGAGAGACCACCAATAAAATATTTTGCATGTGGTGAAATTGGCCATGCTAAATATCAGTGCTAGAGTGGCCCAAAGTCTGCGGCATTAACTGTTGCGGGAAGCCCACGGAATATTTGTAATGTAAGAGGTAACGAGTACAGTGTGAGTTAGCCAAAAACTGTGAATTTTGGGCCATTTATTACTGAAGGAAAGGTTGGGATTAAAGGTAGTCCTGAGAAGAAAATTATAATATTGAGAGATACTGGAGCAAATCAGAGTGTGATTTTGAAAAATGTATTAGAGTGGACAGATGAATCTTACTCTGGTGAAGAAGTGAATTTAAGAGGATTGGGGTCAGGAATGACAGTCCCATTACATAATGTAAATCTTGAGAGTGGATTTGTGAGTGGCATTTTAAAAGTTGGGTACTCCAGGTACGGTAAGTACCTGGAGTACAGACGTTATTGGGTAATGATTTGCTGGTGACAAGGTGGTCCCAGAGCCTATCATGTGTGAAAATCCATTTGATGAAGAGGCTACTGTAGAGGTGGACCATGTTGTGAAAAATGTAGATGTGTTGGATGATTCAAAGACGTGTAAACCTGATGGTGATATACAGTATAATGAAATTGTGTACCCGGCTTGTGTTGTGACCAGGGTAATGTCAAAGAGAAGAGAAGAGTTTGATGATGATTTGGGAATAGGTGATATATTTGGTAAAGAGGATGTTATGGCCACAGATAATACAGGAGAGTTGGAAAATAATAAGGAGTGTGCTGTAGAAGGAAAAATTGATGTATACCAGATTTTGTTGTGGACAAGGAGGAATTGGTAAGGTTACAGAACAGTGACGAGAGTTTGAGGGAATGTTGGAGTGAAGCTAAGAGAATTGGGGTGAGAGTGATGTATCAATTGGCTTTTGTGTACAAAGTGGTGTGTTAATGAGAAAGTGGAGGCCTGCTGATGTTCCAGCATCGGATCATTGGGAGGTTAGGAAGCACATTATTATTCCAAAAGATTATAGGGAACATGTTATTGCTTTATCCCATGATTCTTGTTTGTCTGGACATTTGGGAGTCAGCAAGACAACTGACAGGCTACTAACTCATTTTTGTTGGCCTAATATAAAGAAAATGTATCTGAGTATTGTAAAATCTGTGAGATATGTCAGAAAGTGGGCAAGCCCAACCAGATTATACAGCCGGCACCACTGAAGCCAATTCCTGCATTTTGCAAACCTTTTAGCAGAATTGTAATTGATTGTGTAGGTCCTTTGCATAATTTAGAAAAGAAACTTTATTATTTAGGAACTGAGAAGAGAAATCAAATCATACAAATTGTACAAACAGGGAAGATATTGGAAGCATAATGTGTTGTCTAATGGTAGACCCTGCTGCCATATGGCATCACGAAAATTGTGACCAAGTCTCAGGTTGCTGATCTGACTTTCTGCCTCATTTACACACAATTGCAGGGTCTCAATTGTTTCTCTTACTTTGACAACACAACATACATACAGTATATTGTTTCTCGCTTTTGATCTTTTTGTTTCATTTTTGTATTTCTGTATGGTTCTTTATTATTATTATTATTATTATTATTATTATTATTATTATTATTATTATTATTATTATTAATTTTGTATTTTTATTACAAATTTTAATTACTATAAATTATTATTATTATTATTATTATTAATATTATTATTATTATTATTATTATTATTACATTTCCACCCCCCAGACCCCGATGAGGGTCAGTGACCTGTGCCCGCGTGGGTAATCCCCGTAAAAAAAAAATAAAAATAAATATAAAATAAAATAATGAGTTTAGGTCTTTGTTTTCTGATGTTCCTATGAGAACTGAAGTATTACAGCATGATGTTGAGGTTGAAAATACAACACCCATTAAGCAACACCCATATAGAGTGAATCCTAAGATGGGAGAGATAATGAGAAAGAAGTAAGGGTATACGCTTGATAATGATGATTGAAAGAAGTAACAGTCCATGGAGTTCACCCTGTGTATTGGTAGTTATGGTATTTCATATAGATTTTGTACTGATTACAGAAAAGTAAATAATGTAACCAAAGCTGACTCATATCCTATTCCAAGAGTGGATGATTGTATTGACCAGATAGGAGATGCTAAATTTGTAACTAAGATGGATTTGTTGAAAGGATATTGGGAAGTACCACTGACTGAAAGAACAAAAGAAATTTCTGCATTTGTGACTATGGATGGTTTATATCGGTATAAAGTGTTACCCTTTGGTATGAAAAACAGCGGTAGTACTTTCCAAAGATTAGTTAATCAAGTATTGTATGATGTTAAAGGTAGTTCTGCGTATTTGGATAATATTGAACTGTATTAAAAAAGTTGGGAAGAACATTTGCATTTAATCAGTGAAGTACTTAACAAATTGAATCAAGCAAACTAGACTGTAAACCTTGTGAAGAGTGAATTTGCTGAAGCAACTGTAGAATATCTAGGTTATGTTGTTGGTCAGGGAAGTGTCAGACCAATTAATGCTAAGGTGGAAAGTATTGAGAAATTTCTTGCACCTACAAATAGAAGAGAATTGTTAAGATTTCTGGGTATGAGTGGATATTATCGTAGGTTTTGTAAGAACTTTTCAACCATTGCTTTACCATTAACCAATCTATTGTCAAAGAAAGTCAAATTTGTTTGGAGTGTTCATTGTGATGAAGCTTTTAAAAAATTGAAACAGATACTTATAAGTGCACCCATACTTTCTACTCCAAATTATGATAAACCATTTAAATTGTATGTAGATGCTAGTGATTATGGAGTTGGTGGAGTTTTAATGCACGAGAATGATGCTGAGTATCCTATTTGTTATTTTTCAAAGAAGTTTCTTTTGCATCAGAAAAACTATAGTACGATTGAGAAAGAAACATTGGCATTGATTTTATGTTTTAACCATTTTGATGTTCATTTGAGGGGGTCAGGCATACCGATCCAAGTGTTTGTGGATCACAATCCCCTTGCATTTTTGCACAAGATGAAAAATGTAAACTAACGTTTGACAAGGTGGAATCTATTGTTACAAGATTATGATTTGATTATTAATCATGTGAAAGGAAAGTTGAATGTCGTGGCTGACGCACTGTCCCGTATTCCAGTTAGCCATGAGTCATCCTGCGGCTGATTCATTCTTCTTTTGGGAGGGGTATGTTACGGTCTTCTCCCCTTTCTCTCAATATTTGTTTCAGTTACCCATTGTATTTAGTCTCTGCTGTTTCCCGTATTTCTTTAGAATCGAAATTCCAAGCTTATGGCAAATACTTTAACAAAATTCTTGATTATTTTATATTAGTATGTATACTACTATTTGTTTCATTATATAAACTTTGTAGAATGTATTTTTATTTTGTATACAGTTATGAAAGACTGTAAGAAGCAGGTGTGAAGTATAAAAAGAATTAGAAATTATATGTTGATGACACAAGAAAGTATTGCAACAATGTTTGGGTTTTGGCAGCACTCTAGGTAGCTCGGTTGAGGAGGATAGGAAGGTCAAGCTTGTGTGGTGCATTTTTATCTATTATTATCTGGGCAATCATGGATAATTATGGTGTTAACTGAAGTGTAATATGTTCATTATAGTCTAAAGAGTATTGTAGTAGTGAGAGAGAGCACTGTATTTGGTGGAGATAAGATTATTCTGAGTGAATTGATTTGCAGCCTTTTGTATGCACGGGGATGGAAAGCACATATTTATTTTATTTTGTTGTTAAATATATTTTGTTGTAATTTTAAGGCTGTGTTTTGATTAAACCAGTTTTAATGGGAACAGTGGTATTGAAATAAATACCTGTCAGCTGTCAGGAGGTTGTTAGCCAGAAATAAGGTAAGGATCTGTGTTTAACATTTAACCTCTCTGTTAACAGAAGCTGTTATTTCGATTCTTCTCTGATATAATGGGCCTATGGGCTGACTATACATCCCCTAGCGAGTCCTAGAAGAGGGTGTGAAGGTAGTAACAACTTTCAGTCTCAGCCTGGAGAAACCTCGGATGTTGTGGTGCACTATGTAACAGTTATTATCAAAGAACATGATTTTGGCAAGAAATTAGTTGCTTTCTGTGGTGATAATACAATCTAATTTTGGTGGAGCTCAAAGAAAAAGAGTTAACAACAGTTTCGGGAAACTTAATACATACTTGGCAGAGAATTGATTGGTATTGGTTGTTGTGCCCACATTTACATAATGCTGTGCAGACTCCCTGCGACTGTTTGCCAATTGATGTAGAAACAGTTGTTGTTAAGATATATTTATATTACTACTTGTATACAGTTAGAGTAGAAGACTTGAAGGACTTCTGCGATTATGTGTAAATTTTATGTAAACAGCTACTGGAGTACAGTAAATCAAGATGGTTAGCACAAATGCCTGCTGTTGAGAAAATTCTTAGAATGTTTCCTGGTTTAAAATCCTGTTGTGCTAAAGATTTTTTTGAGAACCATTGTGCAAAAGTCTGGCTCAACTTTGTGCATAGTCAGTCAGCCACCTTCCATCAAGTCATCTCAAAGATTGAAGGGGAAGATACAACAACAGTAGAAGTTATAATCACAAATGATTTGAAGCAAATTCTGTAATCGAAGAAAGACAATGTATTTTTGCCACATTCAGTGACGGTTCTAGCAGACATACTTGAAGAAGATGGATTAATTGACTCATCTGCGTAGAAGAAAACAGTTACATATTATTACGACACATATGTTCTATTTAGGCCAGTGGTCAGGTCACTTGCACGACATTGCACATATGCAGTGGGCCTCATTAAAGTAAATACCAAAATGCAAGAAGTTGAAAAAACAATGGATTTTGCTGCAGAGAAGAAATTCTATGATTCAAAGTTGTATGTTGAGTAATTTGACGATTTTTGCTGTGTTACAAGTTATATTTTTGAGGGAAAGTGTCGGAGTGGAATGCAGCTAAGTTACCTCTAGACCAGCGCTGTGTAGAAATGTTCACTCACTTTAAGGACAGAGATAAAACCCACCAGCACATGTTAAAATTGATTCAGTTCATTCTGCGTCTTCTTGGAACAAATTCATCTACCGAACATGTGTTCCCTTTCATGCACAAACTGTGGACATTTGAAAATTCACAACTAAAAGTCCCAACCCTCAAAGCCTTATCAGTCACGAAAGTTAACTCCAAGCAAACCTGTCTGGAATTCTACAATATGCTAAAAGCAACTCCAGTGATGATAAAACAAATCTTATCCAGTGAAAAGTATGAACATTAGAAGGTAAATCAATGGTATTTCGTCTAATTAACTCTCCTCCTTTAGTTGATAATCTCTCTCCCCTTTCTCTTCGCCGCAATGTTACTTCACTTTCTCTTTTACAGGTACTTTAATGGGCAATGTTCGGTGGATTTGGCATCCTGTGTACCGCCGGCAAGACCGTGGGCTCCTAACACTGCTCTTGCCAACGAAGCACACCGTTTCTGTGTGGATGTCGTTCACACTAGAATAACCCGTTATAGTACATTTTTCTTTCCTCACACAGCCAAACTGTGGTATGCTCTGCCTTCTTCTTTGTTTCCATACTCATACAATCTGTCTCACTTCAAAAAGCTGGCTTTCCAGCAACTTTGTGGTGTAGATTAATAGTGTCTTTTTCTCTTCTTTTTTTGATTTATTTTTACCCATATTTTTTCGGCCCCCAGGTCCCGTTGTGGGTCGATGACCAGTGTCCGGGTGGGCTATTCCCTGTAAAAAAAAATGATGATAATACTAGAAATAGGCAAATACCATTGTTATGTACAATAGCTTTGGTTTTGGGTCAAGTATAACTGTATAATCGGCGTTGGTGTATGGGTTGTAGGTGTTTTTCGTTCATGATTTCCGGGATGTCCCACATTTACCTCCACGAAATATGGTCATCACTGTTGAGGCGACGGCTGAACTGCGGCCCGCCGTCCAGTAAGGGTGGGGACTGTACATAAACAGTACAGATAAACAAACATTGTATATAAACAATGCAAAGAAGCAATGTACCTAAACAGTGCAGATAAACAATGCCTATAAACAGTGCTATTAACAATACCTATAAACAATGCAGATAAACAAAGAACGGCAAATAATAACAGGAAAATAAAGTGATATTTTCATGCAATCGTCAAAGTTGAGATGAAAGTTTTGGTTTTGCCCTAAACTAATGGTTAAAGTTGGATGAGGTAGATGACGTCCTCGCTGACAATGATGAGTTCCAGTGTATGAGGAGTTATAGTGTATGAGGAATTATAGTGCATGAGGAGTTATAGTGTATGAGGAGATATAGTGTATGAGGAGTTATAGTGTATGACGAGTTATAGTGTATGAGGAGTTACAGTGTATGAGGAGTTATAGTGTATGGGGAGTTATAGCGTATGAGGAGTTATAGTGTATGGGTAGTTATATTGCATGAGGAAGTTATAGTGTTTGAGGAGTTATAGTCTATGGGGAGTTACAGTGTATGAGGAGTTATAGTGTATGAGGAGTTATAGTGTATGAGGAGTTATAGTGTATGAGCAGTTATAATGAATGAAGACATATAGAGTATGGGGAGTTTTAGTGTATGAGGAGTTATAGAGTATGAGGAGTTATAGTGTATGGGGAGTTATAGTGTATGAAGAGTTATAGTGTATGAGGAGTTATAGTGTATGAGGAGTTATAGTGTATGAGGAGTTACAGTGAATGAGGAGTTATTGTGTATGAGGAGTTATAGTGTATGGGGAGTTATAGTGTATGGGGAGTTATAGTGCCTGAAGAGTTATAGTGTAGGGGAGTTATAGTGGATGAGGAGTTATAGTGTATGAGGAATTATAGTGTATGAGGAGTTATAACGTAAGAGGAGTTATAGTGTATGAGGAGCTTTAGTGTATCAGGAGTTATTGTGTATGAGCAGTTATAGTGCATGAGGAGTTACAGTTTATGAGGAGTTATAGTGTATGAGGAGTTATAGTGTATGGGGAGTTATAGTGTATGGGAAGTTATAGTGCCTGAAGAGTTATAGTGTATGGGGAGTTATAGTGGATGAGGAGTTATAGTGTATGAGGAATTATAGTGTATGAGGAGTTATAGTATAAGAAGAGTTATAGTGTATGAGGAGTTATAGTGTATGAGGAGTTATAGTGTATGAGTAATTATAGTGTATGAGGAGTTATAGTATAAGAAGAGATATAGTGTATGAGGAGTTATAGTGCATGAGGAGTCATAGTGTATGAGGAATTATAGTGTATGAGGAGTTATAGTATAAGAAGATTTATAGTGTATGAGGAGTTATAGTGTATGAGGAGTTATAGTGTATGGGGAGTTATAGTGCTTCAGGAGTTGTAGTGTATGGGGAGTTATAGTGTATGAGGAGTTATAGTGTATGAGGAGTTATAGTGTATGAGGAGTTATAGTGTATGAGGAGTTATAGTGTATGGGGAGTTATAGTGTATGAGGAGTTATAGTGTATGAGGAGTTATAGTGTATGAGGAGTTATAGTGTATGAGGAGTTATAGTGTATGAGGAGTTATAGTGTATGAGGAGTTATAGTGTATGAGGAGTTATAGTGTATGAGGAGTTATAGTGTATGAGGAGTTATAGTGTATGAGGAGTTATAGTGTATGAGGAGTTATAGTGTATGAGGAGTTATAGTGTATGAGGAGTTATAGTGTATGAGGAGTTATAGTGTATGAGGAGTTATAGTGTATGAGGAGTTACAGTGTATGAGGAGTTATAGTGTATGAGGAGTTATAGTGTATGAGGAGTTATAGTGTATGAGGAGTTATAGTGTATGAGGAGTTATAGTGTATGAGGAGTTATAGTGTATGAGGAGTTATAGTGTATGAGGAGTTATAGTGTATGAGGAGTTATAGTGTATGAGGAGTTATAGTGTATGAGGAGTTATAGTGTATGAGGAGTTATAGTGTATGAGGAGTTACAGTGTATGAGGAGTTATAGTGTATGAGGAGTTATAGTGTATGAGGAGTTACAGTGTATGAGGAGTTATAGTGTATGAGGAGTTATAGTGTATGAGGAGTTATAGTGTATGAGGAGTTATAGTGTATGAGGAGTTATAGTGTATGAGGAGTTATAGTGTATGAGGAGTTATAGTGTATGAGGAGTTATAGTGTATGGGAGTTATAGTGTATGAGGAGTTATAGTGTATGAGGAGTTATAGTGTATGAGGAGTTATAGTGTATGAGGAGTTATAGTGTATGAGGAGTTATAGTGTATGAGGAGTTATAGTGTATGAGGAGTTATAGTGTATGAGGAGTTATAGTGTATGAGGAGTTATAGTGTATGAGGAGTTATAGTGTATGAGGAGTTATAGTGTATGAGGAGTTATAGTGTATGAGGAGTTATAGTGTATGAGGAGTTATAGTGTATGAGGAGTTATAGTGTATGAGGAGTTATAGTGTATGAGGAGTTATAGTGCATGAGGAGTTATAGTGTATGAGGAGTTATAGTGTATGAGGAGTTATAGTGTATGAGGAGTTATAGTGTATGAGGAGTTATAGTGTATGAGGAGTTATAGTGTATGAGGAGTTATAGTGTATGAGGAGTTATAGTGTATGAGGAGTTATAGTGTATGAGGAGTTACAGTGTATGAGGAGTTATAGTGTATGAGGAGTTATAGTGTATGAGGAGTTATAGTGTATGAGGAGTTATAGTGTATGAGGAGTTATAGTGTATGAGGAGTTATAGTGTATGAGGAGTTATAGTGTATGAGGAGTTATAGTGTATGAGGAGTTATAGTGTATGAGGAGTTATAGTGTATGAGGAGTTATAGTGTATGAGGAGTTATAGTGTATGAGGAGTTATAGTGTATGAGGAGTTATAGTGTATGAGGAGTTATAGTGTATGAGGAGTTATAGTGTATGAGGAGTTATAGTGTATGAGGAGTTATAGTGTATGAGGAGTTATAGTGTATGAGGAGTTATAGTGTATGAGGAGTTATAGTGTATGAGGAGTTATAGTGTATGAGGAGTTATAGTGTATGAGGAGTTATAGTGTATGAGGAGTTATAGTGTATGAGGAGTTATAGTGTATGAGGAGTTATAGTGTATGAGGAGTTATAGTGTATGAGGAGTTATAGTGTATGAGGAGTTATAGTGTATGAGGAGTTATAGTGTATGAGGAGTTATAGTGTATGAGGAGTTATAGTGTATGAGGAGTTATAGTGTATGAGGAGTTATAGTGTATGAGGAGTTATAGTGTATGAGGAGTTATAGTGTATGAGGAGTTATAGTGTATGAGGAGTTATAGTGTATGAGGAGTTATAGTGTATGGGAGTTATAGTGTATGAGGAGTTATAGTGTATGAGGAGTTATAGTGTATGAGGAGTTATAGTGTATGAGGAGTTATAGTGTATGAGGAGTTATAGTGTATGAGGAGTTATAGTGTATGAGGAGTTATAGTGTATGAGGAGTTATAGTGTATGAGGAGTTATAGTGCCTGAGGAGTTATAGTGTAAGGGGAGTTATAGTATATGAGGAGTTATAGTGTATAAGGAATTATAGTGAATGAGGAGTTATAGTGTATGAGGAGTTATAGTGTATGAGGAGTTATAGTGTATGAGGAGTTATAGTGTATGAGGAGTTATAGTGAATGGGGAGTTATAGTGTATGAGGAGTTATAGTGTATGAGGAGTTATAGTGTATGAGGAGTTATAGTGTATGAGGAGTTATAGTGTATGAGGAGTTATAGTGTATGAGGAGTTATAGTGTATGAGGAGTTATAGTGTATGAGGAGTTATAGTGTATGAGGAGTTATAGTGTATGAGGAGTTATAGTGTATGAGGAGTTATAGTGTATGAGGAGTTATAGTGTATGAGGAGTTATAGTGTATGAGGAGTTATAGTGTATGAGGAGTTATAGTGTATGAGGAGTTATAGTGTATGAGGAGTTATAGTGTATGAGGAGTTATAGTGTATGAGGAGTTATAGTGTATGAGGAGTTATAGTGTATGAGGAGTTATAGTGTATGAGGAGTTATAGTGTATGAGGAGTTATAGTGTATGAGGAGTTATAGTGTATGAGGAGTTATAGTGTATGAGGAGTTATAGTGTATGAGGAGTTATAGTGTATGAGGAGTTATAGTGTATGAGGAGTTATAGTGTATGAGGAGTTATAGTGTATGAGGAGTTATAGTGTATGAGGAGTTATAGTGTATGAGGAGTTATAGTGTATGGGAGTTATAGTGTATGAGGAGTTATAGTGTATGAGGAGTTATAGTGTATGAGGAGTTATAGTGTATGAGGAGTTATAGTGTATGAGGAGTTATAGTGTATGAGGAGTTATAGTGTATGAGGAGTTATAGTGTATGAGGAGTTATAGTGTATGAGGAGTTATAGTGTATGAGGAGTTATAGTGTATGAGGAGTTATAGTGTATGAGGAGTTATAGTGTATGAGGAGTTATAGTGTATGAGGAGTTATAGTGTATGAGGAGTTATAGTGTATGAGGAGTTACAGTGTATGAGGAGTTATATTGATGAGGAGTTATAGTGTATGAGGAGTTATAGTGTATGAGGAGTTATAGTGTATGAGGAGTTATAGTGTATGAGGAGTTATAGTGTATGAGGAGTTATAGTGTATGAGGAGTTATAGTGTATGAGGAGTTATAGTGTATGAGGAGTTATAGTGTATGAGGAGTTATAGTGTATGAGGAGTTATAGTGTATGAGGAGTTATAGTGTATGAGGAGTTATAGTGTATGAGGAGTTATAGTGTATGAGGAGTTATAGTGTATGAGGAGTTATAGTGTATGAGGAGTTATAGTGTATGAGGAGTTATAGTGTATGAGGAGTTATAGTGTATGAGGAGTTATAGTGTATGAGGAGTTATAGTGTATGAGGAGTTATAGTGTATGAGGAGTTATAGTGTATGAGGAGTTATAGTGTATGAGGAGTTATAGTGTATGAGGAGTTATAGTGTATGAGGAGTTATAGTGTATGAGGAGTTATAGTGTATGAGGAGTTATAGTGTATGAGGAGTTATAGTGTCTGAGGAGTTATTGTGTATGAGGAGTTACAGTGTATGAGGAGTTATAGTGTAAGAGGAGTTATAATGTATGGGGAGTTATAGTGTATGGGGAGTTATAGTGCCTGAAGAGTTATAGTGTATGGGGAGTTATAGTGGATGAGGAGTTATAGTGTATGAGGAATTATAGTGTATGAGGAGTTATAATGTAAGAGGAGTTATAGTGTATGAGGAGTTATAGTGTATGAGGAGTTATTGTGTATGAGGAGTTATAGTGTATGAGGAGTTACAGTTTATGAGGAGTTATAGTGTATGAGGAGTTATAGTGTATGGGGAGTTATAGTGTATGGGAAGTTATAGTGCCTGAAGAGTTATAGTGTATGGGGAGTTATAGTGGATGAGGAGTTATAGTGTATGAGGAATTATAGTGTATGAGGAGTTATAATGTAAGAGGAGTTATAGTGTATGAGGAGCTATAGTGTATGAGGAGTTATTGTGTATGAGGAGTTATAGTGTATGACGAGTTATAGTGTATGAGGAGTTACAGTGTGTGAGGAGTTATAGTGTAAGGGGAGTTATAGTGCATGGTGAGTTATAGTGTATGAGAAGTTGTAGTGTATGGGGAGTTACAGTGTATGGTGAGTTATAGTGTATGAGGAGTTATAGTGTAGGACGCGTTATAGTGTATGAGCAGTTATAGTGTATGGGGAGTTATAGTGTATGAGGAGTTATAGTGCCTGAGGAGTTATAGTGTAAGGGGAGTTATAGTATATGAGGAGTTATAGTGTATAAGGAATTATAGTGAATGAGGAGTTATAGTGTATGGGAAGTTAGAGTGTATGAGGAGTTATAGTGTATAGGATTAGTGTATGAGGAGTTATAGTGTATGAGGAGTTATAGTGTATGAGGAGTTATAGTGTATGAGGAGTTATAGTGTATGAGGAGTTATAATGAATGAGGAGTTATAGTGTATGGGAAGTTAGGGTGTATGAGGAGTTATAGTGTATGAGGTTTTATAGTGTAAGGGGAGTTATAGTGCCTGAGGAGTTATAGTGTATGACGAGTTATAGTGTATGAGGAGTTTTAGTGTATGGGGAGTTACATTGTATGAGGAGTTATACTGTATGAGGAGTTATAGTGCCTGAGGAGTTATAGTGTAAGGGGAGTTATATTGTATGAGGAGTTATAGTGTATAAGGAATTATAGTGAATGAGGAGTTATATTGTATGAAGAGTCATAGTGTATGAGGAGTTATAGTGTATGAAGAATTATAGTGTATGAGGAATAATATTGCATGAGGAGTTATAGTGTATGAGGAATTATAGTGTATGAGGAATTATAGTGTATGAGGAGTTATAATGTATGAGGAGTTATAGTGTATGAGGAGTTATAGTGTATGAGGAGTTATAGTGTATGAGGAGTTATAGTGTATGAGGAGTTATAGTGTATGAGGAGTTATAGTGTATGGGGAGTTATTGTATGAGGAGTTATAGTGAATGAGGAGTTATAGTGTATGAGGATTACAGTGTATGAGGAGTTATAGTGTATGAGGAGTTATAGTGTATGAGGAGTTATAGTGTATGAGGAGTTATAGTGTATGGGGAGTTATAGTGTATGAGGAGTTATAGTGTATGAGGAGTTATAATGAATGAGGAGTTATAGTGTATGGGGAGTTATAGTGTATGAGGAGTTATAGTGTATGAGGAGTTATAGTGTATGGGGAGTTATAGTGCCTGAGGAGTTATAGTGTATGAGGAGTTATAGTGTATGAGGAGTTATAGTGTATGAGGAGTTATAGTGTATGAGGAGTTATAGTGTATGAGGAGTTATAGTGTATGAGGAGTTATAGTGTATGGGGAGTTATAGTGCTGAGAGTTATAGTGTATGAGGAGTTATAGTGTATGAGGAGTTATAGTGTATGAGGAGTTATATTGTATGAAGAGTCATAGTGTATGAGGAGTTATAGTGTATGGGGAGTTATAGTGTATGAATAGTTATAGTGTATGAGGAGTTATAGTGTATGAGGAATTATAGTGTATGAGGAATAATATTGCATGAGGAGTTATAGTGTATGAGGAGTTATAGTGTATGAGGAGTTATAGTGTATAAGGAGTAACAGTGTATGAGGAGTTATAGTGTATGGGAGTTATAGTGTATGGAGAGTTATAGTGCCTGAGGAGTTATAGTGTATGGGGAGTTATAGTGTATGAGGAGTTATAGTGTATGAGGAGTTATAGTGTATGAGGAGTTATAGTGTATGAGGAGTTATAGTGTATGAGGAGTTACATTGTATGAGGAGTTAGTGATGAGGAGTTATAGTGTATGAGGAATTAAAGTGTATGAGAAGTTATAGTGTATGAGGAGCTATAGTGTATGAGGAGTTACAGTGTATGAGGAGTTATAGTGTATGGGGAGTTATAGTGTATGAGGAGTTATAGTGTATGGGTAGTTATAGTGTATGAGGAGTTATAGTGTATGAGGAGTTATAGTGTATGAGGAGTTATAGTGTATGAGGAGTTATAGTGTATGGGAGTTATAGTGCATGAGGAGTTATAGTGTATGAGGAGTTATAGTGTATGAGGAGTTATAGTGTATGAGGAGTTATAGTGTATGAGGAGTTATAGTGTATGAGGAGTTACAGTGTATGAGGAGTTATAGTGTATGAGGAGTTATAGTGTATGAGGAGTTATAGTGTATGAGGAGTTATAGTGTATGAGGAGTTATAGTGTATAGGATTTATAGTGAATGAGGAGTTATATTGTATGAAGAGTCATAGTGTATGAGGAGTTATAGTGTATGGGGAGTTATAGTGTATGAATAGTTATAGTGTATGAGGAGTTATAGTGTATGAGGACATACAGTGTATGAGGATTATAGTGATGAGGAGTTATAGTGTGTGGGAGTTATAGTGTATGGTGAGCTATAGTGCCTGAGGAGTTATTGTGTATGGGGTTAGTGTAGGGAGTTATAGTATATGAGGAGTTATTGTGTATAAGGAATTATAGTGAATGAGGAGTTATAGTGTATGAGGAGTTATAGTGTATGAGGAGTTATGTGTATGAGGAGTTATTGTGTATGAGGAGTTATAGTGTATGAGGAGTTATAGTGTACTAGGAGTTATAGTCTATGGGGAGTTATAGTGTATGAGGAGTTATAGTGTATGAGGAGTTATAGTGTATGAGGAGTTACAGTGTATGAGGAGTTATAGTGTATGAGGAGTTATAGTGTATGGGGAGTTATAGTGTATGAGGAGTAGAGTTATAGTGTATGGGGAGTTATAGTGGATGAGGAGTTATAGTGTATGAGGAGTTATAGTGTATGAGGAGTTATAGTGTATGAGGAGTTATAGTGTATGAGGAGTTATAGTGTATGAGGAGTTATAGTGTATGAGGAGTTATAGTGTATGAGGAGTTACAGTGTATGAGGAGTTATAGTGTATGAGGAGTTATAGTGTATGGAGAGTTATAGTGTATGGGAAGTTATAGTGCCTGAAGAGTTATAGTGTATGGGGAGTTATAGTGGATGAGGAGTTATAGTGTATGAGGAATTATAGTGTATGAGGAGTTATAGTGTAAGAGGAGTTATAGTGTATGAGGAGCTATAGTGTATGAGGAGTTATTGTGTATGAGGAGTTACAGTGTAAGAGTTATAGTGTATGAGGAGTTACAGTGTGTGAGGAGTTATAGTGTAAGGGGAGTTATAGTGCATGGGGAGTTATAGTGTATGAGGAGTTGTAGTGTATGGGGAGTTACAGTGTATGGTGAGTTATTGTGTATGAGGAGTTATAGTGTAGGACGTGTTATAGTGTATGAGCAGTTATAGTGTATGGGGAGTTATAGTGTATGAGGAGTTATAGTGCCTGAGGAGTTATAGTGTAAGGGGAGTTATAGTATATGAGGAGTTATAGTGTATAAGGAATTAGTGAATGAGGAGTTACAGTGTATGAGGAGTTATAGTGCAAGGGGAGTTATAGTATATGAGGAGTTATAGTGTATAAGGAATTAGTGAATGAGGAGTTATAGTGTATGAGGAGTCATAGTGTATGAGGAGTTATAGTGTATGGGGAGTTATAGTGTATGAGGACTTATAATGAATGAGGAGTTATAGTGTATGGGAAGTTAGAGTGTATGAGGAGTTATAGTGTATGAGGTTTTTTTAGTGTAAGGAGAGTTATAGTGCCTGAGGAGTTATAGTGTATGACGAGTTATAGTGTATGAGGAGTTTTAGTGTATGGGGAGTTACATTGTATGAGGAGTTATACTGTATGAGGAGTTATAGTGCCTGAGGAGTTATAGTGTAAGGGGAGTTATATTGTATGAGGAGTTATAGTGCATAAGGAATTATAGTGAATGAGGAGTTATATTGTATGAAGAGTCATAGTGTATGATTAGTTATAGTGTATGAGGAGTTATAGTGTATGAGGAGTTATAGTGTATGAGGAGTTATAGTGTATGAGGAGTTACAGTGTATGAGGAGTAACAGTGTATGAGGAGTTATAGTGTATGGGAGTTATAGTGTATGGAGAGTTATAGTGTATGAGGAGTTATAGTGTATGAGGAGTTATAGTGTATGAGGAGTTATAGTGTATGAGGAGTTACATTGTATGAGGAGTTATAGTGAATGAGGAGTTATAGTGTATGAGGAATTAAAGTGTATGAGAAGTTATAGTGTATGAGGAGCTATAGTGTATGAGGAGTTACAGTGTATGAGGAGTTATAGTGTATGGGGAGTTATAGTGTATGAGGAATTATAGTGTATGGGTAGTTATAAGGAATGAGGAGTTATAGTGTATGGGGAGTTATAGTGTATGAAGAGTTATAGTGTATGAGGAGTTATAGTGTATGGGGAGATATAGTGCCTGAGGATTTATATTGTATGGAGAGTTATAGTGTATGAGGAGTTATAGTGTGTGAGGAGTTATAGTGTATGAGGAGTTATAGTGTATGAGGAGTTACAGTGTATGAGGAGTTACAGTGTATGAGGAGTTATAGTGTATGGGAAGTTATAGTGCCTGAAGAGTTATAGTGTATGGGGAGTTATAGTGGATGAGGAGTTATAGTGTATGAGGAGTTATAGTGTATGGGGAGTTATAGTGTATGGGAAGTTATAGTGCCTGAAGAGTTATAGTGTATGGGGAGTTATAGTGGATGAGGAGTTATAGTGTATGAGGAGTTATAGTGTATGAGGAATTATAGTGTATGAGGAATAATATTGCATGAGGGGTTATAGTGTATGAGGAGTTATAGTGTATGAGGAGTTACAGTGTATGAGGAGTAACAGTGTATGATGAGTTATAGTGTATGGGAGTTATAGTGTATGGAGAGTTATAGAGCCTGAGGAGTTATAGTGTATGGGGAGTTATAGTGTATGAGGAGTTATAGTGTATGAGGATTTATAGTGAATGAGGAGTTATAGTGTATGAGGAGTTATAGTTTATGGGGAGTTACATTGTATGAGGAGTTATAGTGAATGAGGAGTTATAGTGTATGAGGAATTGAAGTGTATGAAAAGTTATCGTGTATGAGGAGCTATAGTGTATGAGGAGTTACAGTGTATGAAGTGTTTTAGTGTATGGGGAGTTATAGTGTATGAGGAGTTATAGTGTATGGGTAGTTATAAGGAATGAGGAGTTATAGTGTATGGGGAGTTATAGTGTATGAAGAGTTATAGTGTATGAGGAGTTATAGTGTATGGGGAGATATAGTGCCTGAGGAGTTATATTGTATGGAGAGTTATAGTGTATGAGGAGTTGTAGTGTATGAGGAGTTATAGTGTATGATGAGTTATAGTGTATGAGGAGTTACAGTGTATGAGGAGTTATAGTTTATGAGGAGTTATAGTGTACGAGGAGTTACATTGTATGAGGAGTTATAGTGTATGAAGAGCTATAGTGTATATGGAATTATAGTGAATGAGGAGTAATATTGTATGAGGAGTCATAGTGTATGAGGAGTTATAGTTTATGGGGAATTATAGTGTTTGAGTAGGAATAGTGTATGAGGAGTTATAGTGTATGAGGAATTCTAGTGTATGAGGAATTATATTGCATGAGGAGTTAGAGTGTGTGGGAGTTATAGTGTATGGAGAGTTATAATGCCTGAGGAGTTATAGTGTATGGGGTGCTATGGTGTAAGGGGAGTTATATTGTATGAGGAGCTATAGTGTATAAGGAATTATAGTGAATGAGGAGTTATATTGAATGAAGAGTCATAGTGTATGAGGAGTTATTGTGTATGAGGAGTTATAGTGTGCGAGGAGTTACATTGTATGAGGAGTTATAGTGTATGAGGAAGTTATAGTGTTTAAGGAGTTATAGTCTATGGGGAGTTATAGTGTATGAGGAGATATAGTGTATGAGGAGTTATAGTGTATGAGGAGTTACAGTGTATGAGAAGTTATAGTGTATGAGGAGTTATAGTGTATGGGGAGTTATAGTGTATGAGGAGATATAATGAATAAGGAGTTATAGTGTATGGGGAGTTATAGTGTGTGAAGAGTTATAGTGTATGAGGAGTTATAGTGTATGGGGAGATATAGTGCCTGAGGAGTTATATTGTATGAGGAGTTATAGTGTATGAGGAGTTATAGTGTATGAGGAGTTATAGTGTATGAGGAGGTACAGTGTATGAGGAGTTATAGTGTATGAGGAGTTATAGTGTATGGCGAGTTATAGTGTATGGGAAGTTATAGTGTCTGAGGAGTTATAGTGTATGGGGACTTATAGTGTATGAGGAGTTATAGTGTATGAGGAGTTATAGTGTTTGAGGAGGTATAGTGTATGAGGAGTTATAGTGTATGATGAGTTATAGTGTATGAGGAGCTACAATGTATGAGGAGTTATAGTGCCTGAGGAGTTATAGTGTATGAGGAGTTATAGTGTATGAGGAGTTATAGTGTATAAGGAATTATAGTGAATGAGGTGTTATATTGTATGAGGAGTCATAGCGTATGTGGAGTTATAGTGTATGGGGAGTTATAGTGTATGAGGGGGAATAGTGTATGAGGAGTTATAGTGCATGAGGAATTATAGTGTATGAGGAATTATATTGCATGAGGAGTTATCGTGTATGAGGAGTTATAGTGTATGAGGAGTTACAGTGTATGAGGAGTTACAGTGTATGAGGAGTTATAGTGTATGGGAATTATAGCATATGGAGAGTTATAGTGCCTGAGGAGTTATAGTGTATGGGGAGTTATCATGTATGAGGTGTTATAGTGTATGAGGAGTTATAGTGTATGAGGAGTTATAGTGTACGAGGAGTTACAATGTATAAGGAGTTATAGTGTATGAGGAATTATAGAGTATGAGGAATTACAGTGTATGAGAAGTTATAGTGTATGAGGAGTTATAGTATATGAGGAGTTACAGTGTATGAGGAGTTATAGTGTATGGGGAGTTATAGTGCATGAGGAAGTTATAGTGTTTGAGGAGTTATAGTGTATGAGGAGTTACAGTGTATGAGGAGTTATAGTGTATGGGGAGTTATAGCGTATGAGGAGTTATAATGAATGGGGAGTTATAGTGTATGGTGAGTTATAGTGTATGAAGAGTTATTGTGTATGAGGAGTTACAGTGTATGGGGAGATATAGTGCCTGAGGAGTTATATTGTATGGGGAGTTAGAGTGTATGAGGAGTTATAGTGTATAAAGAGTTATAGTGTATGAGGAGTTATAGTGTATGAGGAGTTACAGTGTATGAGGAGTTATAGTGTATGAGGAGTTATAGTGTATGGGGGGTTATAGTTTATGGGGAGTTATCGTGTCTGAGGAGTTGCAGTGTATGAGGAGGTATTGTGTATGAGGATTTATAGTGTATGAGGAGTTATAGTGTATGAGGAGTTCCAGTGTATGAGGAGTTATATTGTATGAGGAGCTATAGTGTATGAGGAGTTATTGTGTATGAGGAGTTATAGTGTATGAGGAGTTACAGTGTATGAGGAGGTATAGTGTATGAGGAGTTATAGTGTATGAGAAGTTATAGTGCATGAGGAGTTATAGTGGATGAGGAGTTACAATGTATGAGGAGTTATAGTGAATGATGAGTTACAGTGTATGGTGAGTTATAGTGTATGAGGAGTTATAGTCTATGGGGAGTTATAGTGCATGAGGGGTTATAGTGTATGGGGAGTTATAGTGTATGCGGAGTTTTAGTGTATGAGGAGTTATAGTGTATGGGGAGTTACATTGTATGAGGAGTTATACTGTATGAGGAGTTATAGTGCCTGAGGAGTTATAGTGTAAGGGGAGTTATAGTGTATGAGGAGTTATAGTGTATAAGGAATTATAGTGAATGAGGAGTAATAGTGTATGAGGAGTCATAGTGTATGAGGAGCTATAGTGTATGGGGAATTATAGTGTATGAGGAGTTATAATGAATGGGGAGTTATAGTGTATGGGGAGTTATAGTGTTAGGTGAGTTATAGTGCCTGAGGAGTTATAGTGTTAGGTGAGTTATAGTGCCTGAGGAGTTATAGTGTATGGGGAGTTATAGTGTATGATGAGTTATAGTGTCTGAGGAGTTATACTTTCTGAGGAGTTATAGTGTATGAGGAGTTATAGTGTATGACGAGTTATAGTGTATCAGGAGTTATAGTGTATGCGGAGTTACATTGTATGAGGAGTTATACTGTATGAGAAGTTATAGTGCCTGAGGAGTTATAGTATAAAGGGAGTTATAGTGCACGAGGAGTTATAGTGTATGAGGAGTTACAGTGTATGAGGAGTTACATTGTATGAGGAGTTATAGTGTATGAGGAGTTATAGTGTATGAGGAGTTATATATGTATGAGGAGTTACAGTGTACAGTATGAGGAGTTATAGTGTATGAGGAGTTATAGTGTAAGAGAAGTTATTGTGCATGAGGAGTTATAGTGTAAGGGGAGTTATAGTGCCTGAGGAGTTATAGTGTATGGGGAGTTATAGTGTATGAGGAGTTATAGTGTCTGAGGAGTTATAGTGTCTGAGGAGTTATAGTGTATGAGGAGGTATAGTGCATGACGAATTTATAGTGTATGAGGAGTTATAGTGTATGGGGAGTTACATTGTATGAGGAGTTATACTGTATGAGGAGATATAGTGCCTGAGGAGTTATAGTGTAAGGGGAGTTATAGTGTATGAAGAATTATAGTGTATAAGGAATTATAGTGAATGAGGAGTTATAGTGTGTGAGGAGTCATAGTGTATGAGGAGTTACAGTGTATGAGGAGTTATAGTGCCTGAGGAGTTTATAGTGTTTGAGGAGTTATAGTGTATGAGGAGTTATAGTGTATAAGGAATTATTGTGAATGAGGAGTTATATTGTATGAGGAGCTATAGTGTATGAGGAGTTATAGTGTATGGGGAGTTAGAGTGTATGAGGAGGAATAGTGTATGTGGAGTTATAGTGTATGAAGAATTATAGTGCATGAGGAATTATATTGCATGAGGAGATATAGTGTATGAGGAGTTATAGTGTATAAGGAGTTACAGTGAATGAGGAGTTGCAGTGTATGAGGAGTTATAGTGTATGGGAGTTATAGTGTATGGAGAGTTATAGTGCCTGAGGAGTTATAGTGTATGGGGAGCATTAGTGCATGAGGAGTTATAGTGTATGAGGAGTTATAGTATATGAGGAGTTATAGTGTATGAGGAGTTACATTGTATGAGGAGTTATAGTGTATGTGGAGTTATAGTGTATGGGGAGTTATAGTCTATGAGGAGTCATAGTGTATGAGGAGTTATTGTGTATGAGGAGTTATAGTATATGAGGAGTTACAGTGTATGAGGAGTTATAGTGTATGGGGAGTTATAGTGTATGAGGAGTTATAGTGTATGGGGAGTTATAGTGCATGAGGAAGTTATAGTGTTTGAGGAGTTATAGTGTATGGGGAGTTACAGTGTATGAGGATATATTGTGTTTGAGGAGTTATAGTGTATGAGAAGTTATAGTGTATGAGGAGTTATAGTGTATGAGGAGTTATAGTGTATGGGGAGTTATAGTGTATGAGGAGTTATAATGAATGAGGAGTTATAGTGTATGGGAAGTTATAGTATATGAAGAGTTATAGTGTTTGAGGAGTTATACTGTATGGGGAGATATAGTGCCTGAGGAGTTATATTGTATGGGGAGTTATAGTGTATGAGGAGTTATAGTGTATGGGGAGTTATAGTGTATGAGGAGTTATTGTGTATGAGGAGTTACAGTGCATGAGGAGTTATAGTGTATGAGGAGTTATAGTGTATGGGGAGTTATAGTGTATGGGGAGTTACAGTGTATGGTGAGTTATAGTGTATGAGGACTGAGGAGTTATAGTTTATGGGGAGTTATAGTGCATGAGTAGTTATAATGTATGGGGAGTTATAGTGTATGAGGAGTTTTAGTGTCTGAGGAGTTATAGTGTATGAGGAGTTATAGTGTATGAGGAGTTAGAGTGTATGGGGAGTTACATTGTATGAGGAGTTATAATGAATGAGTAGTTATAGTGTATGGGGAGTTTTAGTGCCTGAGGAGTTATAGTGTATGGGGAGTTATAGTGTATGAGGAGTTATGGTGTATGAGGAGTTATAGTGTAAGGGGAGTTATAGTGCCTGAGGAGTTATAGTGTATGGGGAACTATAGTGTATGACGAGTTATAGTGTAAGACGAGTTATAGTGTATGGGGAGTTACATAGTATGAGGAGTTATAGTATATGAGGAGTTATTGTGTATGAGGAGTTATAGTGTATGAGGAGTTATTCTGTATGAGGAGTTACAGTGTATAAGGAGTTATATTGTATGATGAGTTATAGTGTATGAGAAGTTATATTGTATGGGGAGTTATAATGAATGAGGAGTTATTGTGTATGGAGAGTTACATTGTATGAGGAGTTATAGAGTATGGGGAGTTATAATGTATGAGGAGTTATAGTGTCTGAGGAGTTATAGTGTCTTAGGAGTTATAGTGTATGAGGAGTTATAGTGTATGACGAGTTATAGTGTATGAGGAGTTATAGTGTATGAGGAGTTATAGTGTATGAGGAGTTACAGTGTATGAGGAGTTATAGTGTATGAGGAGTTTTAGTGTATGAGGAGTTATAGTGCATGAGGAGTTATAGTGTATGAGAAGTTATAGTGCATGAGGAGTTATAGTGTATGAGGAGTTACAATGTATGAGTAGTTATAGTGTATGAGGAGTTATACTGTAAGGGGAGTTATAGTGCCTGAGGAGTTATAGTGTATGAGGAGTTATAGTGTATGACGAATTTATAGTGTAGGAGGAGTTATAGTGTATGGGGAGTTACATTGTATGAGGAGTTATACTGTATGAGGAGTTATTGTGCCTGAGGAGTTATAGTGTAAGGGTAGTTATAGTGTATGAGGAGTTATAGTGTATGAGGAGTCATAGTGCATGATTAGTTATAGTGTATGGGGAGTTATAGTTTATGAGGAGTTATAATGAATGAGGAGTTATAGTGTATGGGGAGTTATAGTGTCTGAGGAGTTATAGTGTATGGGGAGTTATAGTGTATGAGGTGTTGTAGTGTATGAGGAGTTATGGTGTAAGGGGAGTTATAGTGCCTGAGGAGTTATAGTGTATGGGGAGTTATAGTGTATGTGGAGTTATAGTGTCTGAGGAGTTATAGTGTCTGAGGAGTTATATTGTATGGCGAGTTTTAGTGTATGACGAGTTATAGTGTATGAGGAGTTATAGTGTATGGGGAGTTACATTGTATGAGGAGTTATACTGTATGAGGAGTTATAGTGCCTGAGGAGTTATAGTGTAAGGGGAGTTATAGTGTATGAGGAGTTTTAGTGTATAAGGAATTATAGTGAATGAGGAGTTATAGTGTATGAGGAGTCATATTGTATGAGGAGTTATAGTTTATGGGGGGTTATAGTGCCTGAGGAGTTATAGTGTATGGGGAGTTATAGTGTATGAGGAGTTATAGTTTATGAGGATTTATAGTGTATGAGGAGTTATAGTGTACGAGGAGTTACATTGTATGAGGAGTTATAGTATATTTGGAGTTATATTGTTTGAAGAGTTATAGTGAATGAGGAGTTATAGTGTATGAGGAGTTATAGTGTGTGAGGCGTTATAGTGTATGAGGAGTTATAGTGCATGAGGAGCTACAGTATATGAGGAGTTACAGTGTATGTGGAGTTACAGTGTATGAGGAGTTATAGTGTATGAGGAGTTATAGTGTATGAGGAGTTATAGTGTATGACAAGTCATAGTGTATGAGGAGTTATAGTGAATGAGGAGTTACAGTGTATGAGGAGTTACAGTGTATGTGGAGTTACAGTGTATGAGGAGTTATAGTGTATGAGGAGTTATAGTGTCTGAGGAGTTATAGTGTATGAGGAGTTATAGTGTATGACGAGTTATAGTGTATGACGAGTTTTCGTGTATAGGCAGTTACATTGTATGAGGAATTATACTGTATGAGGAGTTATAGTGCCTGAGGAGTTATAGTGTAAAGGGAGTTATAGTGTATGAGGAGTATAGTGTATAAGGAATTATAGTGAATGAGGAGTTATAGTGTATTAGGAGTTATAGTGTATGATGAGTTATTATGTATGAGGAGTTATAGTGGAAGGAGTTATAGTGTATGAGGAGTTATAGTGTAAGGAGTTATATTGTATGACGAGTTACAGTGTTTGAGGTTTTTTCCATCTAAAGATTCCACTCATTGTTATTGGTTTATTTTTGTTTTATATTGTATTAATGTTTCCTGTCTACGATTTGAGTGTTTTATTTTATCGTTTGAGTATTTTATTATATAATTTGAGTGTTTTATTATATCGTTTGAGTGTTTTATTATGTCATTTGAGTGTTTTATTATGTCATTTGAGTGTTTTATTATATCGTTGAGTGTTTCATTATATCATTTGAGTGTTTTATTATGTCATTTGAGTGTTTTATTATATCGTTTGAGTGTTTTATTTTGGATCTAAGGGTTTTATCGTTGTATACAGAATCTAAATTATTATCTGGCATGTCATACATTATATTTAGGCTCAATCGCCACTTCTTTTTCACCCGATCGTATTTGTAACTTATTTTCTATAGCATGAAATACATACAAAAACATTATCTTTCTCCTTCACCAGAAAAGTTTTGATTTTCACTGTTTTATTTATTTCGTGTTGGATGGATCAGGATTACAGAAACATCAAAGAACTGAGAAAGGGGAAGGATTAAGGAGAGGGGCAAGAAAATCCAAAGAAAAATTATTAGGAAAGGGATATGACACCAAGAATATTCTCATAGGTATAGAAACATAAAAAAAAATTAGTACTAAAAGGAAAAGTAACACAATATAATATATACCGTACAGTATTACGTAACAGCTTTTAAACCTAACTTACAGTATTTTACCTTTCTATTCCGTCTTGGGTTTAAAACTATTCTCTTAAGCCTTACATGGTAAAACTTATATGATTAATTATACAACGCAACACCAGTGGCGTATAAAAGTTACTGGAAAGGGGATCAAGATTGGATATTTCGATATGTGTCAAATTCTAAGCAGAGTTTTAGTGATAAGATCACAGTTTTGGGCCTTTCTCTCTTTACACGCCTTTTCCATGTGTTCTGCCATCTAGCGAATTCTGCCTCTTAAATATATCATCACAGCTGTACAGTTGCAAAACATCTAAACAGTACTGAACACTGTCAAGAGCTTGTACAAGATCCATGTCAACGCAATGAAGTGATTGCGATGAGCTTTTGTATTTTTGTAGAGAAAGAAAGGGTGAAAGAAGAGTAGGGGTGGAGGAAGGAAGTTATAGTTCGGAAACTGATGAAATTTAGGAGGAGGTAGGAGAGGCCTTGCTATGGGTTAGCTAAGCTAATCGTGTGTTAGGGTTTTGTCCTGGGTTAGTTATTGTCTGTCGGTACAGGCACTAGACAGCCTACCCGAACCCATATATGCGTTCTTTTAGTTCCATATTTCATATTCCGCCGACCCTACTAGCGGATGCTGGTCTAGAGAGGTTGTCTATTGCCTGGCCGTATAGATCGAGATCGGGGGTGGTAATGGACCTTCTGAAATTTGGTAACTTTTGGGGAACCATCTATGGTTGTTGTCGTTGTCTGGTGCGAGTCCTTGAAGGAGTTCTTGCTCTGGTCGTTCTGTCTTTTTGTCAGACTCTGCTGGCCAGGATGTGCAGTTGCTGGTTGATGGGTTTTATTCTCAGGTCTCTATGTATCTCGGCTGTGGTTCTGGTGAAGGGGGGTATCTTTCACCTGTGACGAATCTCAGGACTTCATTTTGGACCACCTGCAATTTTAATCATTGGGTGGTGCTCATAGTATGAAGAGGTGCTGCTGGGTGAGTTAATATTGGTATAATAGGTGATGTAACCAGGCGAAATTTTTTTTTTCTCAGGAAGCACATTAAAGCGGTAAAGTTTACTTCTGCTCTCTTCTTGCTTTTTCCTTCCTGGTGTGGACATGATGGGAGTAACATGTCGTGGACATATGCAGTCCCAGGAGGATGCCGCTGCTTTTGTATTCGATCTGGGCATTATTGGTTACTAATGGATGAGTTTTCCTCCTGCATAAAGGTATCGCTGTGAATTTCGGGAGACTGGTTTACATTTTCAATTTATTTCGTTATTATTTACCCTTTCTGTTTCCCGTCTAATGTTGTCAACCTGTAACGCTCGTGATTTTCCTCGATGTGCTGTTATTTGAGTGATGTCATCTTCATGCATAATATTTTCGTTTCCTATTCCAATAGGAGGCGGAGTGTCACTTGTGTAGATGATATATAGGGTGGGAGAGAGGACGCTGCCCTGAGGGACTCCTCTCATGAGTGGTGTCATGGGTTGCGCTGGACCTCCCGCACAACCCATCCCAAATGTTTGCTTAGGTAGAGATAAGGTACCCGGCCAGCCGATAGGGGTCATCTCACGCCTCAAAACCACATTTTAGCAGTGGGCTTTAGACCTTGGTTGAGAGAAGACCTCCTGCTCCGCGGACTTACAATAGAACAGGGGCCTACAGTCCTACCAGTGCTACGAGTCTGTGAGTGAAAAATCCCGAGATTGTTGTTAAGTCCAGCGAAAGTTAACGCATCCTGTAAAGGAAGTGACCACTGGTGAGGGCCTGTTTGCTGCAAGAGCACTCCAGGCCGGCCTAATAGATCTAACGATTAATTCTCCAGGTTGACAAACTCTCCCTTATAACTTACGGTACTGTGGCACGAATGTGAGTGACTGACCTATCCAGGCAAATTATAAGTTCAGTGTATGGAATTGTGCCAAATAAACGTAAGTGCAATCATCTGCCCGTATCTGTGACCCCTCTATTATTATTATTACCAAAGGTAATGACTGATTGGTTATGACAAAGTATAACCAATAACTTAGGTGGATGTTGGAAGTTAATGGAATTCATTAAATCATCATTTATCAGTACACAACGCTTTGAATGCAGGAAGCAGAGTGAAATTCTACGTAGTGATACACCATAATCTCCTGGGTGAGTAATCAGTGTGAAGGTATCTGAGTTCTACGGTAAGAAAACCACTTTCTTGCATTTAAAACCTAACAAGTGGGAAGGTTTCTTCTGTCTGTTGTCCCACCCTCAGTCTGTCATTTTTGCCGTCATGAAAGTTGTGGGCGGGAAGTCCGAGTTGGGGGATCTTATATTTTAGACCGCCATGCCAGACTTTGTCAAACGCCTTCGCTACATCCCGGAGGGTTAGTTTACATTGGCTACCGCTCGTTGCGGCTCTGGCTATATTATCACGTGCCAGGGCTATCGCTGTTGAAGTGGACATCCCTTTCCTGAACCCAAATTATCCGCAATTGATTCTGTTGGTCGTTTCCAGGTGATTTCTCAGATGGTTTTGATGATTTTTTTTTTCTAGGATTTTACCAGGTACTTCAAGGAGGGAGATCGGTCTATAATTTAGTGTGGGACGGCGGGTTCTTTCCTTGTTTTGGTGTCAGGGTAATAATGGCCTCTTTGAATTTAGTTGGGAAGTAACCCGAGGCCAAACAAGCATTCATTGTGGTTCTCAGTCTCTCCATAGCCGAGTTGTTTATGTGACTGAGGATCTCCTTGGTGATGCCCGAGTATCCAAGGGGCTTTATTTTTGGTATTAGATATGGCTGTATGGAGTTTTTCCGAGGTGATTAGTTTGGACAACTGGTTGTCCCCTTTCAGATACTCCTATATGATTTCAGGGGAAGGCTGAGTGCGGTGTTTCTGGCTCCGGAGTTCATAAAGGACGAGCTCCTCGTGGGTACCATCAAATCCCCTGTTCTCTTCATTTGTAATCCTGAAGATGTTTCTCCATATGTCCCTGAATATGGGTTTTTTTGTCTTGATCGTCATATATTTTACTTCCTGTGACTCATTGCGGCGAGAGTTGTTCAACTGTTTCGGCCCATTTGACGCTGCTTTGTTCCAGGGATCTTGTTTTTATTTCCTCCCGTGGCTTACGATGTACCAACCATGGGTCTCGGCTCTCTGTTGTAGCAGTTGGAATTGGTTGGTAAGGGCTGTGAGTTCTGGAGTCTGTCGTGGGTGTGGGAGTGTTCTGTACATTTGTGATGGCCTCATGGTATGTAGGCTGTTCCTATGGCTTCACACCATGTGTTGATTTTTTCGTCTATTTTGTTCAACGGCTGATTGTCTATGGTCTGCAGGATTGTCATGTCCTTGGCCTCAAGCTTGACTGTAGTTTTTTCGTTGACTAGTTCCCAGATGGTCTGCTTGGCAATCTTCCGTGGTGGAGCTGGTATCGTTATTGATGTTGCAGAGATGGTCATGATTATAGGTAGGTGGTCGCTGGAGGTTACAGGACCTTGTTTAATGAGGTAGTTGTGGAAGCATCTGGCCTTTGTTATTGCTATCTCTGGAGTAGTGTCTGAGTTCCTACTGTAGAACGTGGGAAAGTCTGGGCCTATTAGCTGGGCTTCTTTGTCTGTTCCGAGGCCAGTGAAGCCTCTTCCAACAATTTTGGTTGTCCTTTTACCATCTAGTAGAGGATGTCTGTAATTCATGTCCCCGATGACGTAGGTTGGGTGGTGGTATGATAGAAATCTGTAGAAGTCCCCGTGCGTGGTGGGAGGTAGGTTGTGGCTTTTATGATTGGTCTTGTGGTCAGATTGATTTGAACAACGTGAGTTTCAGAGATGAAGTCGTGGTGGAGATCTCTTTCTATGGCGATGGCCACCCCATCATTTGGCTCCTCTGATAGATTGGATTTATTGATCATGTAACCAAATATTTTCAATTCCTCAGATGCCCCATGGCCGTGTGAGTTTATGAGTAAAATATCTGGGTAAATTGGTTGTACTGGTTAGACAAACTGCATTTATTAGTTCTCCAGTGGAGGACGTTACGTTGCATTAGTTTCACTGCCTTACATAGAGTGTTCAATGTTTCTTTCTTCTTGATTTTAGTGATTTGTTCTCTCTGCATCTATTCTTCATTGTGTTGATCTTCCCCTGGGCTGTCTTTTTGATGCAGTTTGTGAAATCGATCCGTTTTTGTTTTATGGCCTTGAGGATGTCCATCTCGGAAGTGGAGTCGTCGTACTTCCATATCATCTTGTCATCAATTACGCCTTTTGCGACTTCATCACGTGTACAGTCCTCGTTGATGTTGTTTGGTACATAGATGCATAGTTTCAGGTCTTTATCAGATAGATCGATTGGAGTTTGGGACACAGGCATTTTCTCTGGTGTAGGTACTTCCATTGCTGACAGGGAAGGCTGGTCAGTGTGTCTGCTTGATTCTCAGGTTCCATAGAGTGAGGGAGATGGTGGCTTCTGTTAGTGGGTTTTTGTACGTTGAATTAGGATGTTGCCCTGTCCAGTTTTGGGATGGGCAGATTGCGGTGGCATAAGCCTTGTTCGAGTATTGTTTGAAAGCAGCCTGGGTGCAGAAAATCCTCTTCTTGGGCGTGTTTGACAATCATGCTGGCTACAGTGATACGGTCATGGAGGTACCTGTCTCTAACAGCCAACATAACTGCATGGTCTGTAATAGCTGCAGGGGCTGTAGTGACTGCAGGAGTCGGGGTCCCTACCGCCAGTATATCCCTGTATGCTGTTACAGTGACTGTAGGAGTCGGGATCTCTACCGACAGCACTTCCCTGTATGATGGTACAGTGACTGCAGGAGTCGGGATCTCTACCGACAGCACATCTCTGTATGATGGTACAGTGACTGCAAAAGTTGGGATCTCTACCGACAGCACATCTCTGTATGATGGTACAATGACTGCAGGAGTCGGGATCCCTACCGACAGCACTTCCCTGAATGATGGTACAGTGACTGCAGGAGTCGGGATCTCTACCGACAGCACATCTCTGTATGATGGTACAGTGACTGCCGGAGTCGGGATTTCTACCGACAGCACATCTCTGTCTGACGGTACTGCTGTTTTGTAGCTTCTTGTTGTGCTTCCTTGATTTTTTCCTTTCTTTTGGGACAGTTCATGGACATGATGCTAAGAGACCCATCACAGTTAAGGCATTTTAGTGGTGCATTACTTCGGGTCCAGATATGTTCCCAAGAGGAACATTTGGAAAAAATCTTGTAGTCCCTGGGTGTGGGCTAGTTTACACTATCATGATTCTCAATGGCTTAACACTGTTCCTGTTGAATTTGGTGAAACGGTATGCTCTAGGTGAATACTAGGAGAACTGCTTCCTACTCCAGCCGCTCCCACGGACTGACTTCACTAGACTGGTGGACGGAAGCTACTTAGCGGAGCGCATAGTTCCTGCAGATGTGTCAGCCGTCATAAAAGGGTTTAAAAACAAATCACCTGGTCAAAGTCTCATTAACAAGAAGACCCTGGCCCAACTCCCCGACAACATGATAGAGAGGCTTGCTCATATATGCCACGCCCGCCTCGCCTCTGGATACTTCCCTAAGATGTTCAAAATCGCCGTTATTCGCCTCATACCAAAAAGCAGGGAAGCCTCCAACAAAGTCGAAAACTTTCGACCAATATCGCTGCTAGAGGTACCTGCCAAAATCTTTGAAAAAATTGTCAACAAGCGATTGCGGATGTATCTAGAGGACGAAGACGTGCATAATCCCCGCCAGTTCGCTTCCGCCAGTACCGAGGCACATCCACCGCCATAGCTCAGGCCGGCGAGCAGATCACCAATGCCATGACTGGCCGCCTGCAGTGCAATATAGTACTGAGGGACGTCAGCAAGGCGTTTGACAAAGTTTGGCACGCAGGGCTGCAGTATAAGATCATACAATTGGGGCTACCCAAAAATCTGACGCGCCTGCTGTGCAACTTCATTATGGACCGCAGAGCCAAAATCAAGATGCAAGAACATTTTGGAAAAGAATTCTCGCTATCGAGCGGCGTGCTTCAGGGCTCTTGTCTCTCACCAACCCTTTACACACTCTACACGGCTGACCTGCCACCCCCAATCGTCGGCAGCGAGTACGTCATGTATGCCGACGATGTAACACAGATCGTCACCTGCCCAGGAAGGTCCACAGCAAGGATGGCGTTACTCACTGCTCGGGCAATAGAGGAGATCTCGGAGTATGAAAATAACTGGAAAATAAAAACAAACAAAACGAAATTTGAGGTCATACCCATAGCCAAATTCAAGCCGGCGCCATTGATGATCGACGACGAAGAGATTGAGTACTCTAAACAAGGCAAGTTGCTCGGCCTCATCATCTCTCGGACGGGCATCATTCCCCACGTGAAGGACAGACTAAATAAAGCCAAAGTCGCCGCAGCCAAATTAAAACGTTTTAAATTGATGCCTGAGAAGATACAAGTTCACCTGTACAAGGCGCTGGTGAGGCCTGTGTTGGAGTACCCATCTATACCACTCGTCACACTCGGGAAGACTAGACTACAACAACTACAGAGCTTCCAAAACAAGTGTTTGAGGTCAGCCAGTGGCCAAGCGCCACCCTACCAGGAGACAGTGGAAACCATCCACCTAAGAAATAAAACAGAGGCCCTCAACGTCAGGTTCCATCGCCTAGGGAAGAAGGTCTGGGACAAGCTCCTGGACGACCCTCACAGCCCAGATCACCTACGCGGGGAAGACATCAACGGAGGGAGACCCCACGCCTGGTGGCCCCGGAGTCTGCCCGCACTACAACAACCCAACCCGCGACCCATCTATGTCCGCCACAGTGCTCCACCTTAGATTAAAACTAAGATGATATAAATTCACATTTAACAAGTCATAATCAAGTGAGTCCATAACGTAATACAGTATAAGATGTTAATAAACTTGCAATTGTAAAATATATCTAGTCATTGTCTAATAAAATAATCATTGTGCAACCTCATCCTAAATCCTAGATTAGCTTAGTTAGCCAACAAACTCTGTAATATGTAAAACAAGGGGTGTCGTCTCCCTCTGTTTAACTCATTAAACTTCTTTTCCAACCCTTCCCCCCACGACTATATGTTGTGACTTCTCCATCCCTCATGTCTGGCTGTGCCTTGAGCACCAGCATGCCTTCCATCCTTTCCCCACCTTAACCTGTCTCGATGTTTTGGAAGTGGATTTTGATGATGCATTTGCCTCCTTTACTGGTGAACTTTGTGACAGAGTCCACCTTGTCCATCGCCCAAACGTTTTCCTTTTCGATCCTTCCCATTATTTCCTCTTCAGACTTTTCATGCACGTATTCATCTGCATGGAAGCAGAGAACAGTTCTTTTAACCTTCAAGGCAAGAGGCATGAGTGGGTCATACTGCCCTTCCCTTAGATTGTTTACACAGCTCTGGGAAAGGAGGTGATCTAGGTTTTGGTCACTATTTTTAGTCTATTACTTTCTGGTATCTGGCATTATGTTTGTATTAAATTTTTGTCAGCTTCCGTTTAGTGGACCTGTATGGTGACCTCTAGTTTGTGATTGTTTTTTTCGCTTTGACAGTCACTGTTGCTTCTTTGAGTGAGGGACGATAGTTCGGCGCGAGTTAGGTGTGTAGCTTAGGACAGTGTATTTTTTTTTATTTATTTATTTTTTTACGGGGATTACCCCACCCGGGCACAGGTCACTGACCCACATCGGGGCCTAGGGGGCGAAAATGTAATAAGAATAAAAAAAATAATAACAATTAGTTCATCTATCTACCTCTATATATATATATATATATATATATATATATATATATATATATATATATATATATATATATATATATATATATATATATAAAACAAAGAAGTCTGTCTGTGTGTTTGTGTGTCCGGACGAGAATCTCGGAAACTACTTTACCGATCTGTAGTGATGATGGATGGTGTTATATGTAGTAATGATGGATGGTGTTATATGTAGTGATGATGGGTGGTGTTATATGTAGTGATGATGGATGGTGTTATATGTAGTGATGATGGATGATGTTATATGTAGTGATGATGGATGATGTTATATGTAGTGATGATGGGTGGTGTTATATGTAGTGATGATGGGTAGTGTTATATGTAGTGATGATGGATGATGTTATATGTAGTGATGATGGGTGGTGTTATATGTAGTGATGATGGATGGTGTTATATGTAGTGCTGATGGATGGTGTTATATGTAGTGATGATGGATATTGTTATATGTAGTGATGATGGATGGTGTTATATGTAGTGATGATGGGTAGTGTTATATGTAGTGATGATCTATATATCTTCTATCTATATAAAACAAAGAAGTATGTCTGTTTGTATGTTTGTGCGTGGTGTGTTTGTGTGTGTGTCCGCACGAGAATCTCGGAAACTACTTTACCGATCTGTAGTGATGATGGATGGTGTTATATGTTGTGATGATTGATGGTGTTATATGTAGTGATGATGGGTGGTGTTATATGTAGTAATGATGGCTGGTGTTATATGTAGTAATGATGGGGTGATATTGCATGTAGTGATGATGGGTGGTGTTATATGTAGTGATGATGGCTGGTGTTATATGTAGTAATGATGGGGTGATATTGCATGTAGTGATGATGGGTGGTGTTATATGTAGTGATGATCTATATCTATATAAAACAAAGAAGTCTGTCTGTTTGTCTGTGTGTCTGCACGGGAATCTCGGAACTACTTTACTGATCTGTAGTGATGATGGATGGTGTTATATGTAGTGATGATGGATGGTGTTATACGTAGTGATGATGGATGATGTTATATGTAGTGATGATGGGTGGTGTTATATGTAGTGATGATTAGACAATAAAATAATAACAGTTTAATGCTAAAAAAATATACTTTGCTGTGAAAAACATGGTGGAACTTATATACACCGTTAATGAACTATTGATGGAAGAAGAAGTCTTAGGGACTGAACAGTGAGACAATGTGGAGCCTCCCGGAGGGTGGCGTCCTACCGTTGCCTAGCGGATGAGCCGCCCAGAGGACGGCGATTCTACTAGTAGTTAATAAAATTTATAATAAAAGATACAAAATTAAAGATTTAATAATAATAACAATAAAAATAATAACAACAACACTGATAATAATAATAATAATAATAATAATAATAATAATAATAATAATAATAATAATACTAAAGAACCATAAAAAAATACAAAAATGAAAAAGGGTCACTAGTGAGAAACGACTTAAGTGCCCGAAAAATAGCCTACCAAAAAAAACATTCCGACTGGGCAACCCTCACCCAGTAAGGTCATCCTTACGCGGTCGAAAACAAAATCAAAATCACAGATCCAATCAAAAACAAACTATATAACCTCTTATGGTCGCTGCATGGAATCCCTGGACCCTTCTGGATACTGGCACAAATGAGCTTCCTGAAAGAAGAACCGCCCTTGTGGCAAAAGAGCTGGCTAGGTATAACATCGACATAGCAACCATTAGTGAGTCCGGGCTCCCAGACAAGGGTCAACTCATAGAACGGGGGTCTGGTTATACCTTCTTCTGGAAGGGTAAGCCTGCTGCGGAGAGAAACAGAGAAACCGCAGTTATGGAGTTGACTTTACCATCCGCCAACGCATCCCACACAGGCTGACTGAAATGCCTTTTGGGGTCAACGAGCGCCTCATGACGCTCTGAGTCCCAAAGAATCACTCGTCATGCGTTTTTCATCAGTGCATTTGCCCCAACACTGGATGCAGAGGATGATATCAGGGAGGCCTTTTACCCCGACCTCGACAGAGTGCTAACTTCTATCCCCAGAGAAGATAAGATTGTGCTCCTTGGTGACTTCAGTGCCAGAGTTCGCAGAGATGCTGACATTTGGCAGGGAATCATAGGGAGAAATGGACAAGACAAGTGTAATCGAAACAGCACATTCCTCCTCATCAAGTGTGCTGCACACAACCTCACTATCACCAATACCTTGTTTAGGCAGGCGACAAATTCAAGGGTTCGCGACAACACCCACAGTCCAAACACTGGCATCTCATTGACTACATCAATGTTAGAGAAAGAGATCGCCGAGATGTCCTCATCACCCATGCCAAGCTTGGTTCAGACCACTGCAACACTGATCATCAGCTTTTCAGAGCCAAGCTCTCACTTCACGTCGCCCCAAAAGGGCGAAGGCAGCGGTAGCATATGATTCAGAGAGCAGCTCGAACATGGGCTAATAAACAACCCAACAACAAACAACCCAAATCCCAGTGCCAAATAAGATATTCTCGACACTGGCATGACAAAAACCTGCAGAGAGACCCTCGGCCAGATCGAAAGAATACACCAGGACTGGTTTCATGAAAATGACCCGGCCATCAATATACTCGTCGATGATAAACACGCTGCTTTAACTGACTGGCAGACCAACCCTCAGTCTCGGAACAAAGCTGATACCTTCCCCAAAAGGAAAGCGGCAAACCAGCGGGAACTTCACAATCTAAAGAACGACTGGTTTAAAAATATAGCATGTGAAACACAAAATTTTTCAGATCAGCAAAAGATGCACGAATTTTTCAATTCTACTAAAACATTTTATGGGCCAATCACTCGTGGCGCGGCCCCCCTCCGCTCGTCCGATGGTAACTCTATAATTAAAGACGATATAGGCCTCTTTCAGCGCTGGAAAGAGCACTACTATTCACTGCTCAACCGAAACACCGATGTGGGTGTCCTGACTACCCAGCAGGTCCCTCAGCATCCAGAGATGACCCACTTAGCTATCCTCCATCCCTGATGAGGTAGCTACTACCATCAAACAGATGAAAAACAACAAATCCTCAGGGCCTGATGGAATCCTAGCTGAGGTGTATAAAGCAGGAGAACCTCTGATTACGAGCCATCTCCACTCTCTCCTGGAGAATATATAGGAAAAGAAGGAATTCCCCCAAGCTCTTAAAGACGTTGATGGGCAACTGAAAAGGTATAAGGATACTCTTAAGAGAAACCTGAAAAAGTGCCAAATCGACTCCCTCACCTGGGAGACGATTACACCACACCATAACGCTTGGAGAATCACCACACAAGAAAGTGTCAATACTTTTGAGTTAGCCCGACTGCATAACGAGGAAGACAAGTGCCAACGCTGGAAAGACTCTGCTGTGGCACCTTCTGCATTAGATGTAGCCCCCCACATGTGCAACATCTGTGATCGATCCTGCCTATCCCGTATCGGCCTCTTTAGTCAACTCAGAACTCACCAACCTAGGTGGTGACATCCTTAATAACTCACAGCATTGTATCATAGCTGGATGAACGTCATCTCGATTCAGAGTGACTGCAAAGTAGTAGTAGTAGTTGTAGTAGTAAAGTAGTAGTAGTAGTAGTTTTTTTTTTCATAACATGTCCTCCATCCTCCCCCTATAGCCACACCTTCGCCGCCATTTTATTACCTTAAAATTAAATATCCTAATACATAAGTAGATATCCTTAGCTGTGTTGAGTTAGTTGAGCCGCAGATCTATGCGGCATTCAGTGACTGTTGCCTCATAGTCATAATCTGCAACTGTTGTCGGAATTGGGGCCGATGCTCTCATTCCCCTAAGGCAGAGCAAAGCCGACCTTAGGAGAGAGAATGACAGTCGACATCTCATCCGGGCTGTAACATAACTTCTGGGCTGCAGCTTCTGTTTGGATATCACCTCCGCGAGTCTGGCGTAGAAGCATCTTGCACTTGGTCCCATCCCACTAGAGGTTGTGAACACTAGAGGAGTGAAGCTGCCTTGATCAACGTTCTGAATTCTCTCCCCGTATGCCCTTATCTTGTCGTTCTCGTTCCTCCTGTGTGCAGCATCGAGAGCTAAGTTACGAAGACATGCGGCCACGGAATAAAAAATCTTGATGTCAAAGAAGGCTCGGTGTCCCCGTGTCCAGAATCCTCGAGCACTGACGTCAACACGGGCTTCGTTGGATGTGTTTGATGTCCTATGTTGGAAATTCTCACCGTCCACTGGTCGGTTCTACCCTGACATCACGGCAGATTTCCTTCAACATATTTGCTGTGAGATCCCTTCGTCATGCCTCATGCATATGAAGCCCCATTTCTTGCACACCATGGCGTGATCGCCATCATAGGAAGAGCCACACATGCATTGGGAGGGCAAACCTTCTACTAGCCTACCGTACCTTAGAGCATTGGCATCTGTAAATTCTTGTTTATAGAGACTGAAACCATTTGCCCTTATCGGTAATGTAGTTAACCAGTTCGAGGCGCCCACCTCCTGCGCTATTGCAACTTTTTTTTTTTTTTCAAATTCTCTGTTACTTGCAGGAACAGTTGATGCAAATTATCACTTTGGCCGTGCTGTCGTTCTGTCGTAATGAACCTTCGAATCTTGTTTCCTTCACTGGTATCCACCTCCCCTGTTGCGTTCTCATCTATTATGTGGTCCGTGAGGGCTGCCGTGAGCTTAACTGAGTTTCGATGTTCGGTGGCAGCAATCTCCTCTGGATTGATCAATCCCATTCCTCCCAGTCTCGGTGGTAGTGCAAGGCGTGATCCTTCTGCTGGGGTTAAGTGAGGTTGTTCACTAATTTGGGAATGAAATTGACGCTGATAGCGTTTTCCAGAGGGTGGAAGAGGAGTCCGATATCAGGGCTAGTACGCATCAGGTAGTTCCAGTGATTCTTGACTCCTTGGGTGAATGCCGCAAAACCCGCATATGGCTCTATGATAGCAATCTCAGACAGAGCTTGGATTTCCCTAACCCACTCATTCACCTTTCCCGTTACGTACTCGGTCTTGAAGTCCGTCGTGTCGATTACTGCAACTAGGTGTCTTTGGCCATCCTTTGTTATTTTTACCTCACTTCCATCAAACACCTCCATTGCCCGTTCATAATGTTCTGGCTTCACAATGAAGAAGGACTGCTGGCGTTTGGGTGGTACCCTATTTGTGGGCCTCGTGATGTTATCAGGTCCCACCACTTTTTGATGTCCTCCACTTTTCCTGCTCCTGTAAGGTCATCAGCGTACGCCACTTGCTTGACTTCAGTTGTTTCAAATTTTATTGTGTGTTGGAGCACGGATAGGTCTATTGCGTACATTGCCATTGTAACAGGGACCCCCTGCGTTGTTCCCTCGGTTGCCTGTATGATGGTCTCACTATATAGAGGTCTCATGGATTTCTATAGGAATTTTCAACATATATCACAAGGCTTGGACACTTGGTCTTGATGTTGTGCAGTGCGGCCTTGCGGTTAAGCATGTTAAATGCGTTTGAAGTGTCCATCAGGAGAATGGCCTCACAATCGCGCTGCTCAAATATCGTTCTCATGGCGTGAATGGCAGCTTCTACTCCAGCCTGGTGACCAGCACAAACTTGCAGGTTCTCTTCTGCTGCCCTATAGACCTACATCCTGGATTCTTATCCAGGGGAATGAGGCGGCAGGCCTTGAGAGCATGTAAGGACGGAAAAGGCAGTGCAGAGATCATTTGCTACGGGGCAAACTTGTGCTGAATATGACTCTCCAACAGTTTGCATCCAGACCTGAAGGGCCGGCACCTCCCTGAGTCTTCAGTGCCTTTTTCCACACCATCCCTCCTGTTTTTTCTCTAACAGGACAGCATTTGTTGGGATATAGTCACCTTGGAATTTGATGTCTTCGTCTTCACTTGCAGGCGGATATTTTTCTTTCAGTTGTTTTAATGTCTCTCTGTTTATTGGCAGAACCCCACCGGAGGATTCCTCTGTGAGAGATCTTACCGCCAAAGACACTTTTCTCACACGCATTTTGTTTCCAAACTTTCTTGCAACGTCATTCGTGTTTTGCTTTCCGTCTATAAATTTTAGTCGCTCCTGCAGTGTTCTTGCTTCACATAGGAGATCATCAAGGGCCCCAATCTGCCACATTGTCAATCTTCTCTTAATTGCTGCCGCATTTTCTTTGTGTTTAGCCTTTGTGTGTGTACTCTGACAGAATAGATGTGGTATTATTGCCAGTATTTGAAGAGCTAAAGGGGCAAGGAAGCAGTCCAGAGTATATTTAGTTATGAGACGAATCATCTCCCGAATCATTTCTTTGGTGGCCGCACACTTGGGTGGTTCAAACAGGTTAGCTAGCGACCACCTGACAATTTCTGAGTAAGTTTCTTTAACCCATATGTCCGCATTTTCCATCGAAATGCCATTCCATTGTGGTGGCTGTCTCTCATTCACCTCGTGGACATCTGCTACTATTGGAGCAGTGTTTATTAGTACTACATTTTCAGGTTGAGTAGCCTCACTGCTATCATTTAGGCCGGTATCATCGGGCGGTTGGGTCCCGGCTATATCCACTGTGGCCTCCTGTGTCGGAACCCTGCCATGTGGGTTCCGACAATTGTTTCCCTTTCTGCGAACCACACATGGTCGGTTGTTTATCGCACATTCACAGCTAGTGCATTTTGGTACTGGCTAGCACAGACGCAGCAATGATTGTTACCAGGCATAGTGTTCTGCACCTTGGGCGACAGTTTCGTCCGCCTCCGACATCTGCTTTGGTCCCATACAGACGAAGAAACTAGTTCTTATGAGTAAAGGGCAGAGAGGTGACAGGCTGGACTGCTGTGTCCGGGTAGTAGGGGCAGAGATAACCACTATTTCTATGGTCGCACTGATGTAATATTAGTTATACATACTCACTTGGTCGGCCGTCACTACATGAAGTGACCGTTACTTAGGGGAGGCAACTGCAAGCATAGAACACTTGGCCCCATAGGGGCGAGAGTGTCGATACCACCCCTGCCAAAGTAGGCCTATCGACACTGGCACTGGCACCTACAGCAGCCGTCCAACCAAATACTCACAAACTCGCTTGGTGATCGCCGGTGAACACACGGAATATTTGCGATTAATGCCGTAAGGGATGAGAAGAACCTTCGGTGACAATGCTTGGGGTGACATACGATATTCACCGACACACTATGAAATTCCCGCTCCCACACTCTGAATATGTCCCACGCCGCGCTGGCCTCCCACTACTACTACTACTAGTAGTAGTAGTAGTAGTAGTACTCACTTCATGTAGTGTCGGCAGACCAAGTGAGTATATATAACTAATATTACATCAGTGAGACCATAGAAATAGTGGTTATCTCTGCCAAGGTTACATAAACAAGTGTTAGGTGTGATAATTCTTGCTCCCAGTGGATTATTCTGATGTGTGTGGAAAAAGGCACTGAAGACTCGAGGAGGAGCCGACCCTTCAGGTCTGGATGCAAACGGTTGGAGAGTCATCCTCAGCACAAACAAGTTTGGCCCTAGTAAGCGATCTCTGCACTGCCATTGCCGCCCTTGCAAGAAAGCTTGCGTCCTCTTGCTGCCATCACCTCCAGGCCCTGACGGCCTGCCGCCTTATTCCTCTGGAAAAGAAACCAGGATGTAGACCTATAGGGGTGGGGGAAGTGCTGAGGCGGATCATCGGAAAATGCATAATGGAGGTGGTAAAGGATAATGTCAGGGCAGCAGCAGGGAACCTACAAGTGTGTGCTGGCCACCAGGCTGGTGGGGAGGCCGCCATTCACGCCATGAGATTGATATTTGAGCAGCGTGATTGTGAGTCCGTTCTCCTGGTGGATGTTTCAAACACATTCAACATACTTAACCGCAAGGCTGCACTGCACAACATCAAGATCAAGTGTCCAAGCTTTGCAATGTATGTTGAAAATTCGTATAGGAATCCATTAGACCTCTATATAGTAAACAACAAGGCTCTAAGAGGTGATACCATCATACAGTCAACCGAGGGAACAACACAAGGGGACCCTGTTGCAATGGCAATGTATGCAATAGGCCTATCAGTGCTCCAACAAGAAATAAAATTTGAAACAACTGGGGTCAAAGAAGTGGAATATGCTGATGACCTTACAGGAGCAGGAAAAGTGGAGGGCATCAAAAAGTGGTGGGACTTGGTAACATCGTGACTGCTGGCCTCACTCACTTGCTGTACACAACGCTCTATACTCTGGGTGTGCGAGGGCCAGGCAGGGACATGCATGGGGTTGTCCAGGAAAGCTCTGACTTGAACATTGGTGAGGCTGCAGGTAAGAGGGGGCTCACTGCCAGCCTGGATGTTATCCAGATCTATGAGATCAGTGAGGGTCTTGGCACCTAGATTGACTTCAGGAGTCTTCCTGACCCTGAAGGAATCGTCACCAACTGATTCGTCATGCCCAGATCCTCTCATAAGCCTCATATCCAAGATCTTTTTGACTGCCACTCTTCTCTCCTCCTCAACCTTACTGCAGAGCATTGTCTGCAGAACTGCCTCGGGATGAGCATACCAGGAAGATCTCCTCACAGTCTGCTCCACAATCTGAACAACCTTCCTTGGCTGACTCCTCAGGAGCTCAAGCTGGAAGAGAACATGCCTCGGACCTTCGGAGAACGATGACTTGACCTTGGTGTTGAACCAATTTGGCAAGTAGACACTCACAATGAATTGGACAATAAGTCTCAGGTTGTGAAGCTGGTTCCCTTTCAGTTTATGATGAGCGACCCAAATTCTGCAGAACTTGAGAGCCCTTGTGAGCCACCTAGAATGTGAGACTGGACCTATCTGCAGGTAAGCAAGTCTATCAGGCATGACCCCAGTTTTGATGGCACTGCAAATCATGTAACCATAGTACTGGTCAGTACTCAGGTAGTCAATGACAGTATGTGCAAGCTCAACGAGTGGAGGGCCAACTGTGATTTTTTCAAAGCTCGGATTTATTTCTAACTCAGTGGCAGAGTCCAGCATCTTGCCAAGAGGACCAGACCATCTGTTGTTTGAAAGAGTCTTGCCATCCAGCTCCTGGATCAGATGTCTGAGTGGCAACTCGTTGGTGTGGAGGTCACAAACAATCCAGACCAGCTTCCTCCCAATCTTCCGCTCTATCCACTGTATGACCCCCCCTTGCCACCCTGTGTTCGTGTTGGTGCTGTTCCCTCCAATGGCCTGCAGGGTCTGGTCTACGTTCCTCTCTGAGCCAGTTCACAATGTTATCTGCCACTATCTCAGCTGGTTTCCTGATGTCATTTTTCTCTGGAGTGAAATGCCACAAATACTTCCCTCCTGGTTCACTGCAGCAGGAGTAGTATTCCTCCTTCACCATGGCAGGGAACAACTTGTCAGAATCTCCAACTTTCATGAACACTTTAGTGTCATCCCTTCTCCCATCAAAGAACAAAAAATTGATTCCATTTTCTCTTATCCCCTTATCAAACTCCTCTTCTAGGTTACTGACAAGTTTCTCCTGAGCTCTCCTTACTTTGTTATGATCTATCACCAGGTGAACATCATCAGGTGTTATCAAACCACCGTCAATCCAGGCAGCTGTTGCTATCTCTGCAGTTTCTCTGAGACCAGTGTGGTGTCGCATGCTGGCCAGAGCTATGCTCGGGATATCTTTCCTATTTCGAATCTTATGCCTGGAAGGTTTGGGATCATTATTTTCTGGGTTAGGGACAAAGTCACCATTCTCCTGGTCAGCACTCGGATCAGCCATGGGGAAGTCATTAAACTCTGAATCAGCTTGACTCCAATCATCGGCCTTTTTTACCTCACCCTGGGCCTTCTCAAGTCTCTTTTCCTCGGCAACTCTTCTCCTCTTCTGTCTCTCTGTGGCAGCCTCCTGTCTCTTGGACTCCGGAATATCTTGGCTAGAAATCATGAGAGCCCCTATACTGCCAGTCTTCTCTCTCTGTGCTTTGACAAATGCCAGTTCGATCACAGGAATCTTCAGTTCACGCTTGCAAATACAGGAGATGTGGGCCTCGGATTTACAGTCACGATCGCATCCAAACTCAGGACAGAGAACAATTGGGCACTTGCAAGTAATTATGTCAAATAACTGGTCCAGTTGCTTGGCAAAGCTGTCCTTAACTGCAAGTTTTCCTCTCCTAAGAGAGATATCTCTTGCCTTTTCCCAACTGGCTAGCAGTCTCTCACTAATCTTCTTCTGACTTGTTATGACTGGAGGCTTGAACTGAGCGTTAGCCAGAGTGTACTGTGCCAAGACAGCTTTGGTCATATCACTGGCAATGTCTTTGTTTGTGTAAGTTCTTTGGTTCTTTTCACTGATTTGCCTGATTAAAACACCGTATCTCAAAGCATCTCTCAATGTAGGCAACTCCGACTTCAGGAGCCATCGCAAATATTATCAACTTATAAATGCATCAGAATCTGAAACAGAAAAAAATATTGTTAGTTGGGTTGTTAAAGAATGAAGTCAGAAAGCAATGTTCACTATTTAATTGCAATGCACTAATGCAGCTGTACGTTAGATTTTCGATAAATTTCACGCTAAAATTTACCTAGCAAAAGGTTGCAAAATATTGAAAGTGAAATTATTTTCTGTTTATATACACTAAAATCTACCAAAAAAGTGATGGGCAATTAGTTTTAGCTGATCTTCCCTCCTGTGACACACCCTAATATCATAGTCTATCATACACTGTGTTCCGAATCCCCCATTAATTCCCCCTATTGAACTAGTAAAATAAAACTGTAACACGCATTGGTGTTTTATATACTACACTTGTACTGAGCCTGTGTTAATATACAGTATTATCTTCACACCCTCGAGTCACGCTACCTACTTCCCTCATTATACGACTCTACTACTATAAACTCCCACCTTACCTCTTCATGTGATTTTTTGTCTCATTATAACCATCATCATCATCATCACCACCAACATCACCACCACCATCATCATCATCATCATATCATCATTATCACCAGCATCATTATCATCACCATCATCATCATCATCATCATCATCATCATCATCATCATATCATCATCACCACCACCATCATCTTCATCATCACCACCACCATCATCATCATCATCATCATCAGCCTCATCATCATCATCATCATTGACTTGTAATCCTCTTAAGCCATTATTTCTCATCACATCTGACTAAGGTATGAAATAAGTACAGCAAATGAATCTCTCTTCACAAAAGGATATATCGGAAACTGTGAATGTTTATTATAAAATAAATCATTAATATTTTGCTGATTCCTGCAGTTCTGAGGCGAAACGAAAAAATACGGAGAGTTCCTGATTGGTACAACACAGGAGGCGTTGCTGGGTACTGCTAGGTGATGCTGAACGCTGCTTGGTGATGTAAGGCGCTTCTGAGTGATGTGAGTCATTGCTGGTTACTGTTAGGTGGTGCTAAGGGCTGTTGGGTGATGTATGGCGCTCCTGGGTGATGCTGGGCAATGCTAAGATGTTAAGTGCTGCTGGGTAATGTAAGGCGTTGCTGGGTAGTGCTAAGAGATGCTAAGCGCTGCTGGGCGATGTAAGGCGCTCCTGGGCGATGCTGGGTATTGCTAAGAGATGCTAAGCGCTGCTGAGTGACACTGGGAATTCCCGGATGATGCTAGGCGCCTACTGGCTGATACTAAGCGGTCCTGAGTGGTGCTTGGCTCTGCTGGATGTTGCTAGGCGTTTTTGGGTGATGCTGGACGCTAGTAAATGATACAAGGCGCTGCTGGGTGATATTAAGGGCTGCTGAGTGATGATGAGCGCTGCTGGGTGGCGACAGGCGCTGCTGGGTGAGGTAAGACGTTTTTGGGTGATGTCAGTCGCTACTGGGTGATGCTAGGTGCTGCTGGGTGATGTTAGGAGCTGCTGGGTAATGCTGACAGCTGCTAGGTGATGCTGAGCGCTGTTGGTTGATACTGAGCGCTGCTGGATGATGCTAGGCGCTGTTGAGTATTAGTGGGAGTTGTTGCCTCTCTGGCGACCTCTGCAAGATTGCAACGCCTCTCATGCGAAAATTTATGACCATTTATATCCCGGAGACGTAAAACTTCTTGATCCTATCTTGAGAAGAGATATTAGTGTTCAAATTCCCATGTTGTAGGAGGCTGTCTGCGTTTCTGATGATTTTTAAATATGTCAACTTAGACTGCCTTACCCGTAGGGGCATAGGTTGCTCTTACAAACGAAATAAGTCAGGTTTAATCGTTCACCTGGAGCACCATCCACGTTCTTGTCAGTTACATGAAGAAAACATAAAAATTAATCAATCATGTTTTCTTTCGTCTTTCTACTTGGGTTTGTTCTAAGGTTTATCCTGGTGTTGTCCTCTCACCTTTAATAGACTGACACAGCAACAGCCAATAGTATCACATAGTCAAACATACACCAACGTCTAATGTAACCATATTATCTACAAAATGGTTTCACCCATATACACTTTACGACAGTAATATTTGACAGTAGTTTAGGTCTAGTAGGAAAAATCTCATAACAGGATGGTAAATCTTAATACTCGAACTCAGAAGAGCTTATTTGTTATCATTTCAACTCAAGTGGAGTGGGTAGTGGAGATGATTTAGTTTAGTTTAACAAATTTATTGACATAGCTTGTAGTACAGTTTGCCTATTCTGAGTAATTCAGTCAGGTCTTGACACTGAGGGTGGTATCACTTCTCACCGCCACGCAGGACAGAGGTTCATACACAAAGAAATACATCATATTCATTAACAGCTATAAATGTATAGAGGTCAGATTCATATGGGTAATGTCACTGTTCACTGCCATGCAGGACAGAGGTTCGTACACAAAGAGATGCATCATATTCATTGACAGTACATATACATATATGTACACACACACATACACATATACATACATATACATATATACATACACATATACATGTACATATATATATATATATACACATATGCACACATACACTGTACTGCGCACATCTTTGTCATTCCTAAGAACCCATTTTAATTCATATTACGCTACATAATATTCAAATCCACCGCGCTTGCAGAATCTCAGGAGAGACGTGTATTTCCCACCTGTTTTACCCTCAGGATCACTCGCAGTAAGTCCGGCCTTCGAACACAGTTGTCACTACGTTTATTGCACTCTCTACTGGCAAACGCAACCCTGAATTAGTCTGTTTAAATCAACTTTAGTAATTCGCCAGACCTTTGTCAACTGAGGGTCATCTTTGAATGAGTAACAGTTAGTTTGTTTGTGATTATTGTCATTGCGTGAGTAGCGATCACTGGCAACTCAGGGGTATATAAACTCAAGCTGGCCAGGGAGCGCGTCCCCTGACGCTGCCCCGTTTGTCTCCAGGTATGTTCTGTGTTCCCTAGCCATTCAGTTAATTCAGTCAATTGTGGTGAATATCAGTGTTCACCAGTGTTCGTGATTTAACAGTTGAATTGTCATTCACCCAGTGTAGAAGTAAAATAACGTAAATACGTCTGTCGTCTAGACAAGAGAGTTTTTTGGTGTTGTCATGTTTCTCAGTCCCCTGACACTGTCCCGTTTGTCTCCAGATCGAGGGTGGGCTTAATTGAAACCTACCGGTCGCTCGGAGCCGGTGGATACCCAGCAGTGGTCAATATAGGAGTGATGGCGCTGATTCGGCATGATTAATCGGCTCTACTCTACCTCGTGGGCCGAGGACCCCAAACCCACCTCGGGTCGGAGTGTAACCGACCACAACAGCAGTTGTTAGAGGCGCCAGTGCTATACCCTGGGACAGGCCTTGGAATTATGGTCCACAGTGTGGTTGTATGTGTTTTTTACCAGTATGTTTATAAGAAATAAATCAATTAAGACATGTTATGGTTTCACCCTTCTTTACCCTTATCGATCTGGTCAATGGAAAACCTAACCCAATGCCTAGTCCACTCTGCCCGCTACCTAACGAGCTACATGCTGTCCAGAAGGGGTCTGGTGGCAGCGACCCTTAGAAATTAAGATTAGAGTTAAGTTATCCCCTTAGACTTAGTGACCCCAGAATCTGGCAGTATAACACACATAGATATATATATATATATATATATATATATATATATATATATATATATATATATATATATATATATATATATATATATACGTCGGTCAGATTCATGTGGGTAATGTCACTCTTCACTGCCATACAGGACAGAGGTTCGTACACAAAGAATGCATCATATTCATTGACACTATATATAGGTCGGATTCATGTGGGTAATGCCACTGTTCACTGCCATGCAGGGCGGAGGTTCGTACACAAAGAAGGAAATACATCATATTCATTAGCAGTATATATAGGTCAGTGGATCACATACATTGGCGTCATATTCTAATTGAAGACTAATCAGTGTGGGCTAGCAAATTTGGGATAAACAGCAAGAATGTCCTCAAGCACACCTGATTCAATGAAGTAATTACATAGTTCAAGATACAACAAGTCAGGTGGCCTGAAGTCTTTGACAGTGTCACATTCAATAATATAGTGTTCAAGTGTATGCTTTAAAGGTTTATCACAAAGTTTACATGCTGAGTGTTCCGGTATGGGTACAGCGTTACTTACTTGCCAGATGTGTCTGTATCCTAGCCTAATTCTGGCCACGACTACATCACATTGTCTGGTTCTGTCCTTATGCTGGCCATACCGGTACCTCTTGTCACAAAATTTGTCATATTTACTAATGCTACAACTGTCAGGTCTCTCTGCATTTCTCACTTCTTCTAGATCAGAGTTCATGATTCTGACTTGAATGTTTTTAATTACAGCATTGGACAGGCCAAGGTCACGGTCAACATTTTCTTTCTTACATGCCTCATTGGCCAGTCTATCAGCACGGTCATGATACCTGATTCCAACATGGGACGGAATCCACACAAATTCGATACGAAAGTTGTTCTCATTGGCAGTTATCACATTCAATTTAATATCACATACAACTTTAGACATAGAGCCTGATGGGCTGTTCATTGATTTCAAAGCACTTTGAGAGTCACAGAATATCACCCCACCTCCATTTTCTTTGAGGTAGTCTGTGGCTAAGTAGATTCCAGTTAGTTCAGTTTGTGTTGTGCTGGCCCAGTTGTTCAGCCTTTGTTTGTTTGACACTATCATCTCTTTTTCTTTATATATTACAATTGCACAGCCTGTTCTACCTGTGTTTGTCTGCACAGAACCATCAGTAAAAGCATAACATTCACTTGATTTAATACTCTCTGTGTCTGTTAATAGTTTCTAGTGTGACACATCTCACCACATCGGTGTTTAACATTTGCTTACTACCAACAGGAGTGTAATTAATAGGAACTGATATGTCCAGCCAAGGAGGAATGGCATTAATAGGTTCGTCTGGGGTGATTGGGACATTCAGTTTCAAGAGATCTGCAACACTTTTATGAAGCCACGCCCCAAAGAGAGTCTTTTGTGGAAGGTTGGCGAGATGGTCGGGATTACTTAGATGGAACATCAACTCAGTTTAAGCTGTAGTTTGAGAACCATTGTTCTTCAAAACTTTGACACAAAACATGGTATTAGGTAGAGCTATCCTCTCAGATAGGGAGGGCAGTCCGAGCTCTTTCCTCATGTTTACAATTCTGGTTGATTTTGGGCAACCTAGGATGATGCGCATGGCTTCATTTTGCACTACCTCAAAAGCCTCTGATGCGGTACTCTGTCAAACGCTTTGCTAAAGTCTAAGTAAATAACATCGTAATTTTCGTCATCATCTACTACCTCGAAGACTTTCCTAAAAAACGTCAGCAGATTTGTTAGACAAAATTTTCCCTTTGTAAACCCATGTTAAGAGACGTAGATTAATTTGCTTTTCTCTAAAAGCGTTCGGATGCTATTTGCTATAATTGATTCAAGAAATTTCCCCACTACTGACGTCAAACTAATCGGCCGGTAATTTGATGCCGATGCTCTGTCTCATTTTTTTTAATATAGAAACTACATTTGCCTGTTTCCACAAGTCTGGCACAACTCCAGTGTCTAATGATTTTGTAAATAAATTTACGAGGGGTAGGCTAATCTGTTCCTTACACTCTTTCAAAACACGAGGGAAAATTTCAACTGTCCCTGGGGATTTTGTCTTCTTTAATTTATTTATTTTCCTTAGAACATCCTCTTTTCTGATAGTGATATTCTTTAATTTCTCTTCTTCATTTCCCCTAAATATCAGTTCCACCTCTGGAATTTCCTCGTGAATTTCTTCTCTGAAAACTGATAAGAAGTAGCTGTTTAATGCTTTGCTTATTTCCTCACTGTCATCGATCACTTCCCCTCTCTCTGACGTTATAGGCCCGGACCTACGGCCTAGAAAACAGTGCGTTAATGTTCGAAATAAGGCAAACAGAGTATTAGGTTTTATATCTAGAAGTGTAAGTAATAAGAGTGCAGAGGTCTTATTGCAACTAAATCTTGCGCTAGTCAGGCCGCACCTCGATTATGCGGTTCAGTTCTGGTGCCCTTATTGCAGAATGGATATTAATTCACTACAGTCGGTGCAGCGAAAAATGACGAAAATGATTCCGGGACTTGGAAACCTTCCATATCAAGATAGATTAAAGAAACTAAACTTGCATTCCCAAGAAAGACGAAAAGTGCGGGGAGATATGATAGAAGTATTTAAGTGGGTAAAAGGAATCAATTAGTGGAGATATAGATAAAGTTCTTATAATGGGCCAATTGCAAGATCAGCGGTGGTGTATACCATGCTGCAGTAGTCCCATGGTTGTTATGCAAGAAGCGTTTTTGGCCAAAAAAAAATTTACGATTCGTTATTGGAACATGGGGAAATTTCGTGGTGTAAGTACCCCCGCGCCCGATGATCACTACGAGGGAACTATTTTTGAAACCAAAAGAAAGAAAATTGATTTGGATGCACATAAAATGCATAAATCTGCAAGGGAATAATATTTTTTATACAATTTACTCTAAATAGAACAGCACCTGCAGAATTGTATTGTTCTTTTTAAAAGCGGTCCATGTTTGTGTACGAAAAATGTCGCCAGTCTCTACTTGTCTCATCGCCGTTTATATCCTCCTAATTCTCCTAACCGTCATAAAAGGTAAGCCTTTAAGATAACTAATACAACTAATTTATGTGTAGAAATGTATTGAAATCAAATTAAACTAAAAAAAAAGTCGTAAATGGTTTATTTGAAGAGTGGTGAGAACAGCTTCCTCAGGGATGGTGAATGACGTCCTTTATCAGAATTAATATCGTATTTTCGTAATGAGGGCAATTAATAACAGTCCAGCACTACCAAAATAATTATTTCCTTAGTATAAATACTTTGTAACATAAATTTCACACTTTAATAAGTCCAAATATGCCGGGTAACCAATGCCAGGTGAATCCAAACTGGTCCATCCGTGATGGTCGCTGGACGTCCTTTATCAGAATTAATATCGACCCAATTTTCGTAATAAGCCCAATTAATAACCGTCCAGCACTACCAAAATAATTATTTCCCTAGTATAATTACTTATTAGCCTAGATTTCATATTTTATTAAGTCCAAATATGCCAGGTAACTAGTGCTAGGTACTTCCCAGGCATGTTTCATTTGTGTATCAGTTTAACCACAATTTTGCTACTAATAAGATGAATTCAGTGACCTAAATTCATGTTTTATATTTTTATTCCCTTAGTGACTCAATGTATTACAAGAAAGACCTACTTTACGACTTGTTTGGGCCAACAGTTGGAGTGGTGATATTAATTAACTTTGCCATTGACAGTATGTCCATGATTTCAACAAAAATGAATAAGTCCTTCTAAAGTAAATGGAATTGATGATATTATTATCTTTTGGCCATCCAGCGAATTTAATGATTTTAAGTTGACCGATTTTTACCAGTTAAGTTAGGTTACGTTAGATTAGTTAAATTGGGTTAGGTTAGGTTTGGTGACATTGAAATTATGTTTTTTCAAATGCCAAGTAGGTGGATGACCTAAACATTCATTTTACCAAATTGATTATGAGTAGATCAAGAACATTAGTCCTTTTTTTTTTAGAAATTCAGACTCCGTAAAGTTCAAATGACAATCACTTCATGATAGATGTTTCACCCTATACACTAAAGTTACTTTATGTAAGAGGAAAAAATTAGCACCAAATTGTATTGTTTAATACCAAAAGAAGTCACTGATGATAATATTTAATATCAATATTTCAAGTATTACGACATGGTCGTCGGGACGGAACACCGTCGTAAGTCGAGGAGAGACTGTAATACATTTTCATCCTTAAACTCCTTGTATCTTACCTAACTCAATTATAACCAGATGTAATAATTGTAGAAAGTAATCACAGGTATGACTCCCTTTACCGTTAATTGTTATTATATTACAATTCTTGGATATTCAAAGATAATGGAATTATGAATCTTCAATATATGATATACGTACATTCTAATGATGACAACAGAAATATGTCAGACTTGACTAATTAGCTGTAACCAGAAATTAACCTAAGTGAATTTGTCCTTAATCCAACCTTTAAAATACGAAAGACAGTATACTTTATTTTATGATAGTTAGGTCAGTTTCCAGTTAGGTTAAGTTAGGTAGGTTAGGTTAACATTTTTATATAGATCATTAAAATTTTAAAGAGCTTATAATTTTTGTTCTATGAATTTCTCCAAAAAAAGGGATCAAAGTTTTGGAATCACCATAAAAATATACACTACAGTACATTAGAAAAAACAATATTTTTTTTTAGTGTCTGTTGCATATCAAACCAAATAATTCTTGAGTTTCCATTGGAATTTTTTTTTATTTTTTTTTTAACAGACAAAAGTACCCTCAATATTTAGATGTTGGAAACTTATAAATATTAACCCTCATAAATATAGATGTTTCAGAATTCGCAAATTTAACTAACACAATATTAATGACTATATTTTCACTTACAGGTAGAGATACAGCTGACTATTCACCTTTCACAAATACTGAAGAAATAAATCTTGGTATCATTTGATTGATGGGGAATTTTTCCGGTTCCAGGGAAGATTTTGGAATTTGCTTTCTAACCTAACCTCGGAACTGGTTCCCAGACTCTTAACAGAAAAATTTGGAGACTCCGTAAAATCCCCAAATTACTGAAAGACCAGAAAAAATGCAGTTTCTGGAATTTTCTGAACATATACCTTGGAGAAATCATAACATGCTATATGCCTTAATTATTATTATTTCTTTTTATTTTACACTGTGCATACATACGTGGATATCAAGTATTAATTTATTTGTGAAATTTGTGGATGATTTTTCTTTTACAATATTTTACTCTTGATCATCCATGTATTATACATATCCTGCTTTTAATAAAGGCTATATTCTGAAATAAGCATTATCATTGTATTCTTATCCTTATTATTATTGCAGTTTATATTATACATTAAAAAATGCAGTAATGATTTGCAATTAACATTGCAGACTGTATTGAGGATATTTTTAAACCATTTAATTATCATCTTGTTCTATGTTTAACATTTTTAGTCTCTGATTAGTTGCTAGAATTTCATGACTATACCTACTGCATATGGGTTCCATGACATTTGCTCACAAGATGAACCTAATCTAACCTAACATGTCTTCATTTCCATAATAGTTGAGTATATGCCTTGTAAACAAATGTCTGCACACAAACTACCTGTATATGAAGGCTCTCTGGTGAGGATCCATATTAGGGGGCAGGGAAAAAACACTTTTATTTGAGTTGCAGGCTGCACTTTTCAGGCATCGTTTGTATGGCTGTAACAAACACCTGTGCAAAATTTCATGCCATTTCATGCATACTTACCCTGCCGCATCGCGAACGACTTTTTGTCAACTTTTAGTGTATACCAAAAATTAGGTGTCATTTAATGTTTTCCAGGATAATGATAAGTTTTACATGGGTGACATCGATTTAATTCACATGTTATTTTACAGGTACACCGTATAGAAAATCATTACAAGTTCATATTGAAATTCTTTTTTGTGCGGAACCTTGGCATCATTTTCCTAGACAATAATATTTGCCTAATATATCCATCTCTCGATTCGTATCCCGTCACTTCAGTGCAAGCTTCAGTCATCACTTTTATGCCTCTCTCGACCGCCTGAGTGCTGTTTGGCCACTTGGGCACCACTAATGGTGTCTCAAGAATGTCATTAACCTGTAGATTTGACAGAGAAGCAATGTAAGGAGGCTCAGTCTTGAGTTCATTCCTCCAGTTAATCATGGAATGATAGTTTTTTGCTTGCCACTTTAGTTTCGGAGTCACCACCTTTCTCATGTTGACTACAGGAGGCACATCCTCATTCCCATCTCCATCTTTACCCTCCTCATCAGTATAGTTTAACAAATTCTCGTCAACAGCAGCATCAGAATCTTCCTCCTCCTCTTCAGATCTGCCAGTGCATTCTTCCTTTTGCTGATTCTCCTCTCTATTTTTCTTATCATTGAGACAGCTTTTTCTCTAACAGTCATGTCCTCATCTGCACACATACCAAGAAGAAGTTGATCTGTGTGGGCGAAGTATGCATTTCTCTGGACAGCCTTCTTCACTATCGTCTCCTCCTCACTATTCAGGTGTTTCATATATAGCAGGGACTGGAATACGTTCCTTAAGCCGTGTGTTACGTAAGGGTGTATCTTGATGTAAAACCACATTGGAGCACTGAACTTTATTATTGTAATGACAATTCTTTTCAACTCATGGCTGGGTCTTGATGTTGCTACATACAGCCTGAGGATTCTACTCTATAAGGTGTTCCACCTTGACACACAGGGAGGACCTGGCTCAATAGCAGCCAAGTCATCTTCAACAACACCTGTGATAACTCCTTTACAAATCCTATACAGGTATTTCTGATCCCAGGACAGATCTTTCTCCACTTCATCATTAAACACAGGAAAATCAGGAAAACTGACTGGCTGGAAGGCGACAACTGGAAGCTCAGACAAAGACTCCTTGATCTGCTTTCCAATGGGACCACGCCAATGCTCAGGACCACTTGGTTTACCATCATAGTGATAAAAAACTGCACGGAAAGGCAGCTCATTTCCGTGAAGCTGACATATGAAATAATGGAGCGGGTGACCAAGTAACATTTCAAGATGATGAATGACTCCATTTTCTGTACCTACATTTACACTGGTTCCATCACAACCAACACACACAATGGGCTGCTGGGTTAGATTTTTCTCCACCAGAAACTCGTGAATAGTTTTGGCAATCTGCTTTCCGTGTCCAGTCTTGGGAGTCACATGTGTGAGATATTCATTGCCAGGCTCAACCATGATGACATAATGATCTTTCATCATCATCCTCGAACTCCATTTCTCGGTTTTCTCATTCTTTATCATCACACGAGTGGCGGTCTTCTTACCATCAAAATAGAGTGACGTCAAATTATCTAAACTAGCCATCTCAATTTCTTGCCTCTTAAATCGGTATTTTTGTCTCGCATCCCGCAGCTTATGTGGTCCAATAACCTGACTCTTGTCATCCTTTGTGATAATGCCATAGTCAGTTAAGGTGGCAGTAGCAATGGCTGCTCCAGCATAATCACAAATCAAGTATCGGTCACAAGCAGCAGCCAGTGTAGGGAGTCTTGTCCGGTTCTGTGAACTGGTGTCTGTCAGAGCCCTTGGTAATTTTGTATTTGAGCCCTAGGTGCCAGACCTTGTCGAATGCTTTTGCTACGTCCCTTAATACTACGTTACATTGCTCCGTGTTGTGCATCGCGTTTGCTATGTTTTCGTAAATTAGGGCTAAGGCTGTATGGTAGGGTGTCAATTTTGTCAACATGTTAAAAATCAAATTTGGTAGTCAAAATATTGTGCCTCTTTATGTCTAAACTTGAGATTAGCAAACAAAAATGAATTGAAATAACCCTCACCTACATCAATTATACCTTAAAGTTTCAAATATCAGTATTTCAACAAATTAATGAGACTTGATTAGAATTATTCACTTGATAATAACTAATCTCATGTAAGCATATGGATTATGGAGTATTTTATGGTTCTATAGCTTGTGTACAATATGCATGTCAGAACATGAACATGAACAGGCTCTCCTGTGGGACAGTTTAATTCTTGTTTTGACTTGTACCAAGCGTGAGGATAAGGCGCCCGGCTCACTCTCCTTCTAGATATCATAGACGGTGGTTTGCTCTCATTGCACTTGCACCTACTCTACCAGACGAATTCTACATTTTAATTATTGTAAGTAGGGCATATTGATTGTCGCAGTTACTTATATCATTGTATAAAACATTATGTTCTAAGAAATTATTATGTTATTTCTGTTACAGCATTTTTGATAAACAAATTGATATTTTTTGAAACAACAATTGAATTATGAAACATTGAAATATTTTTCTATTTGTCAGATAGTGTGAAGATGTCAAAATTGAAGACAAGAAGTCAGTTGTCAACCCACTTGAGCCTGCTAGTTGGTAAAGGGAAGGAGCTTCCTGTATCAGAACTTCCAACAGTGAGAGACATGCTAAGATTAGGGTTACTCCTTCGAGAAAAAAATGCAAAGGACAGAAGGAACTATACAGATAAAGAACTCATAAATGACATGATAGTCCCTCTTCTGCATCAATGGACAAAAGCTAATGCACTATTCAAACCACCTGTGATTAATCAGTGTCGAACTATTGAGCTAAAACTAACGAAATTATGGCACAAAGCAGTTGAAACATCACTTGGTAAAGGAAACTTGGCCAGGAAAAATGAATTTCTGCACACACTTGATACTCTGTTTGACATTTTGACCTGCAAGTGCTCCATACAATTATGTTCTGAATCCAACTGTTCTCACTCAGGTAAGAGAGAAAATAATTCCCACATTGATTGTGGTTGTCCTCGTGAAAAGAAGATCCCTGTTTTAGAGCTTGAATTTATAAAGGCACAGAGGACAAAGGCAGAAGGCCAAGGAAGTATGCAAATGGGTTCAATAGATTATTCAGAAACAAAGAAGCAGATTGCTAATGCCAAGAAGAGAGAACAAATCCGAGAGAGGGAACAAAAGAAGAAAATGAAGAGTGAAGAAGCCATCCAAAGAGAGGAAGAGCTGTGTCAAGATGTTTATCACTTCTTTGATAGTTCTTCTGATGAACAGGAAGCAACATCAGATGATAGTTCCAAAGAGCCATCTGAACCTTTACCAAAGAAAATGAAATACAACACAAGAAATATTTCAAACATTGCTTTAGCTAGTATTCGCCACCATGCTGGACTTCGTGAGGCTGCAGAAATTGCAACTGCCGCTTGGATAGATGCAGGCCTCATCAGCCGAGAGGAGGTATCTTTGGTGATAGATCATAATAAAATTAGAAGAGCACAAGAAAAAATAATGAAGGAAATATCTGATCAGCATGAAAAAGATTTAAGCGAGGGAGGGCTCTCCTGTCTTTTGTTTGATGGAAGAATAGATGACACAAAAGTTTTGCTAGAAGTAGAGGGAGTGAACAGAAAGTTTCCAGGTCTCATCAAAGAAGAACACTACTCTGTCTGTTCTGAGCCTGGTGGTCAGTTTTTGTTTCACTTTGCTCCCGAAACTGAAGTAGAAGGGAAGAAACATGCAGAGGTCATTGCTGATCATATTTTATGTTGGGTTCAGGAGAGAGGACTTGGCAGTTCACTGCAGGCTGTTGGTGGAGATTCAACTGCAGTGAACACCGGATGGCAGGGGGGGTGTAATGACGCATTTAGAGAAAAAACTAGGAAGAAGACTTGTTTGGATTGTATGTGATTTACATACAGGCGAGCTACCTCTTCGTCATCTCATCCAGGAACTTGATGGTCCTACAAAGAGCAACAACAAGTGGTCAGGTCCCCTTGGCATCATGCTGGATGAAGCAACACAACTAGAAATAAATACAACCTTTCCAAAGGTCGAAGTTGGCCCTCCCCTTCCGGCGTTGTCTGAAGGAGTCATCAAAGATCTCAGCACAGATCAATCCTATTCTTATCGTATTGCCCAAGCAATAAGATCAGGAGAAGTGCCTCAGTCATTGGCTCTCTTGGAGATTGGACCTGTCAGTCACAGCCGTTGGTTAACTACAGCTCTTCGTTTCTGCAGGATTTGGATTTCCAAACACGAATTGAAGGGCAAAGTGCTGAAGAATTTGAGGTTAATTGTTGAATTTATTATTGGAGTTTATCTTCCCCAGTGGTTTAGTGTGAAACTTAATCCTATGTGGGTGGATGGGCCCAATCACCTTTTGTTTCAATTGCAGCTAGTAAGAACACAGAGGAAGGTAGTGAGGGACATCGTGTTACCTGTGGCAAGAAGGTCCGCTTGGTATGCTCGATCAGAAGCAGTTTTGCAAGCAATGCTTTGCAGTCAATGTACCAATCTCCGAACCGAGGCTGTAGAAGTCATTCTAAAGATTAGAGGAACGCTAATAGATGACGACCAGTTGGGAGACTGTTCGTTTCATTCAAGAAAAGTTCCCCCAATAAACGTCAATGCCACCAAATTGTCAGAATTGGTTGACTTGAGTTTGGAAGAGACTCCAATGCAGGTGCCGAAGTGGCCTTCCCACACTCAAAGTGTGGAGAGATGTGTGAAAATGGTCACAGAAGCAGCGGGCCATGTTTACAGCCACGAGAGGCGAGTAGGTTACATCAAAGCACAAATAGCAAGCAGACTACTGATGACAAGAAACCAAAGCAAAGAGAGTATGAAGGCATTGGTTACTTTCAAATAGACTACGGATAATAAAATATAATAATTTGAAACTTGAAACAGTAACATGTGTGCAAACGCTGGTTATGTTATAAATTCACAAATATGTACATTTAAAAATCGATTTGATGTAGGTAGGACTTATTATAAAAAAAAATTTATGCCAGAATATTGTTTTGCATGCTTAAAGACTACAATAAATTGCTACCAAATTACTCGATTTTCAATTTAGCCAGTTCACCCCCTAAATTGACACACCCTACTGTATGGGTTCCTCTATGTTTTCTAAATCCGTGCTGTCTGGGGTTGTACTTCTCTTCAAATTCGAGGTGTGTTCTCAGTCGGTGGTAAATTATTTTTTCTAGGACTTTTCCCGGTGTTTCTAGAAGAGAGATTGGTCTGTAATTTGATACTTGGATTGGGGATTTACCTGGTTTTGGTATAAGTCTGATGCTTGCTGTTTTAAATTTCCTTGGGAAGTAGCCAGAGGCAAGTTGATTGGTAGGTGCTGGAGTATGGGTTTGTTTATTTTTCTGATGCCCGGGGCCTTGTTCTTGAAACTGATTATTGTTTTCTAAATATCCTCTGAGGTGATTGGTTTGATCAGTGTGGAAAGATCGTCCAGAGCGTTTATGTCTATGCTGGGACTTGGTTGCCAGATGTGGGTTGTGTGTGTCATGTGATTGGTTACTTGTTGCTCGGTATTCATACAGAAGTTCAGGTTGTCTTCCTGGCTTATTTGAAAAATTTTGCTCCAGTATTTCCTGAATTCAGGTTCTTGTTCTTTGGGTTCAGTTAATTTGATTTGTTTGCTATTTAAAATGTAGTTTGATTCGTTGCTGGAGATTCCCATTAGGTTTTTAATTTTTCGCCAGAATTCCTTCGGGTTGTGGTAAATTGCTTCTGTGTCTGCTATTAATTTCTCCCAGTTATTCACGTATGCTTCTTTGGACCTGTTTCTTAGTTGTTCGTGTATGGTGTAATATTGTATTCTGTATTCTGGCGTCCATCCTTGTTCTAGGATTAATTTGAATAAATTACTGATCTGTGTCTGTAGAATTCTTGTTTGATGTGAGTATTGGGGGTGTGGTAATGTGCGGTGAGTGGTCGTGGGTATGTGGTGTTCCATTGCTTGGATCACGTTTCCGTACCATATCTCCAGTGTGTTGTCTATGTGGGAAGTGTGCTTGTTGTTTAGTTGGGTTATTTGGTGGTTGCTTAACTCCTTTTGGAATTCCTCCCAGTTGGACCGGCTGTAGCTGTATCTCATCCTGTATTGGCGACGTGGAGAGTGTGGCTACGATAGGGAGATGGTCACTGGTGGTTATTGGGCCGGGTTCCATTTGCAGGTTAAGATGGTGATGCTGGTTTGTTAGTACTATGTCTGGATGTCCGATTTGACCTGCTCTGATGTATGTGGGGAATTCCGGGCCAAGGTGTATTGCGTTGCCGTGACTCGGTAATGTGTTTAAAATCTTGCCCACGGCGTTGTTGTCCTGGTGCCCCAAGACGCGATGTCGAGCATTTAAATCACCCAAGAAGTATGCTGGTATATTTCTCCCTCAGGAGTTTGAGCATGTCTGCTAGTGGGAATATGGGTCTTCTCGGAGGGAGGTAACAGGTGCCGATTATAATAGGTCCTGTTAGGCAGTTAATTTCGAGCGCCAGAAAGTTTTCTTGAAATGAGTCGTGTATCTTGTGTTGTATGTTTCGTTTGATGGCTATGGCAATTCCATCATGTAGTGTGTCTTGATTGTTTTTTTGGTAGACTGTGTAGTTAAATAGTTTTATTTTTTCTGGTTTTTTCTTACCATGCGAATTGATGAGAATATTATCTGGGTCTATGTTACGGTATGTGTTATATAATTCGCTTGCTCTTTGTGGGATCCATGCTAAGACATTATGTTGGATTATTTTAAGCTTATTATGAAGGCTGGTGCCTAGAGCTGGTTTGCGCCATTTTTGCTGACCGGTGCTCCCCTGACATCCTCCTGTCCAGGCCTAAGCGGATCTTTTTATATGTTGACTGATCAACTCTCTCTATTCTGTTGTGTCTTGTGAGTATTCTTCATTTCTTGAATAGTGTTTCAATATGTGTGTCATCTAGGTTTTTGTCTGAGCATGTGTATTTAATCTTGCCTTGCCTTATTTCTGTCAATAGTCTTTCTGTTGAGACTGTGGGGGGAACTGTAGTGGAGTAAAATCGAATACCAGTTTCATGCCCTAGGTCTTTGTTCTCCGTAGCAGGTGGTGCCTTAGTTCCTGCTTGATTCTTTTTTTGGGTGTTGACTCTGGCGGCTTGTTCTGTTATTGTGGTGGTTTCATCTTCGCTTGCGTCTTCCATCGATTCTTCCTCGCTTGCTGGCTCGGGTTGTATGCCTGAGGTAGTCTGTTCTTGAGTTGATGGTTCGCGAGTTGATGGTTCGTGAGTTGTTGGTATTTGAGTTGCAGTGCTCTCTGATTTGTAAATGAAGTTGAAAATTTCAGTAGAAGGCACATCGTTTGGGAATTCCATGTCTGGCAGGTTGTTGGCGGCGAACATGTCCCTTGCTGCCTTGGCAAAAGTTCCAGGTCTGGCCATATTCATGATGTGGGCGTGGATTATGGAGGTCATTATTTTTACGGAAAGATTATTTCCAAGCTGAAGCAAAATAGGTTGGTTTGCGGGGGGCGGTGTGGCGACTTTTTCGAGGGTCTTTGTCGTTTCTCTGGTTAGTTTTGTCACAGCGGAATATGTCTTGTTTTGCTGTTCCTGTGTCTTCTCCCTATCCTTCTCCTTCTTTTGGTTGACTATTGCTTTTCGTATGGGGCAGCGAGTAGCCAGTGTTCTATGATCTCCTTCGCAGTTTAGGCATTTGGGATTATCTTTGTTTTTGCACTCTCTAAAGGTGTGCCCCTTATTCCCGCATTCTGAGCAGTGCTTGGTGTCCTTGTTAGGGCAGTCTGTAGCCATGTGTGAATATTGGTAACAATTCCAGCATGGAATGATGGGAAAGAATTCCTCCTGCTCCACCTGGCTGCTGCTGACATGGTAGTAGGAGAGACAAAGTCCCTCCTGGATTGCTTTTTGGGCCATGGCTATTTCCGTGAATCGTATTTTGAGCATGGATGGCAGTCTGGGCAGCTTGACCACTTCCTCCACCTTGGCCCATTCGTTTTTGTCTTCTATATCAGATACCAATTGCTGTTCACTTGATTCTTCGGTGATTGCTTTATCTAGTCGTTTGACCACAATTGATTTCCTCCCTCGGAGTTGAGGAGGGATTGCAACTTCAAATTTCGCGGACTTGAGTTTCCTTGTGCTGTCGTTCGATAAGAGTAAGTCGACATCATTCTCAGTCAGGCACAGGGCGATGAAGGAGTCCTTGGTCGTGATGAGGTTGGATATTTTGATAAGTAGTGTTGCAGTAAGGAGTCTTGCCAATTCGGTTTTTCTTTCGTCAGTCACGCCCCCTTCATGGGAGCGTATCCGTATCCGGTGTGCCCTCATTCCAGAGAGTATGTGGTGGACATGCCACCCTTGCGTGATTTCAGATTGGAGACCTACCTATTCCAGGACAGGAGTTTGTTACAGGAATTACAACACTCCCCACCGCCCCTTGTTGGTCGAGTGGTCGTAGAGTGGTTCCCCCAACAATGTCCCGGAAGCCCCTTCAGGGGATCCTACTTCCCTAGTGTTACTGAATGCTCACTTATAGACGTGAGCTAGTGTACCTAATTAGGGGGGGGGGGGTAGGGATTCAGGATTGCGACCCCCTTCCCAGGTGGACCCGCACGATCACGGTTACCTAGGAAGGCTCGGCAGAGGGATGGGTAGTGCTCCTGCCCCCTTTCTTGTTCACAAACTCCTGGGAGGGAGGTGAACAGTTACAGGGGGGACCCAAGGACGAATACACCTTAGGGTGCAGGTCCCCAGGCCAGAGCGAAAAAGAAGGAAGAAAAGAGGAAGAATAGCCACTGGTGTAAGTAGCACCGGTGGGGTCGCGGCACAAGTCCGCTGCAAGAAGCCGTTGCAGAGCACCCAATCAGGGCGGCCTCTGATCAGGAGTCACCCCTGATCAGTTGGGAGGCACAGAAAGGGCGTTGTCTGGGACAAGCTTCCCACGTGTCAAAGTGATGGTTAGTGAGGTGGTCGTTTGAGTTCAGTTCGTCAACGGTAAGAGATAGACTGGCTGGCTTGGCAGTGAGGGGTCTAGAAAGACGTCCATTCACAACGAAGGCTGGCTGGCGAGTCCAAGGAGGATGGAGGCGGTGTTCGCTGTGTATGTAACAGAGGCGCGTGAAGCCAGGCCACCGTCTTGGTCAGGGCAACAAGGTCACAGTTGCCGCAGCTACTTACGAACAAATGGTGCTTACAGATAACACCAGCTGGCGTGGGTGATCTCTCTCTCTCTCTCTCTCTCTCTCTCTCTCTCTCTCTCTCTCTCTCTCTCGCAGTTTAACATTTCTCCCATCTAAAACATAGTAAATATAGTAAATAGGTGAATATATGCTTTAAAAAAATACTGTACCTGAAAGTTACTAGCATTCCCTGAAGAATGCAGTGATGGCTAGGGAAACACTGAGTAACACTGAGTCCGTTTATTGTGGATGAGAGAAATACAAGTGGTGACTCGCGTGTGCCATGCATGGCTCACACAGTCAGACTGGGGCTGCCTTGCCATATGGCAGCCTCGGGGCAATGTTGCCACATAACACGTGCAGTGTTGCCACGTGATTATATATATAAATGCTACTCGGCACAGTAGCCCATGCACAGGGCTGCTACTCGGCACAGCAGCCCATGCACAGGGCTGCCACCCGGCACAGCAGCCCATGTACAGGGTTGCCACTCGGCACAGCAGCCCAGATACATAACCTACATCTCCCTCCCTCTTCACGCTCATAGTCTTTGTCTTGAGCGGACTTCTTAGTTCTAGGTCGCTCCGAGCGTCGAGGTGCACTGTGGGGCGGATCCTCGTGAGGTGTAGGTGACTCGTCCTCGGTCAGGGGGCCAGCAGCAGGGGGTGGGACTGGCCGGAGGAAGCGGCGGTTCCTCCACCAGACACGGCCGCTCGGCATCCTGACCTTGTAGTCCCGCGACCGGCCGACGCCCATCACTATGCCCACCTTGTCCCATCGTGTCGTCGTCGGGTCCTGGACGCGGACAAGGGCACCAATCTCCAGTGGCTGAAGAGGGCGGGCACGGTCGTCATACCGAGCCTTGGCGTCCTGGGCACGTGAAGCTGCGCGGCGGTCACAGCTCTCGGCTTTGGTCTGCCAGTCCTTCGCAAAGGCCTTGGCGTGTGTAGGAACGCAAGAGCGGAGAGGGTGACCATACAGGATCTGGGCAGGGGTAGCCCTGGGGCGTGTGGTCGATTCCACCCTCCTGATGTGACTCCGCTGCTGCTTGGGGCTGCGTGGGTCATCTGGAGGGGGCTGCGTACGAACCACCCCGAGGGAAGTGCGCTGCTGTCCTCCTCGTCTCGGGCTTTTGGGCTTGGGATGGCGGCAGCACTTGTCGTAGTGTCCATAGCGACCGCAGGCCTGACACTTGTGGCCTCGTGCAGGGCACCTGTCTGTGTTAGACCAGTGGCCCTTACGGTCACATCCACGACACAGTGCGTCGGCGGCCGGGCAAGTCTTGGGGCTGTGCTGCTTTCCACAGCTGCCACAGGAAGCACTAAGCGGAGGCGTGGTAGAACGTGTGGCAGCCTTCGCGTTGTTGGCCGCCTTCTTATCCTTCTTGTATTGTGAGATAGCTCTCACAGCAGGTGGGGCCCGTAAGGCAGAGGTGGCGGACTTGGTGGCCTCGTATGACCGACATTCAGTCACTACCACCTGGAGCGTGGAGGAAGCGTCCAGGGGGATGAGTCGCTGCATCAACTCTTCGTGCCTGACACCTGTCAAGATCCCGTGCTTGATCCAGGCTTCCTCACATTCCCGGCTGTGCTCCTTGCAGACGTCGATCTCCTCCGACAAACTCCTCAAACGTACAAAAAAGTCGTCAAAGGATTCGTTCTCCGCCTGCTTGCAGCTGGTAAAGTCACGGCGACGCAAAGCCTCGTTGTTCCGACCCTTAACATGCTCCTGTAAAAGGTCAAGCACATCCGTCACTGAAGAGGTAGAGTCGGGAGGCACGTGCAACGTGTGCTCCAAAACTCTCTGGGTCTCCAGCGACAAACACATCCGCAGTTGGATGAGCTGTTTGTTTGGAGGCATGCTGTCAAGGTCCACCATCGTGGAGTAATCTGTCCAACGCCGCCTCCACTCACGAAAAAGCTGAAACGTGACGTCTGGTGAGAAGGCGGGTGGTGGTTAAACAGATGCCTTGGGAGCTGTTGGGGTAGCAAGAGTACCTGGAGGACGCTGGTGTGGTGGAGGAGGGAGTGTACTGGCGCCTTGAAGCGCGCTACCTGTGAGTGAGGGAGGGTGGGTTAGCGCCAGGGTCGCCAATAGTGCCTCAAAACGCAACTTTTCCTCCTCTCTTCGTGTCTCCTCCCTCTGAAGTTCCATCTCTCTGCGTCTCTCGTCCCGGTCGTCCATCCACTTCAGAATTGTGGCGATGTCCGTCACTGGAGGTGGAGGATGAGAGTCTGCGCCCGGTGGAGGGGAAGGTGGTGGGGAGTCGTGTCTCCCATCTTGACGTCCCTTCTTTCCTCCCATCTTTGTGTGTGCATGGACTGCACTGTTTAATATATAAAGTGGCGCCTCAACAGCTCGAACCACATATATATGACATAAACAGCGCAAAAATCACGCATATGGTCCACTGTTCTGTCCGTGAGTGAGTTCGTGAGTGTGTGTGTGTGTGTGTCCCAGAGAGCGGAGGGAGCGTGCTCAGCGTGGTCCGGCAAGACCGTCAGTGTCCCCCGGATGTCGCACGAGAAGGGTGTGCGCCTGCGTGCTCCGTGGGTACCACAAAAAACAGGCCACTGCTCAACTCTCAGCTCTAGACACACACTAATACACTGACACTAGCACTGCCACCGTCACTAAAACGCACTGTGACGGCGCAACACTGCACATCGCGGCGAAACACAGCGCAACACAACACAACACACTATGAGTCGACGCGCATCACCGGCAGACGTAACTGTCGGCATTGTTCACACACTTTGTAAGTCCACAGATCCTACTCACTGCGCCATGAAAGTTACTAGTGTTCCCTGAAGAATGCAGTGATGGCTAGGGAAACACTGAGTAACACTGAGTCCGTTTATTGTGGATGAGAGAAATACAAGTGGTGACTCGTGTGTGCCATGCACGGCTCACACAGTCAGACTGGGGCTGCCTTGCCATATGGCAGCCTCGGGGCAATGTTGCCACATAACACGTGCAGTGTTGCCACGTGATTATATATATAAATGCTACTCGGCACAGTAGCCCATGCACAGGGCTGCTACTCGGCACAGCAGCCCATGCACAGGGCTGCCACCCGGCACAGCAGCCCATGTACAGGGTTGCCACTCGGCACAGCAGCCCAGATACATAACCTACAGTACCCTCATAATTTGAAATAAAAATAAAGGTAGTATCACAAGCAGTGGTCGTTGCAATATCTAGTTATTTTAATGAAAAATTAGTTTACTATAAGGTAATGTAATTACGGTAATCACGTCATAGTGAGTATAAATGATATGTGAAATAAATTATGTCAGCAGGTTGGAAAATGACCTTTGGAAAGCTTACAGTACTACCGCTCACCCTTGGCAACGCCGGTTTACACCAATACCTGAATTTCGACTTAAATCTCAACCATTTGTTAAGAAATTGCCAGCACACCTCTGGTTTACATCCCACTTGGACAATTCCCAAATATACATAATTCAAGAATATAAACCTAAACTAAAATTCAGAATAGCACCAAAAATAAAAGTATCCACTTAACATTAATGCAAACAAAAGATACTAATAACAACTTTTCATTACTTATATGTTAAAGTTGTTTGTTTATATAAATATTTTCTGGGTGTCAGTTTCTGGTTGGTGCAGGTGTATTGGTTTACCTGGCTATTTTATTTACCTATATTATGCTTTCTCTTATATGATCATGCTGTAGAGCCAGGGTGGTGAGAAACCTTCATGCATTGGACTATTTTTATCTTTGTTTCCCTCTTGGATCAACCATATGATAAATTATTTCATGTTTAGGGGAATTTATTCTGTTTCCTCGGCTGATTTTACCGTGTGGAGTATTCTTAATTTCGTTTAAGCTTTATCCTTCAAATAATTTTCCTTGAGGATGAGACGAACATAAAAACATCTCTTTTTGCCAGAACTGCTTTTCTAATCAGCAGCCAAGCCACTGATCCCCGCTTTCCCTTTCACGCTAGCGTCTCTCCCCTGAAATAAGTAATTTTTTTGAAAACGAGTAAGAGGAATTTCTATTTGATTCAACTCAATTTTTTATGTGGACAAATTGTTATGTAAGGCTGACTCATTTCCCCCCCTTGGGGATTTATGTAAACCAAGTGTGGGGGAATTTCCCTTTTGAAGCAGACTTTGTTCTCTCCTTCACTCGAGTGTCTTTTTTTTTCTCCTTTCATTTGGGATAAAAAAATATTTCCTCTTCCTCGTTATTGGTGGTAGTGGTGGTGGTGGAGGTGGTGGTAGAGAGGGAGGAGAAGGAAGAAGGAGTAGGAAGAAGAAGGCGGAGAGGGTAGAGGAGGAAGAAAAAGGCGGAGAGGGAGGAGGAGCGAGATGGAGGAGGAAGAAGAAAAAGGCGGAGAGAGAGGAGGAGCTAGAAGGAAGAGGAAGAAGAAGGCGGAGAGGAAGGCGCAGGAAGAAGAACCATAACCCAGAAGAAGAGGAGGTAGTGACGAAGAGGAGAGAAATGTGGAGGAGGATTGAGGAAAAAAAGACAGACATATAGACAACGATAGATAGATAGATAAATGATTATATATACATATATATATATATATATATATATATATATATATATATATATATATATATATATATATATATATATATATATATATATATATATAGATATATAGATAGATAAATAGATAGATAGATAGATAGACACACAGACAGACAGACAGAGAAGGAGGGGTAGTACTTTCATATATGTCCTACAGCGCCCCCCTATTATGTGGGGCTTCTGTGACGTGGAGGAGAAGACGGAGGGAGTGGGAGACAGGGGATGCGAGGTGGGTAGAAGGATCAGGTACTAAAGTATGTTACTTAATTCCCCAGTTAACCGGGTTGGAACACATATAAAATATTTTGGGTTTTTAGTAACAAAACCCAATTGAAGTTTCTTGTTTTATTACAAAAGGATTATGTCTATTATTCCTGAGTGTAGATCAACCGTAAGTTCCACTATTTATGAGTGAATGAGAAAGAGGACGGCGCTTATGTAATATAAACGTGGATCAACGTCCGTTCGATAAAAGTTGGTGTGAGTGACTGACTAAGGCATCTCACTAGTGCGCGCTTACATAGATGCTGACATATGGGCTTGTCCCTCTTGGGAAAGTTACCCTTAGTGTGATCAGTTAATGTCTTACTCATAGTTAGTGGAAAGTTACAGGTGGTGAATCTGAATATAAATCAGATGTAAGAACCCATTTATATAATACATTCTGTTGATGAGACAGGGGCCATTACATCGCTCGGTCACCTACAGCCAAGCTCCTTGAGGCCTAAATAAGCTCACAGAATACAGTACATCCTAGACAACCCTAACCATGTTATAAACAGAGGTGTAGACACTAAGCTGGGGATTCTACTACTGTAGGGGTATTAGCTACTACAGGGGACCTAAACTTTAGTGTCTTACGGGTTAGAATGTTATGAATAACGTTCATCTTGGATGACACTGACTTATAATAACAGAACAGAAACATGATTGCCAAAATTTACATAATTGAGGGAATTGTGAGGCTTGGTATAACAAATTCCCGTGATAGATGAAATGGCAAATTATTACTCAAATCAGCAAATTGTGTCTTTTTCAAGAATGCTATGACTTTTAATTTCTCTGAAACAATTTGAATATCTTTTATAGTGAAATTCATGACAGGAAGTGGAATTAAGGCAGACTTGAGTTTTATATTTAAGGCAAAATGCTGATGAGTCGGCAAGGTCCGTAATGAACCACAAGTGATTTTACAATAATCCGGAGCCTTGTAATGCCCTTTCACAACTAGCTGCTTAACACCATCATGGCATTTTAAAATTACAGTAGTAGTATTTGGAAAGAACAAGTACTGCACATTGTGAAGATGAGCGTGAAACACAGTTTTGAGACTAACTGGCCTGTAGCTGCATTGAGCAAGTGCTGTGCGTACATTGGTTTGTATGACTGCCAATTCACATATTCCCTCAGCAGCAGGAATAAACGCGAACATGTAGGCTGGACATACGTGTAGGTGTAGATATGACGACTTACACCGTGACAGTACCTTAGGATCCTCTATTGCCAATAAAGAATAATCTTCATCTATTAGGAAAAGTTCTTTAGGCCTATCCAGAGTATACAGTGTGTCGTTAACAAACCAGGGGAAGGGTTCTAAATGCCATGCATTAAACTGATGTTGCCCTCGCATAGGAATGAGGATGAGAATAGCAATGTGCGTGAGAGTCGAATCCAACAGCGGGTAATAATATTCATCCTCATTGTCATTGAAAATTTGAGTAAAGTTATTCTGTGTCATGGGTTGCGTTAGGCTTACCCACGCAACCAACTCCAAAGTTTGTTTTACCAGAGATAAGACGCCCGGCGAGGCATAACTGGGACATGTATTTTTCAATTAGTGTATGTCAGCCAGCCTTTAGGGGGGTGGGCAGTGAAACAGTGTTGTACTGTTCATCGCTTCACACCCAAAAACCTCATTTTAAGTAGTACCCCCTGAGCCATGGGTTAGTTAAGACGTCGTCTCCATCCTCTCCCTCCTGAAAGGGGGCGGGACACCACACCACACAGAGTCCTCCACCGCCACTCCGTCCTGTGAACCGTCGTCGACACTAGGCTAAGTGTGTTAACCTAGGTTGTTATCCCATGGAAATATCACGTGCCGATGCCTGGTTGCGACAAGAGCAATCCAGGCTGGCCTATCAAACCTACAGTAAATGGTTAATTAATTCATGCTTACAGAGTTCTCCTGCACGACACCCGTCTATTGTGACCGTGATCGACACGAGACTAAGTGTGTTAACCTAGGTTTGTTGTCCCCATGGAAATATCACGTGTGGAAGCCTGGTTGCGACAAAACCAATCCAGGCTGGTCTATTGTATCTAAATGGTTAATTCAAGTCACGCTTACCAGTTCTCCTTGCCGCGACAACCGTCTACCGTGACTCAGTGACGCGAGACTATGTGTGGTACACCAAGAGTACCTTTTGTTGTTATGGCCGTGGAAGGTCGACACGAGACTAAGCGTGTTAACCTAGGTTGTTATCCCCGTGGAAATATCACGTGTGGAAGCCTGGTTGCGACAAAAGCAATCCAGGCTGGTCTATTGCACCTAAATGGTTAATTCAAGTCACGCTTACAGAGTTCTCCTGCACGACACCATGTGTGGTAACCCAAGAGTACTTTTTGTTGCTGTGGCCCGTGGAAAGAAGTCCTTGTGCGGAAGCCTGGTTGCAACAAAAGCAATCCAGGCTGGCAGTAAATGTATCACTTGAAGAATTAAGGCTCTGTTAAGTTATACCCATAGTAGAGTAATCACATGTGTCCCCAGGTTAAAATTCTCTTTTAGAAGATTAATTTTATTACAGCGTGAACGTGAGTGATTCATATATCCATGCAAATTGTAAATCATTGTATGGAAGCTTGACAAATAAATGTAAGTGAAATTGTCTGCCCGTATCTGTGATCCTATCTTATTATTACTGAAGGTAATGACTGATTGGTTATGACAAAGTATAACCAGTAACTTAGATAGATGTTGAAAATTAAATGAATCCATTAAATCATCATTTATCAAGTATAAATCATGGAATGTCGAATGGTGGTGTGAACTTCTACGTAGATACGCCATAATCTCCTGTAAGTAATCAGTGTGAAGGTATCAAACTCTACGGTAAGAAATAAGAAATACGACATATTATTATCTTTATATAATATAATCCACTCCTACTACCACCGATTCATTTTGGTCGACTGATCCACACCAAAACCATGACAATTGGCACCCGAACAGGGACACAGACCGCGGATAATTGCACTCTTGTCAGCAGTTTGTGCAAACGCGTATATTGTACTCCGAAATGATTACTAGTACATTTGAGGGGACTCTAAGAAATTTTGAATGTGAAGTTAAAGGTGGAAAATAAAGAAACAGAAGAGGACTTGTGATGTTTGCCAGAACCAGCGATGGAGGGCGAGTTCTACCTGCACCCCTGTGGCCTCTCACAGTCTCACAGTGATCCCCGAACCCTTGAGAGGGTGGCGGCGGACATTGTGGTCAGCAAACCCAGTTCCACATCAGCCAGCTGATTCAGTACGAGGCGGTGGACTGCACACCCAAGGGTGAGTGACGGGAAGAGTACCTCTCCACCTTTGGGGGTCCTCATCAACGGAGGGACCCAGTTCCACCTCAGCCTCCCGTTTCACTACGAGGCAGTGGACAGTGAACCCAAGGGTGAGTGATGGACAGATTTACATCTTCATTTTGGTGGACTTCAGCTTGAGGCGGTAGACAGTAGACCCAATGGTGAGTGATGGGCAGAATACACCCTCACCTTGGGGGCCCACAGCGAAAGAGGGACCCAGTTCCACATCAGCCTGCTGGAGGAGTCCTTCTCTTCACCACCGGGAAAGTTCATTCGACATTGCAGAGCGTGTCTAGGACCTGACCTATGTGTGGGAGTGTCCATATGTTCCGGTCAACTCGAACCTCCACGCATCTGACGACTCTTCAAATGTTATGTAAACCTTTTCACACCTCTCTACATTTAAGAACATAACACGACACCTGTACCACCTAAACAATGTCTACATACCCTACACTACACAACAAGTTGCTGCAACATAAATGTAGCGTGTTTACTCTTAGCATGAACTATTGCTCGGGAATTGTCACCCTCGCCTCGGAGTTTTCCTCCAGCCTGAAAATCTAAAGTAAATGTTGAGGTTTTCCCTCAGTGGCGATTGGCGAATACATCCCGTTGCAGTGTTAGTGTCACACACACACCACAGTGTGAATCTTGAATTGTGTGTCTGGGCTAGGCATTCTCTTGATTATACTGTATACAGGTGCTGAAATCTTTATTCTCCGAAGAAAAATTTTTCTTAGTAGGGGCGAGTGTCATGGGTTGCGTTAGGCTTACCCACGCAACCAACTCCAAAGTTTGTTTTACCAGAGATAAGACGCCCGGCGAGGCATAACTGGGACATGTATTTTTCAATTAGTGTATGTCAGCCAGCCTTTAGGGGGGTAGGCAGTGAAACAGTGTTGTACTGTTCATCGCTTCACACCCAAAAACCTCATTTTAAGTAGTACCCCCTGAGCCATGGGTTAGTTAAGACGTCGTCTCCATCCTCTCCCTCCTGAAAGGGGGCGGGACACCACACCACACAGAGTCCTCCACCGCCACTCCGTCCTGTGGACCGTCGTCGACACGAGACTAAGCGTGTTAACCTAGGTTGTTATCCCCGTGGAAATATCACGTGCGGATGCCTGGTTGCGACAAGAGCAATCCAGGCTGGCCTATCAAACCTACAGTAAATGGTTAATTAATTCACGCTTACAGAGTTCTCCTGCACGACACCCGTCTATTGTGACCGTGATCGACACGAGACTAAGTGTGTTAACCTAGGTTTGTTATCCCCGTGGAAATATCACTTGTGGAAGCCTGGTTGCGACAAAAGCAATCCAGGCTGGTCTATTGCACCTAGATGGTTAATTCAAGTCACGCTTACCAGTTCTCCTTGCCGCGACAACCGTCTACCGTGACTCAGTGACGCGAGACTATGTGTGGTACACCAAGAGTACCTTTTGTTGTTATGGCCGTGGAAGGTCGACACGAGACTAAGCGTGTTAACCTAGGTTGTTATCCCCGTGGAAATATCACGTGTGGAAGCCTGGTTGCGACAAAAGCAATGCAGGCTGGTCTGTTGCACCTAAATGGTTAATTCAAGTCACGCTTACAGAGTTCTCCTGCACGACACCATGTGTGGTAACCCAAGAGTACTTTTTGTTGCTGTGGCCCGTGGAAAGAAGTCCTTGTGCGGAAGCCTGGTTGCAACAAAAGCAATCCAGGCTGGCAGTAAATGTATCACTTGAAGAATTAAGGCTCTGTTAAGTTATACCCATAGTAGAGTTATCGCATGTGCCCCCAAGTTAAAATTCTCTTTTAGAAGATTCATTTTATTACAGCGTGAACGTGAGTGAATCATATATCCATGCAAATTGTAAATCATTGTATGGAAGCTTGACAAATAAATGTAAGTGAAATTATCTGCCCGTATCTGTGATCCTATCTTATTATTACTGAAGGTAATGACTGATTGGTTATGACAAAGTATAACCAGTAACTTAGATAGATGTTGAAAATTAAATGAATCCATTAAATCATCATTTATCAAGTATAAATCATGGAATGTCGAGTGGTGGAGTGAACTTCTACGTAGATACGCCATAATCTCCTGTAAGTAATCAGTGTGAAGGTATCAAACTCTACGGTAAGAAATAAGAAATACGACATATTATTATCTTTATATAATATAATCCACTCCTACTACCACCGATTCATTTTGGTAGACTGATCCACACCAAAATCATGACATACTGCAACGTGGCTATCTGTAAAGCGTCAAGAAGCGTCTGCACAGGCACAAGCTTTGCGTCCACACGTCCTATCCCTGCATCTATAATGCTGTCAATTAGTTCATTTTTACAGGTTACAATCTTCTGAACTGAAATTTCCGCAGCATGCAAATATTCTGTGAAATAAAGGAGCCATTCTAACGTCGGGACTGTGTTCTGTAACCTACTAACAATCCTCGAAACTTGGTTAGACTCCGATATTATTGCATTAACCTTTGATTCTAAAGCCGTAATCGCATGAAAGGTTTGAGAAACAACACGATTTTGCTGAGATACAGCTTGAACGACAATGTTCATTCGGTCCCCCAATTTAACTACATCATCGGCCGTTGCCGTGCCAAACAAAGTGCTTTGGATAAGACCCAAGAAATTAAATAGACCCCTTTTTCGTCGTGTCTGAGAATGCACTTCTTTAGCAAGATCCACTTCAGACGCTGGTAATCTCTGTCCAACATCGACGAGAAGCTCGCGAAGGTTCTGGAGACGAAAGTGTAGAAGGACAATAGTTTGTGAAACTATCGTCGATTCATTAGTAGCTGCGCTGAGACCATGAAGGATGTCCAATGCTGATTGTAGTTGGGTGTCGACGTTGTCCATCTGACGCAGAAGCTGGAGCAGTCCATGGAGCTCATACTTGATGTTCACCACGTCCTCAACTATGAGAACGCGTCCAAGAGGTGCAACTAGCGCACCAGGCCTGAGGACGGATGTGGACATGTCTGTCAACATAACGGTGCAACAACACAGTAGAAGCGACACAGTGATGTTCCAAGCCATTTTGTAAGAGATTACACACAGTTTAACATCTACTTGCAGAACGAAGTTTCATACAAAAGTCATTGGGAACACTGTGCTTCTGTACAATCTGTAAAACATCATCATCAACTGTAGGCAATAAATTCTCGTGGGTCTTTTTAAGACGATCCGTACTCACGACATCTGCAATCTGTGCATTAGGTTTCCAAATTTTAAATTTGTTGCCTGTTTCTTTGGCAATAATGCGGAATGGACCTGAAAATTTGGCCGAAAGCTTCGAGTTCCTTTCAGGTTCTCTTACCATAACTGCATCCCCTACGTTTAACACGACAGGTTTAGCATGTTTATGTTGCTTGATCATCATTTCAGCGCGTGACGCCGGTAAATGTGATCGGACTTGGGTATGAATATCAGTAAAGACACGAATTTGTTTTGCCGCGAAATCTTCCATATTATAAACCGGGTATGGCGCATCTGTAAGGATGTCGTAAGGTAGACGTTTATCTGTACCATAGACAATGTAGTTGGGTGATTTGCCCGTAGAGCTATTAATCCACCCATTGATAGACGCTGCAACCTGCGGTAACCAATCTTCCCATGTGTATTGCAAATCACTGACAATCTGGTGCAGTATCTCCAGGATCTTGCGATTGGTTCTCTCAAGAAGGACATTAGCCTGTGGATGATAAGCTGTCACAAAACTTTGCTTAATTCCATATTGCGCGCATATTTGCGCTACTAGCTGATTTTTGAACTCTGTCCCATTGTCAGAGAGAAGAACTTTAGGCGTAGTATATGGACATATACGATTCATCACTAATGCATAGGCCACCGAATCGGCTGTTTTTTCTTTTAGTGAGACCAAGACCACGAATCTAGAAAAATGATCCACACACACTAAGACGTAAGCTGATCCCTGATGACTCCTCGGGAGTTGTAACAAGTCAATAGCGACTGTGTCAAACGGACGGTCTGGTGTAGGATATTGTAGAATCGGGGCTGATGATCCTGTAGAACCTTTATGTTGAGCACCTGCCAAACATTTACCAATGTGTAATTCTATGTCTTTTTCATAGTGTTCCAGAAATACTTCTTTCGTAATTCCGCTAAGTATTTGTCACGACCCTGGTGACCTGCCTGTGGGACATCATGGAATAATGTTATAATCGCTTTCCACAACGTGTCAGGTACGACTATTTGAGAAACAGTACCCTCTGGCGTCTTTTTCGACCTACGGAGTATGTTATGTCGTAATTCAAACTGACTTAAGGGAAGAATTAATTTGGGGAGTTTAACATCCTCTCCTGATTCGAGAGCAAAAATGACTGCTGACCATAATGGGTCGCGTCGTTGCTCATCTTTCAGTTGCGAAAGAGTGAAGGTTGATACAGGCATGACTGGTGCTATATTTCTTGACAGAGCATCGGCGACAACATTCGCCCTCCCAGGTAAATATCTAAACTCGGGGTCAAACTCTTGACTTGTCAGATACCAGCGTGCTAATCTGCCTGATAAGTTTCTGCCATGGAACAGCTCAGTTACTGCCGCATGATCCGTAAAAACAGTGATCTTATATCCAAAGATAATGTCTTTAAATTTCCTAAGTGCCCACACAACGGCTAACGTTTCTAAATGCGTTACCGAATATAGTGTTTCAGTATCAATAAGCTTGCGACTTGCAAAAGCTATCACTCTAAACTTTCTACGCATATCCTCTTGCATGAGCACGGCTCCGATTCCAAGACCAGAAGCGTCAGTACAGAGGGTGAAAGGTTGAGTGTAGTCAGGGAATGCTAGAACAGGGGAATTGGTAAGCGCTATCTTCAATGCCGCAAAACTATTTTCGTGTTCAGCATCCCATATAAACATTGCATCTTTCTTGAGCAACGTTGTTAGGGGCGATGCTAATGTTGCTTAGTTCTTGATAAAAGAACGATAATATCCAGATAAGCCAAGAAAGCTACGCACATGATCAACTGAGGTAGGACGCGGGAACTGAGATACAGCGTTGACTTTATCATTTACTGTGTGGATGCCATCACCGTAAACTACATGACCAAGGAAATGGATTCTGGATTTTAAAAACTCACAATTCGAGAGTTTAATTTTAAGGCCTGCTGTGGAAAGTTTGTCCAACACTTAACGTAGTTTAATCAGATGGGAATTAACGTCCTTACTGACTACTATTAGATTATCCAAATAAGCGCAGGCTGTGGTACCAATCAATCCGGCAAACAGGGTGTTGATCATTCTTTGAAATGTTAGTGGGGCATTTCTGAGACCAAATGGCATCCGGAGGAACTCAAAGTGGCCCAGGGGCGTGCTAATCGCCGTGACCTCTCGTGATTTCTCATCGAGTGGTATCTGCCAATACCCACGAAGCAAATCTAAGTTGCTAAATACTGCATTATCCTTACCTAAGGATTGCAATATGTCACTCAAGACAGGCATAGGGTACCTATCTGGGATCGTTTTTTCATAACAGGGCTCCATCCACCATCCTTTTTGGGGACGAGGAATAAGGAGCTATTAAAGGGGGCCTTTGAATGTTTGATGACATTCTCATCCAACATATCCTGCACCATATCTTGAACTACAGCGCGCTGGCTATGAGGTAGTCTGTAAGCTGGTACATAGATAGGATTTGTTCCCTCCTTTAACGCTATATGATGGGATGTTAAATCTGTCTGACCTAGCTTTTCCCCTGGCAAGGCTACAATATTCCTATAGTCAGCAAGCAGCTCTAAAAGGCGTGTCTTGCCCTGAGGATGATCGATCACCTTAACATGTGGCTCTATTTGATCTATCCTCTCCTGCCGAGTCTGTTGGTATTGCGTAACAATACTACCAATTGGGAATTTTGTAGGCTGTACTTCGACATTGTTGTAATTTACTAGAAAATCACAGAAATAACATCCTTTCTTAATATCCGTTGAACGCCTGTTCTATTCAGAATCAGTACGTCTGTCAAACCACCAGGGCGTATCGTGCTCAACGTAGACTCACACGACAACCCTTTTACCTTGCACGTTTCCGGGAGACATACAACATCTGTGCCCGTGTACACGTCGGGTAATTCGACAGTTGCTTTGGTGAATTCCTCATTCTGGTAATGGAGAGTACTCTTCAAAACTGCAGGTACGATCTTCCAACTGTTGCTGCTATAATCACGCTGGGAAAGTGAGGGTGTGAGGTCATGAGGTAGCTCTGACGCATGTTGCGCCTTCCTCTTAATGGGATTGGTGGACAACACTTTCGACCTAGCGGTGAGCATAGGTTCAGAATGATGCATAGCGTTGTAGGAAACACCTTTAAACGTAGTAGTATTATTACTTGGATGAACATCTATCATGTTCGTTCTAAGAGTTGGGAGACCAAGTAACCCGTCAGCTGGTAAATTGAACTGCTGAACTACATAAAAGTCTGCGTAGAAGGTAGAACCACGTCTTGAAAATCTGAGTGATAACGTCACCATTCCGTTAATGCTCAACTGAGTATCTGATACTCCTTTGAGCTCAGCGTTACTAGGCCTCCATTTGATGTCGCGGTGAGGGAATTTACGTTGTAATTCCTGATAGGATGTCAAGGCCAAAACATTAGCGCATGCACCCGTGTCAATATCAAGAGCCAATCTTGTACTATCAACCCTCACCGGCACTGACAACACTTCCACTTTGCTAAGCGCCGCTACTAACGAGGCCGCTATAGAAGTGCTGTGAGGAGAAGCAGGAAATACTGTACCTATCCCTCTCCTTGCTGTGATGAGCGCTGGTCTTCCCCCGACGACTTGCCTTGGAGACGCTTCTGTTTACGCTTGTACGACACTTGTGTTTCACCAAAGTCTACATTCCTAACCTTCATTACTAAGCCGCAGTCTTGTGTGCTATGAGATGTCGACTTGTGTAGTGCGCACCACTTGCGCGTCTTCTGGGAGGGGGAGGTGTCGCCTTAGCTGCCTCCGAGTATGACCTTGTGATCTGCTTGGCACCGGATGTCTCCTTTAATTTTGCACTATTACCCTGGAGCTGGAAACAGTCTTCAAATACATGGCCTCTTTTATTACAATGAGCACATCGTAAAGAAGTACCTTGTTTGTATGTCCGGTGTTGAGGTGCAATTGGAGCCACTGGTGTCGTATGAGGAATTTGGGGTGGTGTCATCTGTGCCATCTGTGGTTGCGTCGTAGTCATGGAGGGCTGTGCCATCAAAGGGCCCTTAGCTGTGGGACAGAGTCTGTTTGCGTATTCAACCATATCTATAGGTGGTTCAAACTGTACCTCCTGTGCCCGGTTGTATAGGGGACGACGAACAACTAACAAGAAGCTAATTAATTCTATCAACGTTTCCACATTGGTCGCTGACATTTTACCATCCTGGTCGTACCAATTTGAATTTCGGAAAGTCGCTTCCATATCCTGGCGAACCTCTCCTGCGATGTCGACTGCCACCACTGGTGTCTGGGCGTGAATCACTGGCGTACAACGATCCAACCATCTGAGGATCCATTGTAATTAGCCCAACTGGGACCTGCCCCCAAATATTCCAATAAGCCTGCTCTTGAATTTCTCATAGCTAGTATTGGTGTGAGGATTAGGGGAAGCCATTGTAGAGTTAGTATTTAGTAAGTTAGTAATCTTACTCCTAACTGAAGGCTGGGTTAATAGGGGTGTTACTGATGAAGAAACAGACACACTGTCAACTGGAACAGGGTTAGAAACTACCTGTGTAAACTGAGGCGAGGTACTATTTTCATTTCCAGACCGTAAGATACGACGGTTTAAGTCGTCAAATGATTCCTCAATTAATTTTTCACTACTTCCTACTGAATCGTCTAATTGTGTTTCTGACTCATGTTCAAAATCAGCCTTTGCTGTAGATACGTAACTTGGATCATCTATTAGTAAATTATCAGCAAATTGATGCGTTAGGCCTACAAGGTCATCAGCTTGAGACACTGGAAACTGTGAAAATTATCTAAGAAGTTCCATTTAAGCCGGATAATGATTAACGGTAAAAGCAAAATACTTGCCTCTCATTTACAAGAAATGATTAAAAATTGTAGTTAATATAATAAAACTATCAATAAGTGAACAGACACGAAATAACCACTGTAAATTATAGAACGTTTGTACACACGAATATACGTAAGACACTTATATCAATGACATACACCTATCCGATGAGCCTATCGTTGTGAAGTTATGTCTCGAACGTGTTCATGTGTGTATAAACTATGTATACTTTAAATACCTATTACAGGGGGTCACTGCGTCTGTATAGAAAACGCGATCCGTCTAGTTGATATCTGTAGTGGGGAGAGTAGGCGTGGCCTCGTCAATAGTCCTTCACGTAGGATAACGTGATGCAATCACTTGACGTCGGGCGAGTCCACTCCACGATAGGGGATTACCTCCACTGTATGACAGATGTTTGCTGAGATGAGAGATATGAGTCTTCTTGCTTCTGCTGAGTCGCTGTCGCTTCTGCCGTGTGCCAAACCTCTGCAGTCTCGTATATATGGAGAACTGTCTGATGACACCGGATATACTGCAATCGACGCTCGCGACACCACACAACCGTCCAGCTTCTTGTGAAATGTCACTTGTTAGTAAAGTTTATGAAACCATCTGCAACACTGGACTGTAGAATGCTGACTTGGGGCTTCTTTACTTGTTATTAACAGGATTTTCTCCAAACAGGCTCTATGACATAATAATAATTCTGCATCCCTGCTGGATGACAGAGATGAGGAGCACTCACTAATTATCGTCTAGATACGGGATATAGTTTTAACACTCAGATTATGTAACACGTCACTGTTTTATGTCTATAATTCCTGAGTGTAGATCAACTGTAAGTGCCACTATTTATGAGTGAATGAAAAAGAGGACGGCATTTATGTAATATAAACGTGGATCAACGTCCGTTCGATAAAAGTTGGTGTGAGTGACTGACTAAGGCATCGCACTAGTGCGCGCTTACAGATGCTGACATATGGGCTTCTCCCTCTTGGATAAGTTACCCTTCACGTGATCAGCTCATATCTTACTCATAGTTAGTGGAAAGTTACAGGTGGTGAATCTGAATATAAATCAGATGTAAGAACCCATTTATATAATACGTTCTGTTGATGAGACAGGGGCCATTAAAAGTAGAAGGAGGGAGAAGTGGTGAGGTGAGGAAAGGGAAGGGGGAGAGATAAGGATAGGGAGAGGGTAGGTAAGTATAGAGAGAGGGAGGTGGTAGGTAAGGGGATGGAGGGGGTAGGAAGGGAGAGGGAGGGAAGACGTAGGTAAGGGGAGGAATCTTTTGATGACTTATCACCCTGATGGAAGAAGTGTTAGGTCAGTGAGGAAATTGGTCGGTAGGTCGGTAGGTGGGTCGGTGGGTTGGTTAGGTTAGGTGGGTCGGTCGGTCGGCAGATAGGTCGGTAGGTGGGACGGTAGGTGGGGGGTCAGTTGGTAGGTGGGGCGGTCAGTCGGTAGGTGGGTCGGTCGATCAGCAGATAGGTCGGTCGGTCGGTTGGTTAGGGTTGTGTGTAGTTTGTGCTAAGAGAAAGAAGTTAGGCCTGTGGGAAGTTGGTTAGGCCTATGGCAAGCTAGTCCTATGAGAAGTTAGTTAGGTGTAAAGGAAGTTAGGTAGGTCTATGAGAAGTTAGCTAGGCGTATGGGAAGTTAGTTAGGTTTATGGGAAGTTAGTCCTATTATAATTAGTTAGTCATATAAGAAATTAGTTGTGCCTATGGGATCAACATTAGGCCTATAAGAAGTTAATTAGACCAATGAAAAGTTAATTAGCCTTTGGAAAGATAATTAGGACTATAAGAAGTTAATTAGGCCTATGACAAGGTAATTAGATGTATAGGAAGTTAGTAAAGGCTATGGAAATTTTAACTAGGCTTATGATATGTTAGGTAGGACTGCCAGAAAATAGTATATTAAAGAAAAAAAATAAAATTGTGGTAATTGTAGATAATTTTCTTGAGATAAATGTATAGTATTTATTAGGCTTCTTTCAAGATGAACTGTACTGTAGCACTTAAAAGACCCAACCAAGTCAATGTTGTTCATTTTATGTCTCGTTTATTTTGACTCTCCAAATGAACTCAAACTAGCCACGCGAGCTGGACGCCTGACCAATGGTTCCTTTCGTTAGTGTGACCAGTGTGCGGATCGTACGGTTGACTTATTGTCTGTGGGTGAAATGCTATCGTGGATTTATTGCACGGAAAACTTTAGTGTGACCGTAGCTTTAAGATGCATTGCAACTGTTCAGATGTCATATGCTACTGTATATTTGGCTGTGAATGTACTGTACAAGACATCATAATTGTGTGTGTGTGTGTGTGTGTGTGTGTGTGTGTGTGTGTGTTTGTGTGTGTAACCTTCTAAGTTAATCTTCAATATAAATCACCTTAGTTTGGTTGCTTTACGAATATGATCTTCTAACCCAACCCAACCCAACCTAAGTTAATTGGGTCTGCTGTAACATTCAGATGGTGTTATATTTAATCCCTTAAAGTTTAGTCTTAATACGACAGGTGTGTTCTCGCTGTATCTTTGTTCTCTTTCTTTATCTCTGTTTCTTATACATTTATCTGCCTATAAATCTTTCTGATCTTTCGTCTTTTCATATACTGTATCTCTTTCTATCCGTATCTACGTTTATCAGTTGATTATTCTCTTTAACTCTCTCCTGTATTTATTTATATACCCCTATATATTTTTTCCTCTCTCTCTCTCTCTCTCTCTCTCTCTCTCTCTCTCTCTCTCTCTCTCTCTCTCTCTAACACCCGTTCCTGTGCCACTACTTCACTACCTATTCAGACACGTGTATACCCTGTACAGTAATATACCCAGGTAATGAAAATTCATTTAGGTTTTACCTGTGTTACCTCGATTTTCAAAGGAGCTGTAATCGGATATGTAAACACACAGCACACGTTCCTGTAAACACAATTTGGTGGGGGTTTTCGCTCTCATGGTGTGAAGAGTGTTGACTTGGTTCATTGAATATGAATCAGACAATTTTGTGTATTGTAATTTTACTTGATGTATGTATATTATGTACGCTGTATGTATATTATGTATGTATATTATGTATGTGCTCCATTTATATACATTATTTATTCAGCCTAGCTAGCAGCGTGTGGCAATATATTTACCATGTCCCACACGCTTAATTAATGTGCCTGGCGACATGTGGAAGCTGCTAATGTATCACTTGCCACATGTCGCCTAAAAGGCTAGTTGACCCCCCAGACAGAGTAAGGAGCGCCACCTCCCTTGTGTATCTCTGTTTATCCAGTAAATAGAACCTACGAAAACTCTACAGGTGTTTGTGTTTGCTCCTGTAGATAGAACTTGATACCCAGAACATATGCATGGCGCAGTGAGTAGGATCATTATACAAGTGAAGTGTAAAGTTTGTGGCAAGACCGGCTTATGGACCCCTGCTCTGTGTCAACCACAGCTAATGGCCGTCTCTTCAAAGAATTTATAGCAACTTTGAGCAGTGTCAGTGACAGGAATTTCTTGTGAAGTGTATAGTGCATTGTGTGTTTAGTGCCATAACTGTGTGACCTTGTTCTAAAGGATTCCCAAGGTGTAAGGTATGTTCAGGGCATGTGTGAGGAGTAGAGTTCAGTGCAACCTCCCCCCGCCATGCCTGGAGGGCAACTGACGACTGACTGTGAGTCGCCGCCTCTACCTCCCAGCAAGACACTGCCCAAGGCGCGCACACACACACACACGTACGAACACACTGACTGCGGCCATTCCTTTATATATATTATATATATATATATATATATATATATATATATATATATATATATATATATATATATATATATATATATATATAATCTACTTATCTGTGCATTTAATTAATTTTTCGTCTCAGATCTTGTTGATACGACGGGCTGACCGGTCAACACTGATTTAAGACACAGTACACAGATTAAGTAATTATGTCTCGTGCCTTACGCAGTCGTGGAGCCAGCGCCTGGATAAGTCAGTTGGATGGCAATTCTGCAGAGATGGATGACCAGGCTGAACAGGACGCTCCAGCTCCCACCACATCGCGCAGCCCTTCACCTCGATCTTCAGCATTGTCTTCAGAGATAATTGCTTTAATGAAGTTTATGAGGGATGAAAGGCATCATGACTTTGCTAAAAGACGTGTGGAGGATGAAGAAAGAAGGCAAGCTGAGGCTGAGAGAGACCACCAACGAAGATTGGAAGACAGCGCACGGTTTGAAGCTTTGATATCTCGCCTCACTGTTAACCAAGCCCCTGGCTCTAACACTGTCTCGGTATCGACTGGTTCAGATACCTCATCAATGCTTTCTTCACGTCCCCCAGCCCCACCTAAAGCGGCTGCTCAAACACTGCCCATCTTGAAGCCTGATGTGAATTTCCAGACTTTTCGTGAATGGCGGCGACGGTGGACTGATTATGCTACAATGGTGGATCTCCAGTGCTTGTCACAGCCTAAACAACTTATTCAGCTGCGTGTGTGCCTGTCCTTGGAAACTCAGCGTGTCTTGGAACATACGTTGCAGGTACCTCCGACCTCTTCGTTTTCTGTAGAGGAGGTACTGGACATTCTACAACGGCAAATCAAAGGGCAGCGGAATGAAGCTCTACGCAGGAGGGAATTGTTTAGCTGCAGACAGATGGAGGGCGAGACTTTTGATGTCTTTTATGTACGACTCAAGAGAGCCTCAAAAGAGGTAGATATTTGCCCAGGTAACCACCAGCAGTGCGAGGAGACCCAGTTGAAGCAGGTGATCCTGATGGGTGTTAAGGACGAGGAGCTTGTCCAACGCCTCACCTCCCTCGATGTGTTGACAATATGTCGCTCCTATGAGGCTGCCAGGTGTGCCACCTCTGCCATCCGAGCTCCCCCTACAGCTGTACGCGCTGTGTCCCGGTACAAGAAGGACAAGAAGTCTACTCCAACACCTTCGCCCACCACGCCCACGCCCGGCTCCTTTTGTAACAACTGTGGTAAGCAGCACGGAACACAGGTGTGTCCAGCTGCTGAGTCTACCTGCAACAGTTGTGACCGTAAGGGCCACTGGTCACTCACAGTACGGTGCCCAGCTAAACGCGTCCAGTGCAATGTGTGCGGTCGTCTGGGCCACTACGACAAGTGTTGCCCTACCAACAAACTCAAGGGACAGCGTCGGCGAAAGCTTCAGCGCCCTTCCACCAGTGAGGGCCGCCCACAGTCTTCCAATCAGAAGCATGACGACCCTGGACAACGCTCGAGCCATATTAGGAAGGTGTGCTCCCCTTCGCGTCCCAGGACCAAAGTTCCCCAGCGCATCAGCATCATCGTGACCTACGGCAGTGTGTCATCCCGTCTTCAGATGTTGCCCGACACGGGCGCTGATGCTACAGTCATCGGTCCCCAGCATTTGCAATGCTTGGGGCTCTCTCCAAGTGATCTAGGACCGCCAAACAAGGATCTCCGCTTCACGGCAGATGGTTCACAGATGGCCCCAACCCTAGGTTCACTCCAAGCACAGGTCACCTTTGGCAACAGGTCGTGTCAAGCCTGGATTGATGTGCATAACGGTGTCCCGACTCCTTTGCTGTCCTACAGACATTGTCAAGATTTGGCCATCATCTCCCAGGGCTTCCCTAAACCAATTCTCGAGGTAAAACACGCCAACAGGGTGCACGAAGGGAGCAGCAACTACCCTGCTGTCGCCCTACCCCTACCTCTTGCCAGTGGCACCTCTCCTTCGGATGCTCGGAAGTACTTCCTGAAGGAATTCAGCGACGTTCTAGTGACCAAGTCCGCTCTGGAATCCAAGCCTCTCAAGAAGATGGTAGGCCCCCCCATGAGGATCCACTTGAGGGACGACGCGAAGCCCTTCGCTATCTACATCCCTCGACTGGTCCCCCTGGCCTTCCTTGATGCGGTCAAAAACGAGCTGGACTCCATGGTCGCCCAAAAAATTATTGCACCAGCCGGTGATAATCCGTCTCCATGGTGTCACCCTATGGTAGTCGTTGCAAAACCCAAAGGTGGTGTTCGGATCACCACTGACCTCTCCAAGCTCAACAGCCAGGTGTCTCCTCCTGCGCACCCTTCTCCCACGCCCTTTGCAGCTATACGCAGTGTGAACCAGAAGGCGCGCTTCTTCACGATGATGGACGCCCTGTGTGGATACTGGCAGATAGAGCTTGCCGAAGAAGACCGACCACTTACAACTTTCATTACCCCGCATGGACGTTACAGTTATTGCCGTGGCCCCATGGGATTCGCCGCTACAGGAGATGCTTTCTGCCTTCGAGGTGATATGGCCTTACAAGGTCTGGCAAACTGCGTGAAAGTGGTCGACGACATACTCGTGTACGATGAGGATTACATGGATCACCTCTGCCGTATCTACGAGGTATTCAACAGGTGCCGGACACACGGCATTACCCTAAATGCCGACAAGTTTGTTCTGGCCAGTTCTTCAGTGGACTTTTGTGGGTACACCCTCTCAGGGAATGGTACTGCAGCTGACCCGGAGAAGATCCGCGCCATCACGGATTTCCCCACCCCTATTAACCTCACCGACTTGAGGTCCTTCATCTGTCTCGTCAACCAGTTAGCAGAGTTTTTGCTGGACATCTCCGCAGCTGCCCAACCACTTCGCCCCCTGATGAGCCCCAAGAGGACATTCCTGTGGACCCCCGACCACAACAAGGCCTTCCAGCAAGTGAAACAGGCCCTGTCTAGTCCACCTGTCCTCGCCACGTTTGACCCAGCCTTGCCAACGGTTCTACAGACAGATGCCTCACGCTTGTACGGCGTGGGATACGCCCTATTGCAGGATCATGGTGGAGGGCAGTTCCGGCTCGTCCAGTGTGGCTCGCGTTTCCTCTCTGACACCGAGACGCGCTACGCCACTATTGAGTTGGAGCTGTTGGCTGTGGTTTAGGCGATGTCCAAGTGCAGGTTTTACCTCATAGGCCTGCAACACTTTCACCTAGTGACCGACCATCGCCCGCTTGTCCCGATCCTCACCCACTACACGCTGGACGCCGTTGAGAACCCTCGCCTCCAGCGTCTGAAAGAGAAGCTCTTGGCGTGCATCTTCACAGCAGTGTGGCGTGCTGGTAAGGAGCTCTGCATCCCTGATGCCTTATCCCGCTCTCCTGTCAGCCGCCCTACTCCAGAAGACCATGTGCTCGACGCCAACCTCGCTTTTTCCGTCGGGACTGTGGTCACTCTACACGCCGCCCAAGCCCTTCGTTCGGACCTGTCACCAGATGACGACAAGGCAATGGTGGACCTTCGAACAGTGGCCCGAGATGACCCTTCGTGCGTCCGACTCGTCGAGTGTGTGAGGAATGGATTCCCTAGCAACCGCTACGACCTTCACAACACCCTGCTCCCGTATTGGAAACTCCACGATGAACTCTACTGCGACGGGGACCTTGTTCTGTACGGAGCACGTGTAGTTGTCCCTGCTGCCTCACGTCCCCACGTCTTGGCTCACCTTCACGACAGTCACCGTGGAGCTGAGGCCACCAAACGACGTGCACGACAGACTGTGTTCTGGCCCGGCATCGACTCCGACATCTCCAATGTTGTCCGTGCGTGTGAGCCCTGCCAAGTATTACAACCCAGCCAACAGCAGGAACTCTTCATGAGTGACGACAACCCCACCCGCCCCTTTGAGTCTGTGCCGGCCGACTTTTTCTGTGTGTCAGGAAAGTCCTTCCTTGTTATCGTCGACCGTCTCTCTGGTTGGCCGGTTGTCATCAAGTGCGGTAATGACACGACGTCTGCCGCCACCATCAGCAAGTTCCGCCACTACTTCCGTGACGTGGGTGTTCCTGTGCGCCTGCGAACCGACGGAGGGCCCCAGTTCACAAGTCGGGACTTTGCTGTGTTCCTTGACCGATGGGGAGTCCGGCATGTGTTGTCATCGCCCCATTATCCGCAGTCCAACGGCCACGCTGAGGCTGCTGTCAAATCCCTTAAGCACCTCATCCTTAAGGTGGCCCCTTCTGGGAATATTGACTGCGAGGCCTTCGACCGGGATCTTCTTGAACTCCGCAACACACCTAACTACACCGGACGCTCCCCTGCCCAGGTCTTGTATGGACGCCCCCTTCGTTCTTGTGTCCCTGCTCACTCTTAATCCTTCTCCAAGGAGTGGCAGGCCAAGACAGAGGATTGTGGTCGCCGAGCTGCCGAACGTGTTCATGATGTCGTCGCCCGCTACAACGACCACACCCTTCCTCTTCCCAAATTGAGTGTCGGCACCCAAGTCCGTGTTCAGGACCCGACCTCCCTACGTTGGGACAAAGTGGGCGTAGTCATGGGTCTCGGTAGGTCACGGGACTACCAGGTGCAGTTACCCAGCGGTCGTGTGTGGTGGAGGAACCGTCGTTTTCTCCGCCCCGTAACAACGCCTTCTGCTGACCCCACCACCAGTGTTGAGTCCCATACTCTTCCCAGTGATCAAGTCCCTCGACGCTCAGAACGGATCCAAAAGGAAAGGTCCGCTCAAGACTTTGCTATGAGCGTATAGGGGGGAGGGAGGTGTATGTATATTATGTATGCTGTATGTATATTATGTATGTATATTATGTATTTGCTCCATTTGTATACATTATTTATTCAGCCTAGCTAGCAGCGTGTGGCAATGTATTTACCATGTCCCACACGCTTAATTAATGTGCCTGGCGACATATGGAAGTTGCTAATGTATCACTTGCCACATGTCGCCTAAAAGGCTAGTTGACCCCCCAGACAGAGTAAGGAGTGCCACCTCCCTTGTGTATCTCTGTTTATCCAGTAAATAGAACCTACGAAAACTCTACAGGTGTTTGTGTTCGCTCCTGTAGATAGAACTTGATACCCAGAACATATGCACTTGAGTTAAGCTACGGTCACACTAGAATTTTCCGTGCAATAAATCCACGATAGCATTTTACCCACAGGCAATAAGTCATCGGTACGATCCGCACACTGGTCACACTCACGAAAGGAACCGTTGGCCAGGCGTCCAGTTAGCGTGGCTTAATAGCCATTTTCATCGAATCCGTGACCATGTGTTCCTACCTTTCTTTTAGTGTTTATTTGTGTACCAGAGATTATTCAAAGAAGATTGTGACTGCAAGAAAACGACTCTGAGACAAATAATGGCAGCTAAGTGGAGGGTACAGAAGAACACCGTCCGACTGGCACCTGACTCAGACAGTCCACTTAAAGAGAACAAACTATCTCAATTTTTTGCTGAAGCATCCAAACCTCCAATTCCACCCTCACCCATCAGAAATAGATGGCATGGCATTTGTTAGATGGCCTCTGCCTGCCTGTTCGCTACACCCATGGCCCCCACTTCCCTCATCAGTACCCCTACTCCTGAATCCGGATGATGAAGACATGGACACAGACAGAGAAAATGACATTGGAGATGCTGCTGATAGTGACGGTTATTCTAATGGCAGCAGTGGCTCAAGTCAGTGACAGCAACAATGATGCTTAAAATGTATGAAATAATTGTAGTAAGGCATAAAAATGGAACTTTCTTTAATTTTATTCAGGATATACCTCAGATACTAATATCACAAGTTATTCTCACGTGGTGGCGTTGTTTTAATGAAACCGTCTCCCTTTATGTTCCTACCCTATTTCATAAGATTTCAGAGTGAAACTACTTTGTATAAAGGATCGAGGTGACCTCAGAAGTAAAATTACTATTTTATCCATTCTGCCACGTTGGAACTAGTGGCAGAAAAAGCCTCATTCATGCACATAGCTCAGTTGGTTCCTTAGTTATATCGTTTTCCCTTTTTTTAACCTTGGTGATGGCCGCCAACTTGGATTTGGAGGTCAAGATGGAACCCAAAAAAATTTACCATCCCATCAGATTTCTCACCTCAAAATTAGTGGTAAATGTCCCCTTATTCATGAGTCCAGTGTATCTAGTTAAAAAGTTATCACCGGCCATAGGCGAAAATGACCACTGGCTGCCATTTCGCTGCCATTTCGGAATTTGCGCTCAAGCGGAGTTAGCTGGCGTTTTTCAGGCGTACATAGTTGCTAAGTCTTGTTTGAATAGTCCCTGGTACACAAATCAACAATAAAAGAAAGGCAGGAACACAATGGTCACGAATTCGATGAAAATGACTACTAGCTAGTTTGAGTTCTTTTGGAAAGCAGGATGGTTTCATTGTACGTTTCTATGGCAACTTTCACCGCTTTAGTAAGATGTGTTGTCCTGTTAAAGAAGACCAAGACGAAAAATAAACAATTGTAAGGGTCCAGGCGATGTTTGTTTACAAAAGCGACGCAAGTACTCTACTGTAGAGTCAAACGAAATTCCCGTCGTTATACATTCTTATTTTTTTTATTTACAATTAAATTTTTGCTTGTGTTTTGTTTTTGAAATACACTTTTTATATTTATTGTTATATTAAGTTCAATAAGAAACAATATGAACGATGTAAATTTTACAATAGACTCTCTGAGTCTATAGCAAATGTCAACCCCTCTTACCGTGGATTTTCAGACGTTCCGTATCGTCCCACTTTCGACAATAAATAAATTGTCCCTGTAGAGACAACTTGAGGAGTTCGTTGAAAGATCAACGCTACGGTGGATTTATTCTGGGTAGAAACTCTAGTGTGACCGACTTGGTGGTAAGATGTTAGTCTGAAAAGGAGAGGAGGTAGGTACATTTCCCAGCTAATGTGGATGACTGGGTTTTCTACGTTGCGTACACCAGCCTGTGTACATGTCTTCAGCAATGAATGAGTACACTGTCGGATGCGCTTCTTGATGGTGGAACAAGCCTTGGGTGAAGTGGCATCCTGTCAAGGTGGTGGAGTAACCTGCATCTGGTGAAAATTAAGTCTAAATGAATCATATCTTGTCTGGCCACTCTGCACCATAGTAGTGAGTGTTTTTAAGAAACTGAAATTCAGAGTGAAGACTGAGAAGGTCAGAATATTTTGGGGAGGCTCTAGTCACCAATGTTAATACTAAATTTCTTTTATATTGAATAGGAATAAAAGTGGAAAATTTTGTCATGAGACCAGTAAAGGTGGGTTTTCTGTAAACTGATGTAACAGGAGGTATTAACGCTGGCGACTGGAGCCTTCCGAATATGTTCTGACCCTGAACTTCAGTTTCTAAAAAAGACATTTTCATCTTATGGTTTCACAAACAAAATATTTTTATCTCTATCCAAGAAAAGCGTTAAAGAAAGTTTTGTAGCCGAAACAAAAAGCAACCAAAGTAAAACAAGCTTTCTTGTTTTACCGTAAACATACACAGGTAAACAAAGCTTCTCCTTAAGGAATAAATTGTGCCGGCTGATCAGATCATTTTACCCTCAGTAAATATTAGGGCAATATTTATATAAAACCGAACCATTCAAAGCTTTTTTCAGGTTTAAAGATGTGGTGCGCAAGAGCTGCAGTTTTCTATAGTATATAAATATGAGTGTCATCGCTGTAATACGATGTATATTGGCAAAAAAAAACGCCAACTTAAGGCCACTGCTTTGAACACCTGGGTAGGTCAATTAGAACAACAATCCGTCACACAGCGCTATATGTCAACACTCTCTCGAGACAGACTACCCTATAACTGGAGTCATTCTCAGTGGTTACCTCACCGAGTACAAACATGGAGCTTTGAATAACAGAGTCTCTGTTACTGTTCCAGCTAAAGCCCCCACTGAAACGAGAGATCAATTATTGATCTGCTGTGTTTTTAATATTGTGAGTGGTCAACCATTGAGTTTATAACGTTTGGTTACTTTGTGTGGCTTTTATATTTTTTAATATTTTTGTTTTTTTAGAACACTTGGTTTTAGTGACATATTCAGTTCTATCCCCGTTTTGATTTTTATTGACTTCAATGTTTGTACGTGTTTTTATTCTCCGTTTCATTCAGTTTATATTGCCTGATGATGGCGGAAGTCTCTCAGAAACTGTCGCTGACAATAAATCATGATATAGTCATTTATTCATTCATTTACTTATATTTCATTGTTTATTTCAGATCTCTCTATCTATCTTCTAATATACCTATCAGTCTATCTCTTTCTCCAGGTATCTATTTATCCCTCTCCTTTCATCTTCCACTAGACAATAATACACGTATCACCTTCCCTTTCTCTCTCAATGGTTTCCACTTTACATGATAATGGTGTTCTGATTCTCTGAGGAGGAGACATTGTCCTCTACCCTCCCACTCCCTCAAAGGACCCGCCATGATCAAAGAAAACCAAATAAACAAAATTTAATCAGAGATTTGATAAATGAGGGAGGAGGAGGAAGAGGAGGAGGAAGATTAATTTCGTTTCGTAATTTTTGTTCCTGAGTATTGTTGTTGTTGTTTATGTGTTTAAACCTGTACTCATATTCTCACAAACGTAAACAAGTAGACACAGACATAAACACACACAGACATAAACACACACACACACATACACACACTAGACTGACATGGTTTTGACCAGACGTCCCCTTAGTGCTTCCTATCGAGAATTGCCTGAGAGTCAACATGTGATGGAAGGAGTGGTGTAGTGAAGAAGGAGTGGTGTAGTGAAGAAGGAGTGGTGTAGTGAAGAAGGAGTGGTGTAGTGAAGAAGGAGTGGTGAGGTGAAGAAGGAGTGGTGTAGTGAAGGAGTGGTGTAGTGAAGAAGGAGTGGTGTAGTGAAGAAGGAGTGGTGTAGTGAAGAAGGAGTGGTGAGGTGAAGAAGGAGTGGTGTAGTGAAGAAGGAGTGGTGTAGTGAAGAAGGAGTGGTGTAGTGAAGAAGGAGTGGTGAGGTGAAGAAGGAGTGGTGTAGTGAAGAAGGAGTGGTGTAGTGAAGAAGGAGTAGTGTAGTGAAGAAGGAGTGGTGTAGTGAAGAAGGAGTGGTGAGGTGAAGAAGGAGTGGTGTAGTGAAGAAGGAGTGGTGTAGTGAAGAAGGAGTGGTGTAGTGAAGAAGGAGTGGTGTAGTGAAGAAGGAGTGGTGAGGTGAAGAAGGAGTGGTGTAGTGAAGGAGTGGTGTAGTGAAGAAGGAGTGGTGTAGTGAAGAAGGAGTGGTGTAGTGAAGAAGGAGTGGTGTAGTGAAGAAGGAGTGGTGTAGTGAAGAAGGAGTGGTGTAGTGAAGAAGGAGTGGTGTAGTGAAGAAGGAGTGGTGAGGTGAAGAAGGAGTGGTGAGGTGAAGAAGGAGTGGTGTAGTGAAGAAGGAGTGGTGTAGTGAAGAAGGAGTGGTGAGGTGAAGAAGGAGTGGTGTAGTGAAGAAGGAGTGGTGTAGTGAAGAAGGAGTGGTGTAGTGAAGAAGGAGTGGTGAGGTGAAGAAGGAGTGGTGTAGTGAAGAAGGAGTGGTGTAGTGAAGAAGGAGTAGTGTAGTGAAGAAGGAGTGGTGTAGTGAAGAAGGAGTGGTGAGGTGAAGAAGGAGTGGTGTAGTGAAGAAGGAGTGGTGTAGTGAAGAAGGAGTGGTGTAGTGAAGAAGGAGTGGTGAGGTGAAGAAGGAGTGGTGTAGTGAAGGAGTGGTGTAGTGAAGAAGGAGTGGTGTAGTGAAGAAGGAGTGGTGTAGTGAAGAAGGAGTGGTGAGGTGAAGAAGGAGTGGTGTAGTGAAGGAGTGGTGTAGTGAAGAAGGAGTGGTGTAGTGAAGAAGGAGTGGTGTAGTGAAGAAGGAGTGGTGTAGTGAAAAAGGAGTGGTGTAGTGAAGAAGGAGTGGTGTAGTGAAGAAGGAGTGGTGTAGTGAAGAAGGAGTGGTGAGGTGAAGAAGGAGTGGTGAGGTGAAGAAGGAGTGGTGTAGTGAAGAAGGAGTGGTGTAGTGAAGAAGGAGTGGTGTAGTGAAGAAGGAGTGGTGTAGTGAAGAAGGAGTGGTGTAGTGAAGAAGTGGTGTAGTGAAGGAGTGGTGTAGTGAAGAAGGAGTGGTGTAGTGAAGAAGGAGTGGTGTAGTGAAGAAGGAGTGGTGTAGTGAAGAAGGAGTGGTGTAGTGAAGAAGGAGTGGAGTAGCGAAGAAGGAGTGGAGTAGTGAAGAAGGAGTGGTGAGGTGAAGAAGGAGTGGTGTAGTGAAGAAGGAGTGGTGTAGTGAAGAAGGAGTGGAGTAGCGAAGAAGGAGTGGAGTAGTGAAGAAGGAGTGGTGAGGTGAAGAAGGAGTGGTGAGGTGAAGAAGGAGTGGTGTAGTGAAGAAGGAGTGGTGAGGTGAAGAAGGAGTGGTGAGGTGAAGAAGGAGTGGTGAGGTGAAGAAGGAGTGGAGTAGTGAAGAAGGAGTGGAGTAGTGAAGAAGGAGTGGTGAGGTGAAGAAGGAGTGGTGTAGCGAAGAAGGAGTGGTGTAGTGAAGAAGGAGTGGAGTAGTGAAGAAGGAGTGGTGAGGTGAAGAAGGAGTGGTGAGGTGAAGAAGGAGTGGAGTAGTGAAGAAGGAGTGGAGTAGTGAAGAAGGAGTGGTGAGGTGAAGAAGGAGTGGTGTAGTGAAGGAGTGGTGTAGTGAAGAAGGAGTGGTGAGGTGAAGAAGGAGTGGTGTTGTGGTGTTGGAAGGAATGTTGTGGTGTTAAGGAGTGTTGTGGTGCATTTGGGAATGTTGTGGTGTTGGAAGGAGTGTTGTGGTCCAGTAAGGAATGTTGTGGTGTTGGAAGAAGTGTTGTAGTGAGGAGGGAAGGGGTGTTGTGTTGTGTTGTGATGTGTTGTATTGTGTTGTGTTGTTGTGAGGAGAAAGGGATTGAGAGATGTGTTGAGGAGAGATGGAGAGATGCGTCTTACCAGCACTCACATTTAACCACTGATACCTGCAGTAAGTCTATCAGCCTCGTCGTGTGTCTTCATTGTGGTAATGATAACAGACGGGGCACTGCGGCGTCCTTCACTCTTGCAAACTTTAAAGACGCCCCATAACTTTTCTAAAGAATATTTGCTACTTGTAATTCTTTCGTAATTTATAAAAAGGTAGATTTCTCATATTTTATTATATTACTAATTTTTATTGTCTGTGTATAGATCAACACATGTCAATCTACTATGTATATTAAAAAGGGAATCTTTATGTGCACCATCAAAGTTATTAGCATATTTGTAATACTTTAAACATGTGACAACCTCTATCTCAGCGCCATGTTCATTACACCTTCAAATATGATCACATTACCCGCTTCTCTGCCAACATATTGCCATAAATAAACCATCTGGTGTATGCTAATGTAATTCATACCATCATCATCATTTGCATAAACATATACCTTTGAATATGTGACAAATACCTTCTAAACTCCTTGAAATATGGAGGCAACATCCACTTCTGTACTGACGAATAGCCTTCAAATTCTTCTTGTATATGCTGGTGTAATGTATGTCGACGGTTACACACGCATTGGGGACAGATGTGGTCATACATCAGCGCCAACCTTCGGCAGTAACTCACCAAACTTTACTTCTTCTCCACGATCATAAATATGCAGGTGAACCAACAGGTGATTAATATTTGCCGTCGAGAAGCAAGAAGTTGAGGTTCGCTCGTGAGTCTCTCTCTCTCTCTCTCTCTCTCTCTCTCTCTCTCTCTCTCTCTCTCTCTCTCTCTCTCATATTGCGGATTCACTTTTTTCTATTTCACATCACTTAATGTATATAAAGTATCTCAACCTGTGAAGAAGATTTCGCCAAGATGCTATTATACTGTCCCTGTATTTTATACCTGTATGTGCCCATGTAATAATGTATATAAAAAATCCTCTAACTCAATTCATGCACTATTATAATATATATCAATACACCCCCTGAATAAGCCATTGATATCCATACACTAATATATCCTAAAATATCTATTGAATCTGCCATGGTAGTGTCCCCTCACTACCAGTTCCTCCCCTTGTATACGTTAACTAACATTTCAGTAGGGGAGGTGTGAAGAACGAGTACACACAGAGAGAATTAAGGTGGTTTAAATCACCCATGACACCCAATTTACCTTGCTGATGGATGATGGCAGGTGAGCACTCGGATAATTAACTGGCTCAGGTAACACGTACCCCAACACATTCGCTTAATTACCAAGGGTTAAGTTAATGTTTGTCATGAGTGGCTGAAGTTGACGTAATCTAAGGTAATCTTATCTAACCTAAGCTAATCTGACCTACCCTAACCTAACCAAACTTAAATTAACCTAACCTAACCTAACCTAACCTAACCTAATATACTCTAACTCAACCATACTTAACCTAATCTAATCATATATAAGCTAACTTTACTAAATTTCAGCCAATATGACCTAATTGAACTTAAATTAACTTAACCCGATAAAACTAATCAAATTTAACTACCCTAACTACCCTAAACATAACCTATAATAACATAACTTATTAATGCTTAACCTAACCTAACCTAACTTAACCTAACCTAACCTATATCAGTCTCTGTACATGTGCAGTTCAGGACATTTCCGACTAGTACACTCAGCGTTGTCAGTCCACCCTCTCCGTTAGGTGTGAGCCCTGAGATTATCGACTCATGAATCCGAAACATTCACTAGTAAGGGGGAGAGGTGGGGGCCAGGGAGTGATGGGGGCCGCTGTGTGAGAACGAGAAAGGCTTTATCTTTGTTAGTGTGTGTGTGTGTGTGACTGTTCAGGATGACCTGATCACGAGAGCTGAGGTTGACGAGTTCCACAACAATGTAAATAATGAGTTACTTAATGCACAAAGGCAGAACATCATACCATACAGGAAACTCAGATCAGACAACAATGACCCTTAATGGATAAACAATTATTTCAAGACTTTTATTGGGCAAAGGAAGGCTATAGGTAGGAGAATAAATCGTGGTGAAGTTTACCTCCGAGATTATTATAAGGTATTGGCCAGTAGGGTTAAGACCGAGATAAGAAAAGCAAAGATGAATAATGAACTGAAGGTAGCAAGGGAGGCGAAGTCAAACCCCAAGGGGTTCTTTCAAATGCATCAAACTAAAACAGGAGAAAGGATTGGACCAATACAGTCAGTTACCGGCGAGCTAACTGATAACGACGGGGAAATAAGCAATAATCTGAATAGATATTTTTCAACAGTTTTCACCACGGAAAATTTAAACATGATACTTGAGGCACCGACTACATACAGAGATAGTGAAGAAAATAGATTAAGCGAGATAGTAGTGATTAGTAACTATTTTAGTAAGTAAATAGAAGAGCTAAAGCCCGATGAGATATTTGCCGGAGTATTAAAGTAATGTACGGAAGAGCTTAGTATGCCCTTAGTAAATTTGTTTAACATATCCTTAAAAACGGGTGTACCACCAGAATCCTGGAGGATAGTGAATGTAATACCGATTTTCAAGAAGCGAGACAGATCACTCTCCTCTAACTTTCGTCCAATCAGTTTAACATAAATTGTAGGCAAATTACTGGAAGCAATAATTTCAAAATCTATTCGAAATCACCTGGGGAGCACAACTTGATCAATGACTCCCAACATGGCTTCACAAGCGGGCGTTCATGTTTAACTAATCTATTAACATTTTTTTCAGCTGTTTTCGAATCAGTGGACGACGAGCACGACAACAATGGGGTATATCTTGATTTTAGCAAAACCTTCGACAGAGTCCCCCACGAAAGACTAATAAGAATAGTGGAGGCTCATGGCACTGGGGGAGATATTCTAAAATGGATTAGGGCGTGGTTACAGGAGAGGAAACAGCGAGTAACGTCACCAGTGGAGCACCGCAAGCCTCAGTACTAGGACCATTATATATATATATATATATATATATATATATATATATATATATATATATATATATATATATATATATATATATACATATATATATATATATATATATATATATATAGGACCATTATATATATATATATATATATATATATATATATATATATATATATATATATATATATATATATATATATATATATATATATATATAAACGACATAGATATCGGCGTAGACAGCAACAGAAGTAAATTTGCTGACACTAAAATAGGGTCGAGTAATCAAATCTGACGAGGACTCCTCAAAACTACAGGAAGACCTAAACAAATTTTTCGAATGGTCTGAAATATGGCAGATGAAATTCAATGTGGACAAATATAAAGTACTTAGTCCCAGATGAACAGCGATGTTATAGAGAAATCCGACTGTGAGAAAGATTTAGGAGTAATGATATATGGGAATCTTAAACCAAGTAAACAAGTGTATTTGCTTGAAACAAGGCCAACAAAGTACTTGGGTTCATACAAAGGAGTGTTAGTTACAAGACAAGCAAGGTCATCCAAAAAATATATCTTGCACTTGTGAGACCTCACTTGGATTAGGCAGTTTAATTCTAGTCACCTTACTACAGAAAGGATATAGAATTCTTAGAAAGAATTCAGAGGAGAATGACAAGACAAATCCCGGGCATAAGGAACCTTGAATGCAGAGACAGGTTAAAGCTTCTTAATTTGCGTTCCCTCGAGAGACGTAGAGTGAGGGGCGATATGATCGAGGTTTATAATTGGAAGTCAGGGCTAAACAAAGGTGACATTACAAAGGTACTCAAACTATCCAATGAGGAGCCAATTCGTAACAATGGTTTTAAATTAGACATATTTAGATTTTGACGAGAAATAGGTAAACTTTGGTTTGGAAATAGAGTAGTGGACGAGTGGAATAAGTTACCAAACATCATCATTAACTCGAATACGCTGGATTGTTTCAAACGTAAGTTGGATGGATATATGAGCGATAGGGGTTGGGTGTAAATGGGACTACCCTGTATGGCACTGGCCAATAGGTCCGCTGCAGTTTCCTCCATTCTTAGTTCTTATGTTGTTATGTGTGTTATTATGAATATAGTATTGTCAGTCTCTCTTTTTTCCGTCCTATAACCCTACACACCATCTCCTCTCCCCCTCCTTCTCTTCCACCTCTTCCTGCCCTACCCTCGGTGAATATAGCTTTCTCTGTAACTCACTTAACAGGCTTCTTCAATTAGTACCTCCTCTCTCTCTCTCTCTCTCTCTCTCTCTCTCTCTCTCTCTCTCTCTCTCTTTCTCTTCCCATAAGGACCCACAGCAGCAACACTGGGAGGTGAAGTGGGACTTGGGCGGTCGGAGTAACACCTTCAAGAAAACTTACTGTACAGAAAGGAATTATCAGAGTCTCAGTTCATGAAGTTCAACAGAGATAAGTACAAGGTTAGGTTAGGTTAGGTTAGGATAGGTTACATTAGGCTAGGTTACGTTAGGTTGCGTTAAGTTAGGTTAGGTTAGGTTAGGTTAGGTTCTCTAGCCACTTGGGTGATTGGTACTGTATTATGAACTGTAATGTCCAGTTTTAGTACAGAAGTAAACCAAAATGCTTCTAGAACACTTACTATGTTTGGTAGAGTGTCACATTACTTAATACCTTTTCCACATTTGTCACTGGTTAGGATTCCTATCCCAGGACACAGTTAGCCACAGTTCGTTAGTGGAAGAATTCAGTTTGCTACATAGAGGAAGTAGTGAGACACAAAAGGTGACGAGTGAGACAAAGAGGGGTGGGCGAGTGAGACAAAGAGGGGTGACGGGTGAGACAAAGAGGGGTGCCGAGTAAGACAAAGAGGGGTGACGAGTGAGACGAAGAGGGGTGGGCGAGTGAGACAAAGAAAGGGTGGGCGATTGAGACAAAGAGGGGTGGGCGAGTGAGACAAAGAGGGGTGGGCGAGTGAGACAAAGAGGGGTGACGAGGGAGACGAAGAGGGGTGACGAGTGAGACAAAGAGGAGTGACGGGTGAGAAAAAGAGGGGTGCCGAGTGAGACAAAGAGGGGTGACGAGTGAGACAAAGAGGAGTGACGGGGGAGACAAAGAGGGGTGGGCGAGTAAGACAAAGAGGGATGGGCGAGTGAGACAAAGAGGGGTGACGACTGAGACAAAGAGGTGTGACGAGTGAGATAAAGAGGGGTGACGAGTGAGACAAAGAGGTGTGACGAGTGAGATAAAGAGGGGTGACGAGTGAGACAAGGAGGGGTGGGCGAGTGAGACAAAGAGGGGTGAAGAGTGAGACAAAGAGGGGTGGGCGAGTGAGACAAAGAGGGGTGACGAGTGAGATAAAGAGGGGTGGGAGGGTGAGACAAACAGGGGTAACGAGTGAGACAAAGAGGGGTGGGCGAGTGAGACAAAGAGGGGTGGGCGAGTGAAACAAAGAGGGGTGACGAGTGAGACAAAGAGGGGTGACGAGTGAGACAAAGAGGGGTGGGCGAGTGGGACAAAGAGATGTGACGAGTGAGACGAAGATGGGTGACGAGTGAAACAAAGAGGAGTGACGGGTGAGACAAAGAGGGGTTACGAGTGAGACACAGAGGGTGAAAAGTGAGAAAGAAAGTAATACGGAGGGTGTCACTCGACAAGAAATAGGGAAACATTAGTTCTTCCCCCACACTGAACCACGACAGAGTAAAACACAAGTAGAGAGGCAATAACTTAACCTGTCTGACGTGTTCTTTATTGATAACTCTCCATCTGTCTGTTCCTCTATCTCTCCATCTGTCTGTTCCTCTATCTCTCCATCTGTCTGTTCTTCCATCTCTTTATCTGTCTGTTCTTCCATCTCTCCATCTGTCTGTTCCTCTATCTCTCCATCTGTCTGTTCCTCTATCTCTCCATCTGTCTGTTCCTCTATCTCTCCATCTGTCTGTTTCTCTATCTCTCCATCTGTCTGTTCTTCCATCTCTCCATCTGTCTCTTCTTCCATCTCTCCATATGTCTGTTCCTCAATCTCTCCGTCTGTCTGTTCCTCTATCTCTTTATCTGTCTGTTCTTCCATCTCTCCATCTGTCTGTCCCTCTATCTCTCCATCTGTCTGTTCCTCTATCTCTCCATCTGTCTGTTCCTCTATCTCTCCATCTGTCTGTTCCTCTATCTCTCCATCTGTCTGTTCCTCTATCTCTCCATCTGTCTGTTCCTCTATCTCTCCATCTGTCTGTTCTTCCATCTCTTTATCTGTCTGTTCTTCCATCTCTCCATCTGTCTGTTCCTCTATCTCTCCATCTGTCTGTTCCTCTATCTCTCCATCTGTCTGTTCTTCCATCTCTTTATCTATCTGTTCCTCCATCTCTCCATCTGTCTGTTTCTCTATCTCTCAATCTGTCTGTTCTTCCATCTCTTTATCTGTCTGTTCTTCCATCTCTCCATCTGTCTGTTCCTCTATCTCTCCATCTGTCTGTTCCTCTATCTCTCCATCTGTCTGTTCTTCCATCTCTTTATCTATCTGTTCCTCTATCTCTCCATCTGTCTGTTCCTCTATCTCTCCATCTGTCTGTTCTTCCATCTCTTTATCTGTCTGTTCTTCCATCTCTCCATCTGTCTGTTCCTCTATCTCTCCATCTGTCTGTTCCTCTATCTCTCCATCTGTCTGTTCTTCCATCTCTTCATCTATCTGTTCTTCCATCTCTCCATCTGTCTGTTCCTCTATCTCTCCATCTGTCTGTTCCTCTATCTCTCCATCTGTCCGTTCCTCTATCTCTCCATCTGTCTGTTCCTCTATTTCTCCATCTGTCTGTTCTTCCATCTCTCCATCTGTCTGTTCTTCCATCTCTTCATCTATCTGTTCTTCCATCTCTCCATCTGTCTGTTCCTCTATCTCTCCATCTGTCTGTTCCTCTATCTCTCCATCTGTCCGTTCCTCTATCTCTCCATCTGTCTGTTCCTCTATCTCTCCATCTGTCTGTTCTTCCATCTCTCCATCTGTATATTCCTCTATCTCTTCATCTGTCTGTTCTTCCATCTCTCCATCTGTCTGTTCTTCCTTCTCTCCATCTGTCTGTTTTTCCATCTCTTCATCTGTCTGTTCTTCCATCAATCCATCTGTCTGTTCCTCTATCTCTCCATCTGTCTGTTCCTCCATCTCTCCATCTGTCTGTTTTTCCATCTCTCCATCTGTCTGTTCTTCCATCTCTCCATCTGTCTGTTCTTCCATCTCTCCATCTGTCTGTTCTTCCATCTAACCATCTGTCTGTTCTTCCATCTCTCCATCTGTCTGTTCTTCCATCTCTCCATCTGTGCGTTCTTCCATCTAACCATCTGTCTGTTCTTCCATCTCTCCATCTGTCTGTTCTTCCATCTCTCCATCTGTCTGTTCTTCCATCTAACCATCTGTCTGTTCTTCCATCTCTCCATCTGTCTGTTTTTCCATCTCTTCATCTGTCTGTTCCTCCATCTCTCCATCTGTCTGTTTTTCCATCTCTCCATCTGTATGTTCTTCCATCTAACCATCTGTCTGTTCTTCCATCTCTCCATCTGTCTGTTCCTCTATCTCTCCATCTGTCTCTTCTTCCATCAATCCATCTGTCTGTTCTTCCTTCTCTCCATCTGTCTGTTCTTCCATCTCTCCATCTGTCTGTTCTTCCATCTCTCCATCTGTCTGTTCTTCTATCTCTCCATCTGTCTGTTCCTCTATATCTCCATCTGTATGTTCCTCCATCTCTCCATCTGTCTGTTCCTCTATATCTCCATCTGTCTGTTCATCTATCTCTCCATCTGTCTGTTCCTCTATATCTCCATCTGTCTGTTCCTCTATATCTCCATCTGTCTGTTCCTCTATCTCTCCATCTGTCTGTTCTTCCATCTCTTCATCTATCTGTTCCTCTATCTCTCCATCTGTGTGTTCCTCTATCTCTCCATCTGTCTGTTCTTCCATCTCTCCATCTGTCTGTTCATCTATCTCTCCATCTGTCTGTTCCTCTATCTCTCCATCTGTCTGTTCCTCTATCTCTCCATCTGTCTGTTCTTCCATCTCTCCATCTGTCTGTTCTTCCATCTCTCTATCTGGCTGTTCTTCCATCTCTCCATCTGTCTGTTCCTCTATCTCTCCATCTGTCTGTTCTTCCATCTCTCCATCTGTCTGTTCCTCTATCTCTCCATCTGTCTGTTCTTCTATCTCTTCATCTGTCTGTTCTTCCATCTCTCCATCTGTCTGTTCTTCCATCTCTCCATCTGTCTGTTCCTCTATCTCTCCAGCTGTCTGTTCCTCCATATCTCCATCTGTCTGTTCTTCCATCTCTCCATCAATCTATTCTTCCATCTCTCTATCTGTCTGTTCTCCCTTCTCTCCATCTGTCTGTTCTTCCATCTCTCTATCTGTCTGTTCTTCCTTCTCTCCATCTGTCTGTTCCTCTATCTCTCCAGCTGTCTGTTCCTCCATCTCTTCATCTGTCTGTTCCTCTATCTCTCCATCTGTCTGTTCTTCCATCTCTCCATCTGTCTGTTCTTCCATCTCTCCGTCTGTCTCTTCTTCCATCTCTCTATCTGTCTGTTCCTATAACTCTCCATCTGTCTGTTTCTCTATCTCTCCATCTGTCTGTTCCTTTATCTCTCCATCTTCTGTTCTTCCATCTCTCCATCTGTCTGTTCTTCCATCTCTTCATCTATCTGTTCCTCTATCTCTCCATCTGTCTGTTCCTCTATCTCTCCATCTGTCTGTTCCTCTATCTCTCCATCTGTCTGTTCCTCTATCTCTCCATCTGTCTGTTCCTCTATCTCTCCATCTGTCTGTTCCTCTATCTCTTCATCTGTCTGTTCTTCCATCTCTCCATCTGTCTGTTCTTCCATCTCTCCATATGTCTGTTCCTCTATCTCTCCGTCTGTCTGTTCCTCTATCTCTCCATCAGTCTGTTCTTCTATCTCTCCATCTGTCTGTTCCTCTATCTCTCCATCTGTCTGTTCTTCCATCTCTCCATCTGTCTGTTCTTCTATCTCTCCATCTGTCTGTTCTTCCATCTCTTCATCTGTCTGTTTTTCCATCTCTTCATCTGTCTGTCCTTCCATCTCTCCATCTGTGTGTTCCTCTATCTCTCCATCTGTCTCTTCTTCCATCTCTCCAACTCTCTGTTCTTCCATCTCTCTATCTGGCTGTTCTTCCATCTCTCCATCTGTCTGTTACTCTATCTCTTCATCTGTCTGTTCTTCCATCTCTCCATCTGTCTCTTCTTCCATCTCTCCAACTCTCTGTTCTTCCATCTCTCTATCTGGCTGTTCTTCCATCTCTCCATCTGTCTGTTACTCTATCTCTCCATCTGTCTGTTCTTCCATCTCTCCATCTGTCTGTTCTTCCATCTCTTCATCTGTCTGTTCTTCCATCTCTCCATCTGTGTGTTCCTCTATCTCTCCATCTGTCTGTTCTTCCTTCTCTCCATCTGTCTGTTCCTCTATCTCTCCATCTGTCTGTTCTTCCATCTCTCCATCTGTCTGTTCTTCCATCTCTTCATCTGTCTGTTCTTCCATCTCTCCATCTGTGTGTTCCTCTATCTCTCCATCTGTCTGTTCTTCCTTCTCTCCATCTGTCTGTTCCTCTATCTCTCCATCAATCTATTCTTCCATCTCTCTATCTGTCTGTTCTCCCTTCTCTCCATCTGTCTGTTCTTCCATCTCTCTATCTGTCTGTTCTTCCTTCTCTCCATCTGTCTGTTCCTCTATCTCTCCAGCTGTCTGTTCCTCCATCTCTTCATCTGTCTGTTCCTCTATCTCTCCATCTGTCTGTTCTTCCATCTCTCCATCTGTCTGTTCTTCCATCTCTCCGTCTGTCTGTTCTTCCATCTCTCTATCTGTCTGTTCTTCCTTCTCTCCATCTGTCTCTTCTTCCATCTCTCTATCTGTCTGTTCCTATAACTCTCCATCTGTCTGTTTCTCTATCTCTCCATCTGTCTGTTCCTTTATCTCTCCATCTTCTGTTCTTCCATCTCTCCATCTGTCTGTTCTTCCATCTCTTCATCTATCTGTTCTTCCATCTCTCCATCTGTCTGTTCCTCTATCTCTCCATCTGTCTGTTCCTCTATCTCTCCATCTGTCTGTTCCTCTATCTCTCCATCTGTCTGTTCCTCTATCTCTTCATCTGTCTGTTCTTCCATCTCTCCATCTGTCTGTTCTTCCATCTCTCCATATGTCTGTTCCTCTATCTCTCCGTCTGTCTGTTCCTCTATCTCTCCATCAGTCTGTTCTTCTATCTCTCCATCTGTCTGTTCCTCTATCTCTCCATCTGTCTGTTCTTCCATCTCTCCATCTGTCTGTTCTTCTATCTCTCCATCTGTCTGTTCTTCCATCTCTTCATCTGTCTGTTTTTCCATCTCTTCATCTGTCTGTCCTTCCATCTCTCCATCTGTGTGTTCCTCTATCTCTCCATCTGTCTCTTCTTCCATCTCTTCAACTCTCTGTTCTTCCATCTCTCTATCTGGCTGTTCTTCCATCTCTCCATCTGTCTGTTACTCTATCTCTTCATCTGTCTGTTCTTCCATCTCTCCATCTGTCTGTTCTTCCATCTCTTCATCTGTCTGTTCTTCCATCTCTTTTTCTGACTGTTCTTCCATCTCTTCATATGTCAGTTTTTCCATCTCTCCATCTGTCTGTTCCTCTATCTCTCCATCAATCTATTCTTCCATCTCTCTATCTGTCTTGTTACGAACCACGCCATCTATTGTGTCATGATCTACCTACCCAGCACCACAAGCAACGCCATCTAGGGACGCGACCCGAGTATGACTAGTCTTAGTCACCACTCCGGGTTTCCCTTCTCCATATCCTGGTTGTTGCGTCACCTCCTCCAACTCTTCCTCATCAGCTCCGGATAGAGGAGAGTTCAATTCACTCTGGGAAGTGACCACACTTGGATTACCTATCCTGGAAACCTACGGCACAGTGACTACCTACCATCTTCTTCAATACTCAGCCCTACTCGTCAGACACTTCAGCACAGCACTTGAGTATTTGTAACCCTATATTACCTCCCACCTCCACTTGCTTCAGATTGTTGTATGTTGCATAAATATGTATATACTGTTAAGCCAATGTTGCGTATGTTTAAGTTAAGTATGGTTAAGGGTAAATTATAGAAAGCTGAATATTTTGTTAAGGAATTTATGGAACTTTATTATACACAACAAAAACTCGCATCCTTTGTCTGCCCTTTCATAGTCAGATTGTCTTTGTTTGTTTAGTTTTTTTATTGTTGTTGCCTATTGGGATCTGGGTAGACTTTTAACTGTATTCTAAACCAGTTTCTAAATCCCCAACTCGTAACAAATGGCGACCGTGACAGGACCCGACCTTAAGTGCCATATATCTTCCCCCCTTGTTACTCCTTGTTAATTATTCCTCCCAGTCACTTCTGTTCACAATTGCTTTACTGTGGTTTAAAGTTCCCTTCATATATGTGTGCATATATTGGTATTATCTTACAGTAAGAGTGACAGACTTAGGATATTAGGTTCCGAGTGTCATAAGGCTTACATGTTATTACAGGTAGGTCTTATCGAGTGTAGGGAAGAATCCTGATCTGTTTAATGCAGTACCCTCGCTCCAGAGTAGGCTGTTCCATAGTCACTAGTTTAGGGTGAAGTGATATCTGGGGACGCCCGGCTCTACCAGGACCCCATAATTATAAAGCCTCAATTATTGTTCTTCTCACTATTTCATTCGGGGTGAATAATAAAGTAACTCAAGGGTTGTTTATCGGGATCTTTGTATTAATGCCGTAATACGCCCTTCCTGTTTCAATTATTTTTCCAAGTCTCTTATCCTTATTTAAGGATCTTATCAGAAGAACAATATTCAAAAGTGTAATTTCCCTAGGTATAACTTGGGTAGTTTCCGGGACTTTCTGGTTATCCACTGCCGTGATATTTTCTAGGGTAATCCAATTATCTTATCTTTTTGGCCATTAGTTAATTTATCTAGTTTTTCTTAACAATGGCCACCTCAGGTTTTGATCTCCAGGATTTTATTGAAAATCCTTCCGTAGCTAAATTACGTGTTAATATCCTGAAGAAAGAATGGAAAGGAATAGCCACCTATTACAATATCCCATATTCACAGCAAATGACTAAGGAAATGTTAAAAAATCAGTTAATTGAAATGTTGGTTCAACAAGAAGTTTTAGAAGAATCCGCTGTTGATCAATTAACGCCCATGTCCAAGATACTTCAACCACTATCCACCACCCCTCCTCACTCAGAAGTTGCCTCAGGTCTGGCTAGCCCTCAAGAAAAAACACAAAGAGTAGACGCCTTAGAACTAGAACGAGCTAGGTTCGAGTTCCAAATCAAAATGAAAGAACTCCAGTTGGAGCATGAGTTGGAACAGGCCAAGATGGAACATGAGGGAAAGTTGGAACAGGCCAAGTTGGAACAGGCCAAGTTGGAACATGAGGAAAAGTTGGAACAGGCCAAGTTGGAGCATGAGGAAAAGTTGGAACAGGCCAAGTTGGAGCAGGAGGTTAGACTGAAAGAACTACAGGTGAAAGAGACAGAAGTCACCTTAACATCGGAGTTTAAATCAAAAGAAGTGGCATTAAAAGAAAGACTAGCTGCTTTTAACCCTGCTAATGCTTCTTCCCTTGTTCCCGAGTTTCATGAATCCGATATGGACGGGTCATTTAGGACTTTTGAGAAAATAGCCGGGAAGAATGAGTGGCCTACGGACCAATGGGTGTCGGTGTTAGTTCCTAAATTATGTGGTAAGGCTCTTAGAGTTTATAACTGTTTAGACCAGACTGATGACTATGATAACGTAAAAAAGAATATCCTCACCTCTTATGCTATCACGCCAGATAGATACCGGCAGAAGTTTCGTAAACTAACCAAAACGTTTTTACACACCTTTGTTGAGTTTGATCAAGAAAAGCTTAGGTTATTCAAGAAGTGGTTAGAGGCTACAGAGACCTCCACATTTCAGGATTTGTTAAACTTGGTAGTCCTGGAGGAGTGGAAGAGCAAGATACCATTTCACATCTTGAAGCATGTGGAGGAGCGTGGAGAGGTTAATTTAGGGCGTGCGGCTGAGGTGGCTAATGCGTACGCCTTGCTGGTGGAGTCACTGGGCAGTAGGGAACGTGGTACTTTCCAGCATGTTAGGTCCTCCTCTGATGATAACCTTGCGGACGTGAGTGGTAGGTCGAAAGGTCCCACACCTACCCCCCCTGATGCAACCAAGTTTTTTGTTCTTACTGTAAAAAACCAGGCCATACGATCCAGTCTTGTAAACACCCAAAGTGTCGAACTTCTAAAAGTAGTTCCCTGGATCCCAAATTCAAACCAATAGCAACCACCAATGTGGAAAGGCCCCATCAGGATCTCTTCTCTTCATTCACCTATGAGGGAAAAATTTCAATCATAGAGGCGTCTCGTTCTTTCACTATTCGTATACTACGTGATACGGGCGCAGCACAATCTATCCTCCTGTTTAACGTCATTCCTGATATATCTACAGCATTTACTAATGAGAGTGTTCTTATTTCAGATCTCTCATCCCATTCTTCCTATCCCTTAGCTAAAGTGCACCTCCAATGTCCCTTGATTACTGGGGAAGTGCAAGTAGCCATTAGGAAAGATCCAATGCCTGTGAGTGGCATTCATTTATTATTGGGTAATGACTTGGTAGGAGATCTAGTGGTTCCCAACATAAAGACAGTCGACTCTCCCTTACCTGTCAACGCCACCACTGACCTTGATGAAACTATTCCTCACCTTTTTCCATCTTGTGCTGTCACTCGGTCACAGAGTGTGCGAAATGGGCCCTCTTCATCTAAAACCACCTCCAATATCTTCCTACCCACAGGAGATCTGTACAATAAGACCATTAGTAAGGATGAGCTCATTAAAGCCCAACAATCTGATCCATCTTTGAATAAACTTCATCATGCGGCAGTTGAGGGTAAAGACCAATTTTACAAGCAATCTTTTCAAACAGATGATGAAAGACCTCAGTGTGGACCATTGTACATCTTCAGCTTACCACCCACAATCCCAAGGTTGCTTGGAACGGTTCCATCAAACTTTCAAATCAATGCTAATAAACTATCTCCCCTCAACTAAAAAGTCCATAATCCTGATGGCAGAAAAGATTCACAACTTGTTCACATTAATCTCATGAAACTTTACCATTCCAGGCAGTCAGAGGAAGACATCCCAGAGGCTATAAGCCTACCTGTATTGCACACGGCTTTGTCAGGGCCGGAGCCGGAGACAGATGACATGGACCTATTGGAGAATTTAGACTTCCCTCTACCTAAAGAAAACCCTGCTAACAGTCACATACTCAACAACTTGGATGAATATTTTTCTGTTCTGAATCCATCTCAAGCAAAAGATCTCACTAAGTTATTATCAACATTTCCTTAAGTCACGTCAGACCTCCCAGGGTTTTGCAATATACTTAAACATGATATTAAGCTAATCTCAGATAATGTACAACCCATTAGGCAATCAGCATATCGGCTAAATCCACAAAAAAGAGAGATTATGAAAAAGGAGGTAGATTTTTTCCTGAAACATAACTTAGCTGAGCCTAGTACCTCCCCATGGGCTTCACCTTGCCTTCTCATTCCAAAACCCGATAGCAGTTTTCGTTTCTGTACCGATTATCGTAAAGTGAACCAGGTCACTGTCTCAGACTCCTACCCTTTACCTTTGATTGAAGATATAATAGACAGCATAGGCTGTGCCAAATTTATTACAACGGTGGACTTGATGAAAGTATATTATCAAGTGGGACTCACGGATAGGGCAAAAATAATCTCAGCATTTATAACTCCATTTGGTCTTTTTCAATATTTGGTTATGGCGTTTAGCTTTTCTAATGCTCCGGCCACATTCCAGAGGGCAATCAGTTACCTGATTCAGGACCTAGATGGGACGTTCGCCTACCCGGATGACCTGGTGGTGGTGTCGGACGGCTGGGACAAACATCTGGTGCGTTTGGAGATACTGTTCGCACGACTGCAAGAGACTGGGTTCACCATAAACCTGGCTAAATCTGCTTTTGGCCGGGCCTCAGTGACTTACCTGGGACATATCGTTGGGCATGGTATGGTGAGACCCAAGGACGCAAGCGTTAAAGCCATCTTGTCCTTCCCCACGCCAAGGACGAGGAAGGAACTCATGCGCTTCCTGGGGATGTGCGGTTACTACCGCCAGTTCTGCAGTAACTTCTCCAGCGTGGCCAGACCCCTCACAGACCTTTTCCAGTTCTGCGGTCCCTTACATCTGGAACCAGAGGTACGACCAGTCTTTCCACCGCCTCAAAGCCTTCCTTGCCTCCAAGCCTGTAATCCACCCACCTGACTACACCTTGCCCTTCCATCTGCAAATCGACGCTAGAGCTGTCGGAGTGGGGGCTGTGCTCCTACAACCCGACCCAACCACTGATGTCCTTCACCCTGTGGCATACTACTCCACCAAGTTGAAAAAACATCAGACCAACTACTCGACCATAGAGAAGGAGGCCCTGGCTCTGGTGTTGGCAGTAAAGAAGTTTGAATGTTACCTTCAATCTCGCCCACAAACCATAACCCTCTCATGTTCATCCAAACCAACAAGACCTCCAACCAGGGAATCCTCCGCTGGGCTCTCCTCACCCAGCCCTATAATCTACAAGTCCGGCACATAAAGGGGGTGGACAACCTGATTGCGGACTCCTTATCCCGAGCTCCAGTGGAAATGCAGCAGCTACTCTCCAGACGCACCAGGTGATCACCTCCTTCTCGCCCGCGCTACGGAAGTCTTTGGAGGGAGGGTGTTACGAACCACGCCATCTATTGTGTCATGATCTACCTACCCAGCCCCACGAGCAACGCCATCTAGGGACGCGACCCGAGTATGACTAGTCTTAGTCACCACTCCTGGTTTCCCTTCTCTATATCCTGGTTGTTGTGTCACCTCCTCCAACTCTTCCTCATCAGCTCCGGATAGAGGAGAGTTCAGTTCACTCTGGGAAGTGACCACACTTGGATTACCTATCCTGGAAACCTACGGCACAGTGACTACCTACCATCTTCTTCAATACTCAGCCCTACTCGTCAGACACTTCAGCACCGCACTTGAGTATTTGAAACCCTATATTACCTCCCACCTCCACTTGCTTCAGATTGTTGTATGTTGTATAAATATGTATATACTGTTAAGCCAATGTTGCGAATGTTTAAGTTAAGTATGGTTAAGGGTAAATTATAGAAAGCTGGATATTTTGTTAAGGAATTTATGGTACTTTATTATACACAACAAAAACTCGCATCCTTTGTCTACCCTTTTATAGTCGGATTGTCTTTGTTTGTTTAGTTTTTTATTGTTGTTGCCTGTTGGGATCTGGGTTGACTTTTAACTATATTCTAAACCAGTTTCTAAATCCCCAACTCGTAACAGACACATAAAAGAAAACAAGTATATCCATATGTACAAAAATAAATTAATAAATACAAATTAAAACTGAACAAGTGAACTACTCAACAGAGTGACAAAATAACGAATATCGCCGTAATGATTAAACGCTTATTTAGTCTAGACACTACCGTAAACAACGTGGTTATCCAACACACGTAACTCATAAACAAGCAAGGTATTTACTGTTGATTTCTACAGTATGACTACACACAGTCTCACATATAAATCACTATGTAATACTTGGTGTTCTCAAAAGTCGAGCAAGGTTAACAAGGTATACCACTAAAACATAAAATAGGAGAGGAGATACTTATCTTACAACTGCCGGCCCAATACTAAAGCTCACCCTGCTCTGAGAGGTAAAACCTTAGCAGCAGAGGTGGATGGAAATGACGTCATAACAAAAGACGTTCAACAAGCGAATCCACAAATAGCTATCAAACGCTCACTCACTCATTAGTATTCGAAACTAATACAATAAACATTATATTGTTTTACTTAAGACATTGATGTCATGATCATGATGACGGCTAACCTAAAAACCTTAAGGATTCATATTACGCTCAAACGTCCTCAAAACCTTCTGAGTCCCCCAGTGGAAACGTCCCCCACTTTTCTCTGTTTCCTTGATGACGTCATCGAGAGGCCGTCTTTATCTGAAGGAAACTTTGAATATAATCCGCGGATTTCGTAGGGAGACGCCTTATGTTGGGACCTGTTGCCATCCAACCCCTTGTAATCAATTTAATTTTTGCTTTTGATAGCTCAGTCAGAGCATTGTTAATGAAGATAATTGTATGGAATGAAACTGAGTTCATAGACTCAGTTTCAACGTCAGAGTGTACAGTAGAGTAATTCATCGAAATAGGAGTAGGTGGACTCCCTGACCTATATTGAGTGAGGGTGCCGCGGGCATTTCAACCGTAAGTAAGTGCTCGCCCCTTCACCCATACAGGTCCCTAACGCAGCCATGGCCGTGTCTGTAGCGTGGATGTTGTATCCACTATGTCTGGAGAGATGTCCGAGGTCCAGTAGGATCAGTTATCTTCGTGAGACCCGACCGTCAGACGCTTCAGTACTACCTATGGGCCCCATAGCTGGCCGTCTGACCCTAACGCTCGGCCCGCGAGGTGACCCCGGATCACCAAGCCACACACAACTATCAGCCCCCATCATTGGTGGATGAGTGTCTAACTCAGTAGGGCTATGATGTGGTTGTGTTATTCCACTGGGATCTTCAGAGTTCGTTTGAAAGTACCCCATGGTGGCAGGACCCCATGGCGGCTGCTTGAGTATCACTCCTGATGACTGAGTGTTGTAGTGGCAGTTACCCATGGTCTTAATGGTGCTAAGTTACTGTAAGAGTTTATGTGTTATTGATTATGTCCACCCAGTAGTGGTGTGAGTGTTATTGAGTATGTCCACCCAGTAGTGGTGTGAGTGTTATTGAGTATGTCCACCCAGTAGTGGTGTGAGTATTTTGAGCCTGAGGGCATAGTACCAGGTTTCGTCTGTTGGTACATATATTCTTCTCCTACCTCCACTTTAATGTTTAAATAAATATTGTATTTGTATATTGTGTCTATTATTTACCTAGAGTATCTACCGTTATTTCTTCCCTATTACTTGATACTATCATTACATAAACCCACGAGCCTCCTCTCGTCACGCTACCAATGGTTGTAAGTATTAAAATAAAGAAAATTGTTATAAGAGGCACAGGCCCTTATAAAATGGTGACAGCAATGGTGATGTAATGAACATAGTATCGAGTTGGGAGGAATGACTGTGATACTGTAGTTTTTTAACTGAGTTATAACCATTTCTCTGTACGGGCATTTAATAACCATTCCACTGTAACTAATGAGTATTTCAGATTGCTAATAATTTTGTTCCATATTTTTCCAAGGTACAGATTTTTTGGTGGTTTGCAGAGAAAGTGAAATAAGTCAAAGAAATACCTCGGAGTTAGGTTAGAAAAAGAAAGTTTTGTTTAAAGTAAATGATACCTGCAACAATAACTTGAGTGTAGAGTGTGAATAAGGTTCATTTATATTTGAAGAATTTTGATGTGTAATAATTTGCCCAAATTTTTTTTCCGTTGTTAACTCAGTATTACTTACAGACAGTGAGTACATGTGCCGGCCGTGGCACTAGTTTGTGAAATGTTTTCATCATGGGATCCCTATCATATGCTGTGTCCTGCCTAGAAGGGGAGTTGGCAGTGAATGGTTGTCAAGGGCGATTGGTGTCAACGACCGGTCTTGACAGATATTGCAAGTCAATATCGGTCCCATTCATTGACAACTGGGACAACTTCTACGGCAGAAGGGACTTTTATGCTAGGGATGGGGTGCACCTGTCTCGGGGTGGGGTGGCAACTCTGGCTGGGTCTCTAGAGGGGGCAGTTCAAAGGATATCGAAGTCTTTAAACTGCTAGGGGAACATATGGGCACGGGGGTGGGGGAAACTGCAGTGGGAACAGGTAAACAAAGTAAAAGATTACAGGGAAATAGTGTTAGGAATGATGACAAAACTAAATTAAACAGGGAGTGTAAAACTAAACGCGGTAAAGGAAGGACTCAGAACACGACTAACTTAAATGTCTACTACGCGAACAGGAGAAGTATGAGAAACAAAATGGATGATATTAGGGCCTTGGTATGTACCGAAAAAATCGATATAATAGCATTCACTGAAATATGGAACAACCTAGACTCACGTGAGTTGCCGGTCGAATACCAAATTGCGGGTTACAAATTGTTCCATACCGATAGGCAAGCAGGAAAGGAGGCGGAGTAGCAATCTATGTTAGGGATAATCTGAAGTGTGAAATAAATAAGGAACTAAAAACTGAGCGGAATACAGAAACAATTTGGATAGAATTAAGCGACGGTAGGGAAAAATTAATCACAGGAGTAATATATAGACCTCCCAATCTTGATAGAGTCAATGAGCAACTTATCTGGGATGAAATGCGCAGTAGGGTGTGTCAATTTAGGGGGTGAACTGGCTAAATTGAAAATCGAGTAATTTGGGAGCAATTTATTGTAGTCTTTAAGCATGCAAAACAATATTCTGGCATAAATTTTTTTTTATAATAAGTCCTACCTACATCAAATGGATTTTTAAATGTACATATTTGTGAATTTATAACATAACCAGCGTTTGCACACATGTTACTGTTTCAAGTTTCAAATTATTATATTTTATTATCCGTAGTCTATTTGAAAGTAACCAATGCCTTCATACTCTCTTTGCTTTGGTTTCTTGTCATCAGTAGTCTGCTTGCTATTTGTGCTTTGATGTAACCTTCTCGCCTCTCGTGGCTGTAAACATGGCCCGCTGCTTCTGTGACCATTTTCACACATCTCTCCACACTTTGAGTGTGGGAAGGCCACTTCGGCACCTGCATTGGAGTCTCTTTAAGGTTTCTCAATTCTTGGCTAGTTAGACTTGTTGTCAATGGTGGCTCTAAGACTTCCAAACTCAAGTCAACCAATTCTGACAATTTGGTGGCATTGACGTTTATTGGGGGAACTTTTCTTGAATGAAACGAACAGTCTCCCAACTGGTCGTCATCTATTAGCGTTCCTCTAATCTTTAGAATGACTTCTACAGCCTCGGTTCGGAGATTGGTACATTGACTGCAAAGCATTGCTTGCAAAACTGCTTCTGATCGAGCATACCAAGCGGACCTTCTTGCCACAGGTAACACGATGTCCCTCACTACCTTCCTCTGTGTTCTTACTAGCTGCAATTGAAACAAAAGGTGATTGGGCCCATCCACCCACATCGGATTAAGTTTCACACTAAACCACTGGGGAAGATAAACTCCAATAATAAATTCAACAATTAACCTCAAATTCTTCAGCACTTTGCCCTTCAATTCGTGTTTGGAAATCCAAATCCTGCAGAAACGAAGAGCTGTAGTTAACCAACGGCTGTGACTGACAGGTCCAATCTCCAAGAGAGCCAATGACTGAGGCACTTCTCCTGATCTTATTGCTTGGGCAATACGATAAGCATAGGATTGATCTGTGCTGAGATCTTTGATGACTCCTTCAGACAACGCCGGAAGGGGAGGGCCAACTTCGACCTTTGGAAAGGTTGTATTTATTTCTAGTTGTGTTGCTTCATCCAGCATGATGCCAAGGGGACCTGACCACTTGTTGTTGCTCTTTGTAGGACCATCAAGTTCCTGGATGAGATGACGAAGAGGTAGCTCGCCTGTATGTAAATCACACACAATCCAAACAAGTCTTCTTCCTAGTTTTTTCTCTAAATGCGTCATTACACCCCCCTGCCATCCGGTGTTCACTGCAGTTGAATCTCCACCAACAGCCTGCAGTGAACTGCCAAGTCCTCTCTCCTGAACCCAACATAAAATATGATCAGCAATGACCTCTGCATGTTTCTTCCCTTCTACTTCAGTTTCGGGAGCAAAGTGAAACAAAAACCGACCACCAGGCTCAGAACAGACAGAGTAGTGTTCTTCTTTGATGAGACCTGGAAACTTTCTGTTCACTCCCTCTACTTCTAGCAAAACTTTTGTGTCATCTATTCTTCCATCAAACAAAAGACAGGAGAGCCCTCCCTCGCTTAAATCTTTTTCATGCTGATCAGATATTTCCTTCATTATTCTTTCTTGTGCTCTTCTAATTTTATTATGATCTATCACCAAAGATACATCCTCTCGGCTGATGAGGCCTGCATCTATCCAAGCGGCAGTTGCAATTTCTGCAGCCTCACGAAGTCCAGCATGGTGGCGAATACTAGCTAAAGCAATGTTTGAAATATTTCTTGTGTTGTATTTCATTTTCTTTGGTAAAGGTTCAGATGGCTCTTTGGAACTATCATCTGATGTTGCTTCCTGTTCATCAGAAGAACTATCAAAGAAGTGATAAACATCTTGACACAGCTCTTCCTCTCTTTGGATGGCTTCTTCACTCTTCATTTTCTTCTTTTGTTCCCTCTCTCGGATTTGTTCTCTCTTCTTGGCATTAGCAATCTGCTTCTTTGTTTCTGAATAATCTATTGAACCCATTTGCATACTTCCTTGGCCTTCTGCCTTTGTCCTCTGTGCCTTTATAAATTCAAGCTCTAAAACAGGGATCTTCTTTTCACGAGGACAACCACAATCAATGTGGGAATTATTTTCTCTCTTACCTGAGTGAGAACAGTTGGATTCAGAACATAATTGTATGGAGCACTTGCAGGTCAAAATGTCAAACAGAGTATCAAGTGTGTGCAGAAATTCATTTTTCCTGGCCAAGTTTCCTTTACCAAGTGATGTTTCAACTGCTTTGTGCCATAATTTCGTTAGTTTTAGCTCAATAGTTCGACACTGATTAATCACAGGTGGTTTGAATAGTGCATTAGCTTTTGTCCATTGATGCAGAAGAGGGACTATCATGTCATTTATGAGTTCTTTATCTGTATAGTTCCTTCTGTCCTTTGCATTTTTTTCTCGAAGGAGTAACCCTAATCTTAGCATGTCTCTCACTGTTGGAAGTTCTGATACAGGAAGCTCCTTCCCTTTACCAACTAGCAGGCTCTAGTGGATTGACAACTGACTTCTTGTCTTCAATTTTGACATCTTCACACTATCTGACAAATAGAAAAATATTTCAATGTTTCATAATTCAATTGTTGTTTCAAAAAATATCAATTTGTTTATCAAAAATGCTGTAACAGAAATAACATAATAATTTCTTAGAACATAATGTTTTATACAATGACATAAGTAACTGCGACAATCAATATGCCCTACTTACAATAATTAAAATGTAGAATTCGTCTGGTAGAGTAGGTGCAAGTGCAATGAGAGCAAACCACCGTCTATGATATGTAGAAGGAAAGTGAGCCGGGCGCCTTATCCTCACGCTTGGTACAAGTCAAAACAAGAATTAAACTGTCCCACACGGAGAGCCTGTTCATGTTCATGTTCTGACATGCATATTGTACACAAGCTATAGAACCATAAAATACTCCATAATCCATATGCTTTCATGAGATTAGTTAATATCAGGTGAATAATTCTAATCAAGTCTCATTAATTTGTTGAAATACTGATATTTGAAACTTTAAGGTATAATTGATGTAGGTGAGGGTTATTTCAATTCATTTTTGTTTGCTAATCTCAAGTTTAGACATAAAGAGGCACAATATTTTGACTACCAAATTTGATTTTTAACATGTTGACAAAATTGACACACCCTAGTGGGTATGCCTAATGCAACCCATGACAGTTTGCCCTCCCCACTGGTGGTGTGAGTGACCCACACTCCAGCTGGAGAGCAGCTATAGCATGATATTCCCGACGTGGTTTGAGCTCTTTTCCTTCTACTACTATTTTTCCTTTTTTCGCTCTGTCCTAGGGACCTGCTCCCTCAAAAATGTATTCGTCCTGCAGTCCCCCCTGTAACTGTTCACCTCCCTCCTCGGAGATTGTGAACACGAAAGGGGGTTGGAGCAAAAACCCATCCCTCTGCCGAGTCATTCCAGGAAAACCGTGATCGTGCGGGTCCACCTGGAAAGAGAGTAGCAATCCTCATCCTTACCCAATAGGCACACTTAGCTCACGTCTATAAGTGAGCAGTCACATACACTAGGAAGTAGGTTTCCCCAAACGGGGCTCGGGGAGAGAAGCTCAGGAACCACTCTACGACCACCCGGCCATCAAGTGCCTGTGGGGAGTGTTGAAATTCCTCTGCTACTTACTCAACTGGAATAGGTAGGCTCTGAACAACAGAAAACACCACTTAACCACCGGTTATGGAGTACGTACGCCTTCCTAACCGTGACCCCCGCCTGAACCGCCAACCCGACGACCTGAACCACGACAGGCTCCGCACAGAGAAAGCAGACCAGCTGTGGGCCTTCCACGAAGCCCTGAAAACCAAGAACATCGTCATCCACACCACTGCCACCGCCCCCAACAACTCCACCACCACTGCCACCATCACTGAGGACGACAACTGGACGAAGGTCGAAAACAAAAAACGCCGTCGTGCTTTTTCGGGAAACGAAATCCGTCAATTAGCACAAAAGACACCCATCACCACCACCAGCTCGCCCCAATGACACTGCCAAAATTTCGGATCTCGAAAACGGACACGAAAACGACATATGCCGCCATCACAGAGATGGAGAAACAAAATCTACTGGCCACGTTCTCAGTGCGGCCCAACCTAAAGGGCGAGATGATTATTCACTCCAAAGACAAGGACTCCGCCACCACCCTCGGAACTTACCTGAAAAACACCACCACCGTTGCATCAACCAAGCTGGACCCCGCCCAGAAACTGATGAAGTTGGTAGTCCTCCGATACCCAAAGGAGCTACCCCTCGAACCCCTGGAGAACCATCCGAAGATCCTGAAAGCCGAGAGATGCTCTCCCCTGACCGATAAGATGGCTACCACAAAACAAGTGCTCATAACGCACTACAGTCCACTCCCCAACGCCATAGACCTCAAAACCTGGGGGATCTACGAAGTGAGGCCCTTCGTTCCGGAGCCCCTGCGGTGCTTCAGATGCCATAAATACAGGCACCATCAGACGAGGTGCACGTACAAGGAAATCTGAGCCGTCTGTGCGCAGAAGCAAGGCACACGCTCCTGCCTCACCAAGTTGAAGAATTGGGTAAAAATTGCTCCCAATTGTGCCAACTGCGGGGGCAAACACCACGCCTGGAACCCTGGATGCTCCGAGAGAACATAGAGGCTCCAGGCAAACCGACCAGCAGCAAGACCGGCCCCCACCGCTTGCACACCAGCCCCACCAAGTACCTTCGTGTGGGGAACCCAAAGGCAAAAACAACAAAGCCAACCCCCTCAACCGGTCAACAACCAAAGTGCAGCCCAGTTTCCTGGCCTCACTACGGCCACACCTCAGCCACCCAAGCAGCAGACAACAACAACAACTACCAGAAAGACAAAAAAAGCACACACCAAGGCACCAGAAGGAATGATACACGTATCAGACCTAGCCAAGGTACTGACAACCTTCGCGGAGGGCCAAGCCGGACTACTGGGCCACAAGATCCAGCCTACACAGCTCCAAATACTCATGGGGAGCGTCCTCGGGCAAATCGCCACAGCTCCAGTCACCCCAGTGGAGGACACCATGCCGGACCCCACACGAGTGACAGCCGAGGTTCCCTCTACACCGAAAAAAGCCACCAGGGAACCAAAGATACCGTCAGCTCCCAGAAAGAAACTGGGCGTTTCAGCTCCCCTGAACTGAACCACGGCCCAGAAGGCAAAAACCACCACAGAACCATAAGATATGAACCTGATCCAATCGGAATCAGACCTGAACATATCCATCGAGGATCACCAGAAGTCCCGATGAAACAGTGGTGGAAAACACCAGCACCCTGAACATCCTTTCATGGAATGCTCAGGGCATCAAAAGCAAGAAACACCTCCTGCAAGAAGCAGCAGCCAAGGACAGGCTTGACATTATACTGCTACAGGAAACACTCCTACAAGAACACCACTGTTTCAAATTCAGTGGCTACAAGACATACAGGAGGCATTTCACGCAGGCGTCGACAAGAGGATGTATGATCTTAGTCAAGTCGAGCATACCCTCCTCTGAGGTCATGCAGCAATTGCCGTGTGGGGAAAACAATGAGACACAGGCCGGCAAAGTAACCCTCCAAGAATGGGAAATAACTGTCCACAACATCTACAAGAACACAAAGGGCCCACTGGAGGTTACTCAATTATTCGCTTCGGCCGCTGACCACGCCACAATCATAGGAGGGGATTCAATTCACATCCTCCCTTCCTAAGCTAGGTAAGCCCCACAAATGAAGACGGCCTACACCTATACCCCACCTTTCAAGACAAACCCGAGATCGCCCTCCTAAACACCGGAGAGTCCACCCATATTAGGGGAGGAAGGCTAGAGCTAACCTCGTGTTTAGTGCACTACAGCCTTCGGCCTCCTGGCAGCTACACCCCACGCTGACCAACGACCATTTTGCCACCCTAACAACACTGAAGGTGAACAAACTACCCACTCCACCCCCGCTGAGATGGAGATACAATACCCAAAAGGCGGACTGGGAACTCTATTAGGAAACACCTGGCTAAGTTGCGCGCCAAATCACAGCCGGCTGGTGCAGCACCCATGGACGAGACAACCCTCCACCAACAGTTAGTCGAGGCGTTTCACCAAGCGGCAGAAGAGGCTATTCCAAAAACAAAACCTACATCAAGACAGTACAAGGATTACTGGTACTACTGTCCCAGGGTGAAAGAACTCAACCACAGAGTGAACATGGCCCGAAGAAACCACAGAAGACATCCCAGGAACACAGAGAGACATCTCCTACAAGATATAGTCAAGGATACCAGGGAAGAGAAGGAAGAAATCAAAAGCGCAAGCTGGCTCAAGCGGTGCTGCGAACTGAACGAGCACACCTCCCTCGGCAAAATGTGAGCCCAGATCCGAAGGGCATCTGGGAAGGCAACACTACCACCACCAACCCATCCCAACCCAGAAGAGGAAGCCGAGAGACTTGCAAAACTGTTCTCCGACCGAGCATCAACGAAAATCCTCTCGAGACAGGCGGAGGAGACACAACGGCGTCTGTGACAAACCAAACTCCAGATGATCGAAGAGGCCTGCAATGGTGAAGATGACACCGACAGACCCTTCAACCAGCAAGAACTCCAGAAGTCGATGCCACTGTCGGAGTATTCTTGCAACAGCTTCATGGAGTGACAATTACCTCGTGGCACAGGCATGAAAATTTGTGGTTTGAGTTGACAAAACCCTGGAATTCCAAAACTCGTATTTCCTTTTGGCACTATGGGAAAGGTATATGTACACATTTCTCAACACATCTTCATGAGTACGTGGCCAGGTCTTTGCTGCTTCGCTGGCACAGAGATGCATACTATGTGCAACACGTTTAAATATGGTAATCCCAAGCATTTGAACTTTCATTCTGCTAGTTACACAGTTATATTGGCCCATTATGTTTGATGCCCCATCTGCAGCAGACCTAATGAAGTTGTTCAATGGTATATCATGTGTAGTGAGGCACTGAAACAACATGTTATATATTTTCACCAGTCGAACCCTGATTACCATACTCCAATCAAATCCAGCATCACGATTTGTCATTATCTCTCCAGATCAAAATACTTCACTATCATTGCACGTGATTTACTTACTGAGCAATCGGTACTTTCGTCAATAATTACACTAAATTTATTTGTAGCTTCCTAACCAAGTTTTGAGTTGCACATTCCCCTAAAGGTTGAACAACGACCTTGCATCTGGTCCATTTCGTTGTCGTTTGAGCGGATTTCTTGGAATCGGGAACATTCGCTTATTGAGGTCGCCAAAACGCTGCGAATA